>JAUNZM010000117.1:4200000-4595693 GCA_033459285.1 Clamator glandarius | reverse complement strand
GGGCGAAGGAAAGAAAGGAAAGGAAAGGAAAGGAAAGGAAAGGAAAGGAAAGGAAAGAGAAAGGAAAGGAAAGGAAAGGATGACCTTTAGTACTTAGAGTTCTATCTTCTGGCCACTTTTTATAATGTTTTCTTATTTGCATTTCTGTAGGTTTAATGATAGTATTTTTACTGAGATTTTTAAACCCTCATATACTTGGAAACTCAGCATCTAAGGTTTTGCGGATAATAAGTCTTCCTTCTGTGTTTGTTATGACCTCTGTAGATCTTCTTCTACATCTCTTACATCCTCCGGATCTCACTGGAAGCACTGATGATTCTGAGAATTCACAGATTTCCAGATCAATACAGTCATTCATCCTGTTGAATGCAAGAAGTGTAGTAAGACCCTGGGTTTGTAATCCAGTCTGGATCACAACTAAATACAATATTGATATAAACAAATTAAGTGAGTCCCCCAGGCTTTGTACTGCTTTACAAGTAAAAATGTTTAATAAGAGCTACTATGAGCTTTATGTGTAGTCTATGAATCACAAGCACCAAGTATTCCCTTTTTCTTTCGAGGAAAGCACTTAGATGGTTCAGTGAAGGCTGAATTCCTGTATTAGAGAAAGAAATTTGAGGTGAAGAGAAGGAAATCTCATATTGGACAGAAACACAGTCAATTAACTAGAATAAACAATAAACAAACAAACAAATAATAAAGAATAAATAAATAAACAAGAGAATAATAAATAAAAATTAATAAATAAATCAATAACATAAAATAGATAAATATAAAAATAAAGGAAATGTATGCAGATTGACAGACTTCTATATTAGTTTGCACACAACCATTGCTTTAAAAAAAATCCTATTCTGAGTACATGAAGAGGTACAGAGTTTGTGTTTCCTCAGGCGGAGGAAGGGCTTTAATAATGGAATATGAACAGAAACTCAGGGAACACTGAAAAGTAAATGTTTATGAATGTGTTCTCTTGAAAATAACTGGTCATTCAGATTGTAAAAAAAATAAAAGAACAGGAAAAAGCTGTTCTGAAACCATAAGCTAACATGGAGGAAACGGCAGTCTTATTTGATGTAACTTTCCATCCAAACTGAAAGGTTTTGCTTTAACTTTGTTATATCAGTCTCTTGCCCAAATGAATGTGTTCTTTTTTCAGTCTTCAATGCCATTCACTCTTCTTAACTACAAATCTTCATTTCATTTGAGAGTGAATTTCTGAACTCCAGATGGTGTGATTATTAAGCTCAATAGCTCTTTGTTTTCACTCCAACAGACCATTGGTATGCAGGGCTTGATGCTGTAAAATCTAGTGTACAATGTCATGGTTCCTCAATCTAACAAAAGTTTTCATTATGAAAGGGAGATGAAAAATGTCGCTTTTTGACAAGAAAATTAGGCTACTGTGCTGATGTGTGGAAGTGGTTAGGCTCCAGGAGTCGTCTTTAGCATACTATTAGTCTGGTCTCACTTCCACAGAAAGGGGAGGTCCCCCTTCATTGGCATATTATTAAAATTCACTGGGGTTGCTGGCTATCTGAGAAACAGCTGATTATCTCTACCATTCTAACAGACTGTTACAGCATGAAAATATAAGCCCTTCACCTTCAGGAAGAGATAGGAGGACTCTTGATGTGTAGAAGGCAGTTGTATTTAAAATAACCAACTATGATTTTTAAGCACTTTAAAAAAAAGATAATCTGCAGAACTTAAGTTATCTAAAAGACTGCTTCTCAAAGGTATGTTTTACTGCCTCCATCAATGACATTGATTGCAGTCATTGATTAATATTCATTCCTTACTTTGAGATCACCATGGGACTCACCATATTTTAAATAAATAGTTTAACCAAGAGAATGCTGAAACTAAGTTCCAACTTCGTATAGAAATGTAATAGTAAAAATAAATAAAAATAAACAAATGTAATTAACTTGTTTAGGCATTTTTCCAGTTTAGATTAGATTTGTTAAATTCAGTTTTCTGTAGAAGGTATGGGGGTTTGCTGGTGTTTGTAAAAATTTGAAGCTTATTACTATGGCAGACTGAAGTAGGGTAAGGATTCTACATTTCTGTTTCTCAGCTTTCCTCAGATAATCACTCAGCTCACCAAAAACCACTCTCTTTCTCTCTCAGTCTTCCTCTCCCATATGTGTGTGCACCTGCTTGCACTCACGTGTACACACAATGTACATATCAAGAAAGACAACTGACTTGAATGGAGTACATGGTTTCTATTCAAAGCCAGGTAGCAAAGCTTAGAAGAATGTGTACCCTGTTAGACTTTCAAAGTTTATGTGATCTGAGGAGGTTATGGGGTAACTCGGCCTCTGTGACTGTTTCGAGCTAGTTGGCTTCTCTGTGGTGACTGCCAAAAGGGTGTTTCTGAGGCAAAGCTATTTCAATATTTTTTTGTGAACTATTGTTAATTTCCTATTTCTGCTTGCTGCAGTTTCCTTAGTACTTGCTTTAGACAGGTCACCAGAAAAGATAGAAGGACTTGTGTGGGAAGTGTTAAAAGCTAACATTAGGCACAAGTAATATATATAATTACTTTACAGGTCCACACCCAGGGTGTGTGGATGAGGTACTGAGGGGCATGGTTTAGAGATTGGTGGGAATGGTTGGACTTGATGATCCAGTGGGTCTCTTCCAACCTAGTGATTCTATGATTCTATGACAGTATCTGCACTGAGTTGCTGAATAAATCCTAATTGTTCAGCTGTAGAGAAGATTATTTGACCTGGGAAGAACCCAGGCAATTGTAAAAGCACTGATGCTTTGACCAGCAATTATCTTGAAATCAAAATACATTGGCTTGATGCCAAAGGAAAATTCAGGGTGAGAAACTATGGGTTACAGCAAAAATAATCATGAACGAATGCAGATGGAAGAAGCAGAGAGCACAAGTGTTCCC
Source organism: Clamator glandarius (assembly GCA_033459285.1). Taxonomy (NCBI): domain Eukaryota; kingdom Metazoa; phylum Chordata; class Aves; order Cuculiformes; family Cuculidae; genus Clamator; species Clamator glandarius. Next base: position 4,592,776 of record JAUNZM010000117.1, on the reverse strand, counting down.
TAGGACTGGGTCCAGAATGGTGATGAATTTTGCAAAGTGGTGAGGTGTGTGCATAGTGAGAGAGCTTGAGACACCATTCTTGGTGGAAGAGACAGATTAAAAGGAAAGAAAGGGGAATGGGTGGTCTCTTTGGGATGGCTACATATAAGAGGAGAGCAGGGAAAGCAGGTGGCTTCCTGGTGCAGAAGGCAATATGGCAGGAGGTAACAGGACATGAAATATGGTTGTAGTAGCCACATTGGGAGACTTGTCCTTGAGTACTTTCCACATAACAATTATATTTTTCTGCCTCCATGCATCAACATTCTTTGTCTTACTTCCTCTAGGAGACTGAGGGTATCTGGGTGGTGTACAGCTGGGCCTTCTTACTAGAGAATAACATGTGGACTTACTCTCGACAAATCTGTGAAATGCAAGTAACATGTCTCTTCCCTTTCAGGGATATGATGGTACAGCTGATCCTGGAATCTTTTACTACTTTATGCATTTTTTGATCTGTTTATTGACTAATGTTACTGCAGTGACCAGCAATATAAGATCCTTGAAGACCTATACTACTTTTTTTCGCAAAACATTTGTTTTCCTCACTGCTGTTCTGTTGTCAATAATTCTGTAGTCTTCATGCTGTAATCTGATTTGGCTAACAAACCACCTGTGAAGCAGATGGTACCCTTTGTCACTTCCACAGGATTTCAGGCAAGGGCTAGCTGAAAATTCCCCTGATGTGCAGAGAATTAAGCTTTGCCTTTATCACTCACACAAGAGAATAACCTGCTTATTTGCACAGCAAAAAACCTCTGTCACTGAGGCTGTAGAAATAAATAGATTCTTTTGCCAATCTTCAGATGCTCTAAAGACTGGTGATTCGTTATAGGGCTGTGCCACTGCTCTGTGGCCCTGTGGATTTGTGCTCCTGGCTTACAACTTGCTTTTAGTTCCTCTTCCAAATGATTTGGCTTCTTGCTGTGAAAAGATACTTTCACACAATTTCCAACCCATTAAGGAGCTACCTGTCTGGCAGTTTCCAATCCCTGTGAGCCACTACGTTCCCCCTCCATATCAGCTCCTGCACTTTCTTCTCTTCTCTCATTCTCTACCTGACAGTGTAGAGAAGAATCTTCTTTTGCAAGGTGATGAAAAAGAAAGGAAGAGGTAGCACTAACTAGAATTACAGCTCTTTCCTCTCTAGAAATATAGATTCTACAAAAAGAACAGAAGGAAAGTGCTACTAATGGCCATTGTCTTGCTGTTCCAAACATGAAATCAAAGTACATATTTTCCTTCAAGATCTGCCTATGGGCTTATGATAATCTTTATTGATACAGTTTTAAGTTTTCACTTCAAATATTTTTATATTTTTTAATTTTCACTTTATTAGAAGAGAATATTCTCTCCTATTCTCTATACTCTAAGATTTATACTTTGAATTTTGGTGCATCTTGCAATTTTTCATGAAGTTCAGTTAACATATGTAGCCTATTCTTGCTTTGTCTGTAGAGAAATACGTACAGTAGAAAACTATAGGCTAGAATGTGGTTTGTGAAATTTATATTTTCTTCTTTCGAATTTTTATTAGTAGAGATGAAGTTGGAGCAGAGTGGTGGTGTTTATATGCTCACGCTTCTGCTAAAGCCTCCTCTCTACTCAAACAAGTTTTATCTATCATAAGTTTTGTAATGATTAGGAGTCAGAAGACAAGAAGATTCCTAAAACTTTAGACTAAATTTCTGGGTATCCAGATATAAAGATATATTATTTTATTTTACATATTTTGAAGAAACCTGTATTTTCTAGTATCTGCAATGGTTCATAACTTCACAGAGACTTGCTATAAAAAATGTAGTCTGGAAGGCAAAGGCCTATATGAATAAGCAAGTACACTGACAACAGAAGACCACGTCTCAAGCAGAGAGAGTTAACTTACGAAAATGACTCATGGCGAATGATACGTCTCAGTTTATACCTGGTTCCTTACTACACAGAGCATCTGAAAACAATTTAGTAGTGAGTTTTGAAAATAACTTTCTTCCCATTTAAGCAAAACATGCACTTCTCCTAGGTCTTCAAATTAATTCATGCTTTAGGGCCCTGTTTCTGGCAGTGTGACAGTCAAACCTGTTGTTAGCTATATTGCATTACCATTTGTATATGGAAACCTCCAGTAGGTTTGTTGTACACAGATATTTTTTCCAACAACTCTTGGTAAGATTTACTACATATAACACTCCATAATAGAGAAGTCGAGAAGCTGAAATACTATGTTTCCTAATACTATGTTTCTGGACTCTTTGAAGGAGTTCCTTGGACCTTTGCCAGTTCCATCTTAATGGGATTATGTTGTTTGCATATATTGCTGTAATATTTGACTACCCTGGGAATTAATATAAAGTCAAGTATTAATATCAATAGTATCTGGAGGAGAAAAAACCCAATAATTTTCCCAATATTAAAAGTTCTTTTTGCACAGTAAAAACTTATGAAAAGGAAGCACTAATCATATGAAAATAAAAAAATGAAAAAACATATAAAAACATACAAAACCATGAAAAAATATGAAAATAGAAAGAAATATGAAAAGCAAGCATTAATTACAAGCATTGGACTATCAAAAAAAAAAGAAGATTAAAAATATGTCTTTAGTTTTCCCTTTCTTTTCATTTAATACTAGATATTGGAGGAAAGTAAATAAACAAGGTAGGAGCAATAATAGTGCATGACATTCTAAATATTCCCACCTAATAATCTGTGCTGGTACATTTACTTAGGCTTCTACTGGTGATCATCTAGAAGAAAGAAGACAGAATTTCTGGAAATGTATTTTGCTTTATGAGCACTATCTGTTGATCCTTTGAGGTGTGTTGCTTGTCTGTTATTTAAGAAAATACAATGTCAAGATTATCCCACTGATATTAATGATGTTGCTGCTTGCTTGCACTGAGGATGGTACTTAGGGATCAGTTTCCTTGCTTTGTACCTGTAATAGGATAGGTACGTATAGTTTAGAAGCCTTCCTTTAATAATGACATGTAATTTTCCACGAATATATTTAAAAAACTTAAAGGATCCCTTCTTTTCCATTTTCCTCTCTTTACTTGTATTCTGCATTGTGGGTGTCTATGGGTGTTTTCCAGACCATACTGTGAATTTGAAAAACTTATTCTATAAGCTAAGAAAAATCCTTTAAAAAGAAACAACTATACACAAAATTAGATTTTTGTTTTCAGGATCTCTTCAGTATCTAATCCTGTTCCACCTTCTACTACAAAAAAATCTTTGAATTAGAAGATGGAGAGAGGTGAAATAAAAATGAAAAAAAATATCCATATTGCTTAGCTATTCACCCTGTTAATTTTTATGACTATTCTCATTGGTTGATATGTGAAGTTCATCTTCCTTGTCAGTTATCATCCTGTGCACAAGCACTGCGCATACTGTGTTTTCAAATAAAAAATCATACTAGGTAGTTCTGACATCTGAACTTAATCTAATAAATTCATCTCTGCATTCATTTTTTTCAAAATGTGAAGCTAGCAAAATATTAAACAACAGGAGGGGGTTTTATAATGCTTTCCAAATAGGACCCACTGTCTTATGAAATGATAGTAAATTACTTATATGATTTTATGGCAATTACTATTAACCTCTTCATCTTCATTCTAATGAATGCTTCCCCATTTTTCATGTGGCAGATTCACCTTCCACCCCAAAGAGGCAGAAGCTGCAGGAAGAGGTGAATAGGCTTTGTGGCACTGGGAAGGATGAAGAAAAGTGCAGTGGGATCTTGCCTCCATGCTGTTCATAATCAGCATGGAGGCAAGAAGGAAGGTACAATGTAGGAGAAAGAAAGGGATATGAGATTTCAGAAAATAGGAAAAATGGAAGCTAGTGAAATCTGTGAGGAGGGAATGGCTTAAACCCAGCCTGCAGCTTTCTTGCAACAAATGTGTTCAGGGCCCTGGCATTAGGGAGAGGAATAAATATTGTCAGGAGATCTCAGACCAGGCTGCAGAGGCTATTGGACTGAGCAGTGTTAAGAGAAGTCTGGTGAGACTTTTCTCTGTGGGGCAGAGACTCACTTCTGTTCATGGGCCAGACTTATCTAGGGTTCAATGAAGGCTTGCGGTCTGGTTTTCTGGTGCTGCAGAGACTAAAAGGCTCATACAGCCTCAAGCTGTTGCTCCTTACTGGTTATCCACCTGGGCACTAATTGAAGGACAGCTGATGGTAGTGCAGCTCTAATGGATTAGATGGACTCTGGAGGGGTCCTAGGAGGGGAGCAAAGGATCCAAGTGGTGTGTACTGAGCTAGGGCAAAGCTCTGAATATGGGTCTGTAAATCCTGGTGATGGGCATGCAGCTGTGCAGCTAACATTGGCAGCAAAGCTTCAGATCGTATGATCACCATGCTCACCATGATGAAGGTTTGAAGAAGAAGGAAATCAGTCTACTAAGAGAGGAAAGAACACCTTTGTAAACAGGCTTGCAAGCCTACAGAAGAAAGCTTTAAACTAGGCTTGCTGAGGCAGAAGGACACTAGAACCAGTGGCTGCAAAGAGAGGAGGTACTCATGAGAGAAGGCACCAGGAAAAGTTTTCACATTCCTGTTCAGGAGGGAAGGCCATTCAGAAGTTTGTCTCAAGTATCTATATTTGGAAACAAGAGGAACTGGAAGTCCATGTGCAGTTTTAGGACTATGATGTTATGGTAGCCATGAGGACCTGGCACATGAGTAGAGCAAAGTCCCTGGTGGGTATAGCTTCTTTGAAACACTTGAGCAAGATAAAGAGGAAGGAGACTTGTGCTTTACAGAATGGCATGACCGGACTGGACCAAGATGCAGTGATAATAGGAGACACGTTTGGTCAGACCTGACCAAGATGAGAGGAAATTATTGTCAGTGGAGTAATTTCTGGGATGATCTGTTTCATGATTTTCCCAGGCACAGAGATGAGGTTGAGAGGTCAGTAGCTCCCACAGTCCTACTTTCTTCCCTTTTAAAGAATGTGTGCAATATTACACTTTTTCCAGCTATTGGGGACTTAATCTCACTGTCATGACTTTTTAAATATCATGGAGAGTGGCTTGACGACTACATCAGCCAATTCCCTCAGGACTCTGTGATGCATCTCATCAGGTCCTATGGACTTATGTATATTTGGGTTCTATCATGAACCTGACAGATGGCAAGGTGGGCTTCCACAACCAGAAAATTGTGGAGTTCAGGACCCAGAGAAAAACTGGGCAAGTAAATAGAGGAGTCAGGACTCTGAGATGTGGGACATTGGACACTGGGCTACTTTGAAAGCTGCTAGATGGAATCTCTGATGAAGATGACGCAAGGGGAGAACTGCCAAGAACTTCTGTTTGCTTTTGAGAAAAACTTATTTGAAGGTAATGAACAAATCATCTCATTGGATGGAGAATTTTGGTAGTGGATTCAGACTTCAAGAAGAAAATGGGAAGATATAGGAGGTACAAACAAGGACCAGCAAGGAGGTGGACGTAAGCATTGCTCAGATACTTTGTGGTGAAATCAAAAAGGACAGTCAGCTTCAAGTGAATCCCTGGAAAGATCATAAAGCATATTTTCACAGAATTAATTTCCAAACATGTGAAACACAGGGAGATAATTATTAACAGTTAACTCTGATGTACTAATGGTATTTGTGGTCACTTGTTGTGACCTTCTACAACGGAAAGAACAGACCATGTGGATGCAGTGAGGGAGGTACACGTAATATACTTAATACTACCTACAAGCAATTATGTACTCCTGTTCAAATGTATAGCATCTGATAATATAAATATTTTCCAATATTTTTTGGTAAATATTCATGGGATATATATTCTTTTAAAAATTCCAAATGATATCTGAATTCCCTATTTTCACCTCCAGAAAATTTCTTTAGCGATATGAAGCTTAAAAAAGAAACTCTCAGACATAAAATTATTAAAACCCATTTCACTTTTCCCCACTACTTTGAAAAAAAGTAGAATATTTTCTTTGCTTAAATGTTTTCCATTAGTGGAATATTTTTATGAAATTTCAAAGAGACAATATGAATAAATAAATATGTACATACACACATAAATATTCCTTTCCTGTTCATGTTTAACATTCCTCTTTTCCAATGGTCCCAGCAACTTCTTAGCTCTGATTCTGAGGTATTTTTCTTCTTACTGTATCCAAGCAAATTAGATCAATTTGAGCATGGACCCATCATGAAGAGCCAGACAAAACACAAGATTCCTTATCCTGTATAGGACCAAAGGCTTTTCCTCAAGCTTTGATCATTTGGATATTGATATAAAACCAAATAAGATTTAACTGGAGAGACTCAAAATGGACTCCATGAGTGCCAGAAAGAGATTCAGAAAATTAAACTATTATCTAAATTGCCAAATATTGGGTATTTTCAGTATTTATTTTTTGAATAGGCTTTAAACCTGAGAAATTGACATATTTATTGACAGTAACTCAGCATAGTTACTATGCTTAGATTTAAATTACATGTATGACTGTATTTCTGATTCTGGTTATTTATAAACAATGAAGAATGATTCCTTGCTGTACTTGGCATAAGAAACTGTTGTAGAAGAAGTTCAGAAAGAAAAAAAGGAGAGTTTATGGACATGCCTCAGAAACATTTGATTTTTAAGTAAATTTTTCTGCAATATTAATCAGAAACTGAAAACAGAAAATGGGAATTTTTGACTAAAACTTTCCTGAGAACCGCACTGTCAATTTTATAAAGCATGGTAGTTTATATGGGTAAAATATCTTCTATTGAGCAAAGCCAGTGATTACATAAGAAAGTTCTTTATTGTTTCAGTTTTGCACTGTTCTTCTCCTTAATCAGTGATACTTTACAGTCAGAACTGTAAAGAATTATTACCTATTTTCTGAATCTAATCCATTAGCAGGCAAATGCAGACAGCACATGTTCACACATAAGAAATCCCATTTCTAATAACTTGCTCATTTATTTTTCTGTGTTTATGTACACACACGTGTGCATGTTAAGTCTGAATCTGTACTGAGCACCTAAAATGATGCATATGTTTTCCAGATATTCCAATGCTAGTAACAAGTTCAGGTGTTTGTACATATCATCTGTCTTATTTCACTCTGCTACTGCATATGTACCAGCAATTGGAGAAAACAGCTTTTCCTCTCTGGTTATGTTTATTTTTCTTAACAGAAAAGAACGGAGTAAAACAGCTGCTTACCTGTTTTGTAATTTCATGCTTTATGCTGTGAGTATGCTTTGTTACACTGTCTTGCATTTTAGCATTTGGATACACTGTTTTCCAGATGTGCCTTTGTTCCTTTACTTGTTTTGCAGTTTTCTCCTGGGTTTCTGAAGCCTTGTACGGATTACTAATAACTGGCTGAAGATGCCAAGTCAGGCAGAACATTTCTTTGGTTTTGTGACTTTAATTGACAAGTGAACAGCAAACAAGACCAAACCCCCAAATACTTTGCAATGGGGATAAGAAAAAATTAGTGGATGGTACACTAATTTCTCATCTTTTGGGTGACATAGTGCAACCAACTTACAGTAAATCTGCGTGTTTCTTTAGATTATATGAAAGAATATGTTCATTAAAGATAAATCTAAAACACTGGCCAAATTTTCCGTACAGGGCTTCCAGTTTTCCCCCACTTATCTAGTCTAGGGAATTGTCTTGTCTGTGTGGCACATCTACAATGCCTGGAATTTCATCTAATTGAAATCAGGCTGTGGAAAAGGAGAGAGGCTGATGTGTGCCAAGCTTGCCCTTTCACAAGGTAAGGAATAATTAAGTCATGTGGTAAGGCCTCTTGTATATATGTAGTGCTTATGGGATCCTATGCGGTTCTGTTCCACTCTTTTGCCTTCATAGAAACATTGCCTTTGTTATATCTAGTTGAATTTTTGCACATAGCTCAAATCTTCCCTAATAAGAAGATTTAAGAAAGTGCTGGATTGGAGAGATAGTAGAGTGCTGATTCATACCAGTAGGCAGTCTGGTCCTGCATGTCAGATTGGCTTATGGGTCATTTCCTAGCTACAAGGTACCATCAGGTTTGCTGATTGGATATGCTTTCTCCTACAAAAAAACCCCCCACAGACTGCTGGAGGAAAAGCAAAATGAAATGTTATGGCATAATGGAGCCTATCCACCATCTTGCAGCAAAATCAGATCCACGGTGATTCCTCCACTTGAATTTTCACGGGCTCTTCTGTATCTTCCCTGGTTTTATCTTACTTGACATTTTATGAAAACAGCAGCAGACTTATACTATATGATGCGATAAAAAGGCATTAGTCATGAAAGAGGAACTTCTGTAGTGTGTTTGCTAAAATGACAAAATTGAGAAGCTGAAGATAAAAGCTTGTTTTCTTAATGTCCAGTATCTTGAACTATACCCAGAGGCGAAAAACTATTATGTGAACAAGAATTGCCAAAAGCTGATGGCTTTACATTGCTTTTCATTCTTCTAACTCCTTTATTTAATAAATGCTCTGCTCTGAATACAGACATTAATAAAAAGCTCATGTTAGAGATTAACATTTTGTTCTATATTCATTGTTTTGCCTGATATAAATTGGAAACTGGAAGCACTTTGTTAAATGGACTGAAAATTTGAAAGGCTGTGTAATTTCATCATACCTTCTTTAAGTATCTTTCAAACTTTAATCTGCAAAGCTGTTTTGTAGCTGCCAAAAGCAGTTTCTCCTCAGGGATATCAGTACACCTTTCAGTCCAACAATATGGTGCATAGACTGTATCTCCTCTCCTCTCTTCTCATTTCTTTCATTTAATTTCACTTGATTTGCAGTGGTGTATGATTTTAGAGGTAAAATCCTGTTACACCTGTTTGGAGCAGACAGCATGTGCTGCATGAGGGAAAGGAAGAAAGACCTCAAGGGATTGTAGAGCACGCATGAAGAGAAAATTTACACATAAGGGGAATTCTGGGTTTGCAATGACCACGTGGAGAAATGCCTGGAGGGCAAAAGGTGCAAATACACTGAAAGATACGAAAAGATAAGGTTGCTGAAACACAATAGTTTCAAGCACTTTCCATTGACAGTACTGCGGTTAGAATTTAGAACTTTTTATAACATCTAAATCTAGTTACTCCAGCACTGTTAGGAAGATTAGTGAACTCTTATTTTTCACTCCCTTTGTGAAAATATCTTTTAATGGTGCAGTTAAGAGTTGAACTTTTAATCTGACATATATAATTGAAAATATTCTATTTAGAAAGGCTTTCTCTAAAAGGGCACTGTGTTTTGAATGATCTTCTTTATTTTAAAAATTTATAGTTCAAGTGTCAGTAGCTCATCAATATCTTTCTGTAGATTCTTCAAATTGTATTTGTTTTTTCTGTATGTGCAGAAAGCTGATAAGAGCTGATGCAAAAAAGTTTAGAGGATGTCAGAAGGTGTCTGCTATGTCAAATATAAAGCTGATGTTTTCATTTGTTTTTTTTAAAAAAACTCTTAGTTAGCTTATCTTAGTTTCCATAATGGAGTAGAATGAAATCTGACAAATGTAAGTCAATCTTGCAAAAATACTGTTTAGTTTTTTAAAGCATAGATAACATTTCAGGAACCTTTTCTCGTAGTAGCAATATACTTTTTTTTTCTGGTTTGTATGACAGTTAAAACTGTTAAAATTCTCATAGAATGGAAATTCCGTTTGACCTCTGGCCCTGATCATTCCACATGTTCCTGAAAGCAGAGTACAGGTCCTTATCTTTCATAGACAAGCACGGTACTCTATGATATTCTTATTTTCCTTAGTAACAGTTTAAGGACCGAGAAAGCTGTAATTCTTCTCCCTGTCTCTGCCTATAACCAGTTGGTACACTAGCCTTTATGCAGAAACTAGAGTAGGATATATGTTAGTTTCATATATGAAATATCTCAGTTGAATTGCCTTGACTTGTGGGTTAGTTTTTGTTGGTTTTTTTTTCCTCTGAATCTATGGAGTGGGTGGCATAAAAAATGCAACATTTACTGTTACTATGGTAAAATACTGAACTTCACTGCAATGCTTACTGGGTTGGAAATATTAAGAGGAAGAATAAATAAAAAAACTATTTCACCATCTCCAATCTATATTAGTATATAAAACCACCTTTTTAATCTCAAAAAGAAATAGCACAACTGTACATTCATGAAAAACACCTGCTGGCCAGTAAGTATTTTTTTGTGGATTTCCTATTGTACAGTCTTTGGAATGAACAAAGACGGGAGTGAAAAGCAGTCTGTGCTCTCTCACTAATACTAGGGTCATGAAATAATTATTTCTCTTTTCAAATATTATTTGTTGAATGTATGGATTTAAGGATGTGAGTTTTAGCATCCTGTTTCTTTTCCCATTATGACTCACTATTAGTGTCTGAAAACAAGAGAGGATATAAGGTAGCAAGTAATAACGACACAATATGGATTTCCAAGATAACTGTAACTGGTTCAATATGTCTACATGTGTGTAGATACATTTTCTTGCTGCCAAACAATGCTAGCTGGGGACTCAGAAGTCCCATCTATCCTTGCTTCTCAACAAAAACAAACTAGCCTGGATGTACAAGGCTGATGCAGATATGTTGTGTCTCACACCTGAGCTGTCATGCCTAACAGGACCTTGGGAAGTTCTCCATGTCTTTTCTTTGGCTCTTACAGCAATAACATAAGAGACAGCAAAGGGAACAGTTATTGATTCAGTCTTAGAGCCAGCTCAAATAAATAAGATGAGTTGCCACCTATTTTCTGAAGCTGAGAGAACTCTAAGCAGGGACAGAAACTTTGAAATAAAGCCAAACTTATAGAACCAGAGAACCATTTGGTTGGAAAAGACCTTTGAGATCGTCAAGTCCAACCACAGCTGTCCACTACTAAACCATATCCCTAAACACTTTGTCTACCCCCCTTTTAAATATCTTCAGGGATATTGACTCAATCACTTACCTGGGCAGACTGTTCCAGTGCCCAAAACCCCTTTTGGTAAAGATTTTTTTTTCCTGATGTCTGATCTGAATCTCCCCTGGTCCATCTTGAGGACATTTCCTCTCATCCTACCACTAGTTCTTTGGGAGAAGAGACCAACGCCCCACCACTACAACCTCCTTTCAGGTAGTTGTAGGCAGTAATAAAGTTTCCTCCCAGCCTCCTTTTCTTAATTACTCCAATTTCCCCATCTGCCTCTAATAAGGCTTGTTTTCCAGTCCCTTCACTAGCTACATTGCCCTTCTTTGTACACATTCCAGCATCTTGAGGTCTTGTAGTGAGGGGCCCAAAACTGAACACAGTATTTAAGGTGTGGCCTCACCAGCACTGAGTTCAGGGGGATGAACACTTCCCCGGTCCTGCTGGCCACACCATTTATGATAAAATCCAGGATACTGTTGACCTGCTTGGCCACTTGGGCATACTTCTCTCTCGTATTCAGCTGTCTGTCAACCAACACCCCTAGGTGCTTCTCTGCCAGGCACCTTTCTTGCCACTCTTCCCCAGGCCTGCAGCACTGTATGGACTTCTTGTGTCCCAAGTGCAGGACCCAGCACTTGGCCTTGTTGAACCTCATACTGTTGATCCAGTCTGTTCATATCCCTCTCTAGAACTTCCCTGCCCTCAGGCCAATCGACATTTCCTCCCAGAGTACTGTCATCCACAAACTAACTTAGGGTACAATAAATCCCTTCATACAGATCCAGATAAAGATACTGAGCCTGCACTGAGTCCTGGGGAACACCATTGTGACTGGCAAGATATGAGACAGCCAAGACTAAGGTTTATATTTTCTTCATTCTAGTTACACTTGTAACAGAGGCAAGGAGAAAACCATATCTATTTACGAAAAAAAATTCTTCTAAAACTTAAGATGGACATTGAAAATAACTTGTTTTCATGATTCCCCTTTGCAGGAAGAGGATTGGAATGAAGAGGAAGGAGTGTGACCTCTAAGGTAAGGGATAGCACAAGAAACTAAGCCCGACTATGCTTATTTTTCATCTTCCTGTAATTAGAGACAAAAAAGGTAGCAGTGTTTTCCTCCTAAGGTCTATCGTATGTAAGCAGAAGACAGGATTTACTTAATATTTTCTTTTATTGGAGAGCTTTATAAAGAAATTACAGAGGTGTAGGAGGCAGATATTCATATCACACTTGGCCTCTTTAAAATGGAAAAAATCTGATCTTATAAATACACACTGTAAAACCAATTTGTAAAGAAATGGCCATGAAACAATAGCAGGATAAATGTCAGATGAATATTGCATTTTGCTAAACTGTTATTTAAGAGAGTGCAATACTTTAAATGTTTCCCATCTGTAACAAAGTGACAAATTGTCTTATGTTCATTATGAAATGCTTTATTTCTATATGTTAAAGAAAAATCTAGACCCCTTGGTTCTGTCACAGAATTGGTACACTACAGCCCAAGCTGGGTACCCTCAAAGACACTTCCCAAAATTATTTTTCTCTTTTTTTCAAAGCCTCACAATGTATTACAGAAGAAATTCATGCGCTTGATCACTTGGCAAGTATGTGTCTTTTGCCTAATCATATTGTTTAACAGTTACTTGTCTTCTTTGATGACTTGGTTTTGGTGCAGACATCTCTACAGTTTCACAATATTTTGATTTATCTGCACCTGGATCCCGTTGGTCTTCTGTTAACTCCAAGGAGAATAGCCTCTTTCTTCACAGTTTCCAGCTGAAGTCCACCTCTTTCCTTTTGACTCTAGACAGAACAGACTCTTCCTTCATCTCCAAAAATTAAGGCTCCTTTTCCTTTGATAATAGCAGTCACTCTAATTTCATAATGCTAAGCATATATTGTTAATATTATTTATAAAATTTCATGACATTTGTTAAGTTATAATTTATCAGTCATGTAAAACTACTAATTATTCTTCTTGGATTAAAAAAGAACTCAGCTGACGTTCAGCATTTTGCTAGGTTGCAGCCTGCATCCTAAAGCCTCAGCAATTCAGCTAGTCATGCTAAGAAAATCAGTTATGAATACTAAGGAAAATATGTGATTTGAATTGTCACATTTAATATTACTTTAGTTCCCAACACTATCTCCTCAAGGATTAACCATTACCATTACCACTCACTGCAAGAAAGACATTGCTATGCTGGAGCATGTCCAGAGAAGGGCAACGAAGTGAAGGGGCTGGGGAAGCAGATCTTATGAGGAGCAGCTGAGGAATCTGGGTTTATTAAGGAGACTGAAGGTAAACTTTATTATTGTCTACAACTACTTGAAAGGAGGGGTGGGTATTGATCTATTCTCCCATGTGATGTGTGATAGGACCAGAGGATATGGCCTCAAGGACCAGGGTAGGTTCAGATTAGACATCAGGAAAAATTTCTTTACCAAAAGGGTTATTGGGTACTGGAATAAGCTGCTCAGGGAGGTGGTCGAGTCACCATCCCTAGAGATATTTAAAAATCAGGTACATAAATTGCTCAAGGATATGATTTAGTAGTGGACAGCTATGGCTGGGCTTGATGATCTCAAAGGTGTTTTCCAACCAAGCGATTCTGGGATTCTATGATTCTGTAACACAGAGAAACTAGTTGACATCTTTTTTTTTGCATTGTGCATGATAATATTGATCCCTTCAGCTTGTTTTTACTTAAAATGCAGCTGGTGATTTCTGTTTGTCATGGAGGAAAAGGCAAGGAAATATAAACACCTAGGCTGTCTAATCATCTAACTGAGAAGAGTTAGTCACTTAGCCACAGATGAAACATGGACACAAAAAGGCTGATAAAGGTTAATTTCAAAATCACCAAGTAGAAAATTGATATTTTATTTCATAAGAAAATTCACCTTTAATAGAAATTCTGTACCAGGCAAAGAAATTGCCCAAATCCATTCAAGCCAACACATTTTAGATATATTTTAAAATGCATTGTAGTACAATTAAATGCTGATTTGTTACTGCACATGATTCATTAAGAAATCCTGTGAATTAATAATATGTAGTAGAAATATATCTACTATATCTGGTATTTTACTGTCATATATAACTTTCAAAAATCCCCACCAACTTATAAACATTTCATAAAACTTCTTGTCTTTTTTTTTTTCCTATTTCACAGGTCACATGACCTATGAGAGTGACACTTGAATCAGAAGTTTATGTCACAGTTACTTGTTTGTCTACCAAAACCCTTAAATTGCCAGTTAAGCAATAATATTATTTTCCCTACTATAAGTACATTTCTAAGAAGAAAATTAAATCAATTTCATGACAATATTAAAAATTAAATTTGGTGGTTTGACTTGCTTAAGGGATTATCATTTATTTCAATAGTCTTGCTTTTTAGCCATTATAAGCTACAAAACTTACATTTGCACATTCATAGTATTCCTGTAATTCTTATACTGCCAAGGCTACCTAAAGCTTTGGCTTAGTGTCTTTTTGAATTCTTAAATACATGGGGAGAATTTACTGTTTGCAGGAGGTACCAGGAATGATATATTTCCTTCTGGAGTAATTCGTATCAGTATTCTCAAATGTCTCCCTCAAAATTAAATGTAGTAATTCTATATTGAATTTGAAAAGGAAAAACAAAATGAAATAATAATAAAATTCCCTACATAGCATTGTGATGGAGGTCAATTAATTTTCACAATGAATTATATGATACAACTGCCTTCATGGGGATGACAGACTAGAAAGGCTACTCTTGTGTAATCTCTTTCTTTACTGTAAAAAATATATTATTTTTTTAATAAAAGCTGAATAAATATATATAGCATTATACTGTCTTACATATATCTTATTCATTGTTCCCTCAATACATGTGAACTTAAAGACTACCACTGCATTTAAATTTTATCAGTAGTATTTCAGGTTTTATCAATGTCATATTTTATCTCTTCTGGGCAAATCCTAGGAAGGAGCAAATCTTTCATAATGATACACAAAATTAAGGGGTTTTTTTGCACTGTATCATAAATATTATTTGTTAAAGGTAAAATAAACAGATATTTTGAGTGAACCAGCGTTATGGAAAAATAAATCTTGAATTTACCCTTAATCTGCATGTTTATGAAGCAGATACATATAACATTTATTTATTAATTTATTTTGAGGATAAGAGAGACAAAAAGCCTTCATCTCAAGAACCACCTTCTTGAGTGTAGAGATAAATACTGAGTGTGTGAATTGCACTGGAACAGTTCACATTGAATTGTTCAATAATTCAAATTCATGAAAAAAATATAGAAGACTTAAACACCAAAGCCCTAAAGTATTTGAGAAATATAATGTTTTTTAATTTTTGGAAACCTTCGATATTGAGTATAGTTCCATAGGTGGTCTCTTCATGCTTTTGCTGTGTGTATATGATGGTAAATCAGTAAGAAGGGAAACTGATAAATGGACAGAAAGCAAGGAGTGATAGAAACTAAGATTCAGAAGTTCTTTCAAATGCCCTTCTAAAAAACTTCTCCACCAAAAATGTGAAGGGAAAATTTTCTCAAAGGGAAAAGATTAATAGTAACCTTTTAGTCGGCTTTAATATTGCTCTCATTCCAAATTCTTGTCTAAGCACCACAGAGGTAGCTGTCAGGTCATGAATAGTTCTTAGTACCTTCTGTTAGGACTTAAATAAGATCAGCCTTTTGGATAATTTGACCCTAATTTTATGGTCTAGACACACTGAAAACATATTAGTGGCTTATGGCTCAGCATAGGTGGTTTTTACATGAAATCTTGCATCCTCCCTCAGAGCTCTCTGCAACATCCTTGTTATGCTCCATTGGGATTGGTGAAAACAGCTTCTTTCTTGGTGAAACCAAGGAGAACTTGATCATGCGAGTACCACATAGAGCATGTCTGCCTTGAGAGGTATGCCACGTTTAGAAGCTGGTTAAGCACCAGTCTAGCCCTGTTCTGAAGAACACACATATAGGAATGCAGTCAATGGCTCTATCCTCATGTCAAGAGAGTTTAAAAAGTCAGGAGAATTTGCAGATACTCCAGAACTGTTTCTGGGCTCTTGAGTTGAGATGGAGGTATTGCTGATTTTATCTTTTAGAGATGTGGCAGGCATTGCTTCAGCTTCTGAGCACAGGAAGAGTTTGAAAAGACTCTTGTTATCCTTTTTGTGGGAATCTGTATTGTTATGTTAGACTTCCCTTTCTCAAGTTCTGCATATGCCAAGATGAATGGTGTTGCACAACAAGTTGGTTCAGCATGGCATACAACACCAATCTCAGACAAACGTTTTAGGAGTTTTTCCTCTTGAACAAGATCCTTAGTTGTTTGTCAGGCTTATGCTACAGATAGCAGTGGATCTTGCTGCTGGGAGGAGTTCCACCAATTTTCTATGTTGTTTTTACCCAATCTGAAGATTTGCTATGCTCAGAGATGAACTTCTTGTGCCAATTTGAACAAGCCAATCTGATATTCCCAGTGACCCACTAAGATCTTTATCACTGAGATTCTTTTAAATGCCTGGGAAACTGCAGCCAGCTACAGACCCTGACAATATGTCCTCTCTCTGATAGTCTAGAACTGTTAAATTATACTTTTCTCTCCTTCTCAAGTTCCCTATGGAAGAGCAGAGTACATAGGCAACTGTTGCAGCTGCAGTCCCTTCTCCACCACTTGGCACTGGAAGGAGACCGTGGGTTCAGAAGACGTGTGAAATGCATCCTTCAGGTACATGGTGCTGAGGGGTGGGCTAAGGCCACCAAAGGGCCTGATAAAGGAGATTATC
Source organism: Clamator glandarius (assembly GCA_033459285.1). Taxonomy (NCBI): domain Eukaryota; kingdom Metazoa; phylum Chordata; class Aves; order Cuculiformes; family Cuculidae; genus Clamator; species Clamator glandarius. The sequence goes on along the minus strand of JAUNZM010000117.1, from coordinate 4,576,033 downwards.
CTATGTTGCCCTTGTGAACATCACTCCTGATTCAGCAAAGAATGGGACTGTGAGAAAACTAGTATGCTGAAATTTTGGGACACTAAGGGCAATTATCTTTTTATTACTGATGATCCTTAGTAACCACTAGTCCTTGTTCACCAGAGATTTGTTCCTCAAAGAACAGCAGCAAGAGCAGAATGTTTTATCTCAGTAGCAGCATGATCTCAATCCCAGCAGTTGCATCTGAGTTCTTACATGTGGAGCACTGGGAAAGTTACAGGTTACATCATTCCAGTTATTTTTCAGAGGAGAAATTCTACTGTTCTCCCACTCCCAACACTGACAGTGTTCATTTTCTAAGTGACAATACTGCTCTTTTATGTGATGCTACTGCTCTTCTGAAGTGGCAGCAGCAGCTTCCTTCTCTTTCTTCTATTCTCCCCAGCAGTCTGTGTGTCTTGTACTGCCAGATTTTCAGCAACGGTCTCTTTGCACTTGCCAAGGTTCACAGAGAGTGGAGGGACAGTGAAGCATATGCATTTTGGTTGCCACTTTCCAAAGGAAGGCATGGGGCTCTCTTTGTTCTTGTTGACAGGCCTTCGCCTTGGGCTTTTGCACCATTCTCAGTATGGCATTGCTGAGCTGCTCATGAGCACTATTCCTTTTCTCTTGCCAGAGATCTATCATTTTGCTTTTCATATTTTAGGTCAATTTTTCCTGCTAGGTATGTTTTTATTCCTTCCTTTGACAGGAGAGTGCTGATGCCACTTTTGCACTTGTACAGCAGATCTTCCCCTCCCTTCCCTCTGCTGCACCTATTCGTTCCTGCAGCAGACTTTCCAAGATCTGTCCTGCACTAGTAACTGCTTCCCAGTTTACCAAGAGGACAGACAATTGCTTCTTCCTCTGCCACATTTTCTTTAGCTATTAACTTTCCTTTTCCCTTTTCAGGTTTGATTCTTTTCTGTATAAATGTCCACATCCTCCCACCCTTCATAAAACCAGTATCACAGAATCACAGAATCACAGAATAACCAGGTTGGAAGAGAGCCACTGGATCGTCGAGTCCAACCATTCCCACCAATCCCTATATCATGCTCCGAAGTACCTCATCCACCCTCACCTTAAATACCTCCAGGGACGGTGACTCAACCACCTCCCTTGGCAGACCGTTCCAATGCCTAACCACCCTCTCCTTGAAGAACTTTTTCCTAATCTCAAGCCTAAATCTCCCCTGGTGGAGCTTGAGGCCATTCCCTCTCGTCCTGTCCCCTGTCACTTGGGAGAAGAGGCCAGCAGCCTCCTCTCCACAACCTCCCTTCAGGTAGTTATAGAGAGTAATAAGGTCTCCCCTCAGCCTCCTCTTCTCCAGGCTAAACAACCCCAGCTCTCTAAGTCGCTCCTCATAAGGCCTGTTCTCCAGCCCCTTCACCAGCTTTGTTGCTCTTCTCTGGACTCGCTCCAGAGCCTCAACATCCTTCTTGTGGTGAGGGGCCCAGAAATGAACACAGTACTCGAGATGCGGTCTCACCAGTGCCGAGTACAGAGGGAGAATAACCTCCCTGGACCTGCTGGCCACACTGTTCCTGATACAAGCCAAGATGCCATTGGCCTTCTTGGCCACCTAGGCACACTGCTGGCTCATGTTCAGTCGGTTGTCAACCAACACCCCCAGGTCCTTCTCCTCCTGGCAGCTTTCCAGCCAGGTTTCTCCTAGTCTGTAACTCTGCTTAGGGTTGTTGTGCCCCAAGTGCAGGACCCGGCATTTGGCCATGTTAAACCTCATGCCGTTGGTCTCAGCCCAGCAGTCCAGCCTGTTCAGGTCCCTTTGCAGAGCCTCCCGACCCTCCAGCAGATCCACACTTACACCCAGCTTAGTGTCGTCTGCAAACTTGCTAAGGGAGGACTCAATGCCTTCATCCAGGTCATTGATAAAGACATTAAACAGGACTGGACCCAGCACTGAGACCTGGGGAACCCCACTTGTAACTGGCCTCCAGCTGGATTTAACTCCTTTTACCACCACCCTCTGGGCCCGGTCATTCAACCAGTTTTTCACCCAGGAGAGTGTGCACCCATCCAGGCCAGAGGCCGACAGTTTCCGTAGCAGAATGCTGTGAGAAACTGTATCAAAGGCTTTACTAAAATCCAGGAAGACCACATCCACAGCCTTTCCCTTGTCCAAGAGTTTAGTTACTAGGTCATAGAAGGTGATCAGATTTCTCTGGCAAGACCTGCCTTTCATGAACCCGTGTTGACTGGGCCGGATCACCCGGTTCTCTTGCAAGTGCTTCTTGATAGCACTCAACATCACCCGCTCCATGACTTTCCCTGGCACTGAGGTCAGACTGACAGACCTGTAGTTCCCCGGATCCTCCCTGCGCCCCTTCTTATAGATGGGCGCGACATCAGCCAGCCTCCAGTCCAGCGGAACCTCCCCAGTCATCCAGGACTGTTGGAAGATGATGGAAAGGGGTTTGGCCAGCACATCTGCCAGTTCCCTCAAAACTCTTGGGTGGACTCCATCCAGCCCCATAGACTTGTGGGCATCTAGCTGGGCAAGCAAGTCTCTAACCAATTCCTCTTGGACCTTGGGAACCTCATACTTCTCTTCCAACCCTTGGGGTTGTGCACAGAGGGAACAATTTTCCTTAGTATTAAACACTGAGGCAAAGTAGGCATTGAGTACTTCAGCCTTGTCTTCGTCCCCTGTTACTCTTGCTCCCTCTGCATCTACTAGGGACTGGAGATTCTCCCTAGCCCTCCTTTTGCTGTTGATGTATTTGTAGAAAGACTTTTTGTTGTCTTTCACAGTCTTGGCCAATCGCATTTCTAGTTGGGCCTTAGCCCTCCTGACTTTTTCCCTGCACATTCTCACTTCCTCCCTATAGTCCACCCAGGATGCCTGCCCCTTCCTCCAGAGGTCGTAGACCCTCCTCTTCCTATTGATGTCTCTTAGGACCTCCCTACTCAACCATGCTGGTTTCTTACCCCTCCGGCTACTTTTCTGGAACTTGGGGACGGCTTTCTCCTGAGCTGCTAGGAGTTCCTTCTTGAAGAGCACCCAGCCCTCATGGACATCTTTGCCTTCAAGGAGTGCCTCCCATGGGACTTTTCTGACCAGCCTTCTGAACAGTCCAAAGTCTGCTCTCTGAAAGTTGAGAGCGACTGTTCTGCTAACCTCCTTCTTCATTTTACTCCGCACTGAGAACTCTGTTATCTCATGATCGCTTTGCCCCAAGCGTCCTCCAACCTTCACATCCCCCACCAGTCCTTCTCTGTTCACCAACAGCAGGTCCAGGAGGGCACCGTCCCTTGTCAGTTCGCTCACCAGCTGTGTGAGGAAGTTGTCTTCCACACACTCCAGGAACCTCCGGGACAGCTGCCTTTCTGCTGTATTATACTCCCAGCCTATATCTGAGAAACTGAAGTCTCCCACAAGGACTAGAGGTAGCGATTTTGAGACTACACTCAGTTGTTTATAGAAGAGCTCATCAGCTGCTTCTTCTTGGCTGGGTGGTCTATAGCAGACTCCCATCACAATCCCTTCCTGCCCATGGGCTCCTCTGATTTTCACCCACAGGCACTCAGTCCCATCCTGACCGTAGTCCAGTTCGAGGGTATCAAAGCCTCCTCTTCTGCCCTTCCTGAAGAGTTTATACCCCACCATGGGTACGCTCCAGTTGTACGAGTCATCCCACCACATCTCCGCAATGGCAATGACATCGCAGTCTCCTTGCCCTACCACAGCTTCCAGCTCCTCCTTTTTATTTCCCATGCTGCGTGCATTGGTGTAAATGCACTTCAGCTGGGCAGGCAAAGCTTCAGCCTTCGCAATAGGGCTTCTCCCCAGCTGAGCAGTCCTTGACTTAACTAAGGCCACAGTGCCAGTTTGCTGCCTACCATCCTCAGCTGCACTCACCCCCTCTTGCTTAGTGGTGATATACCGGCAGGCATCGCCAGCACACCACCCCTTTGCAGTTAACTGCATTGCACATTGTTTCTTGTACATTTTTTTACACACATCACAAATAAAAAGATTTGATTATGTGTTTGTCAGCTATTGCTAGCTATCTCTCACCATAAATATTAATGGAAACTTTGAAGATACTCATCTTAGGTATGATTCATAAAACTTTCTGGTCATCCAGAGAGAAAGGTAGATATTTTATCAACACAGCACTCATTAAAATATCCGTATTGCTCTGTAGTTTTAGTATGCCGTAATAGTTTTATGTGAAAGAGAAGAAAGATCAGTTGTGGATGCTTATTTAAAAAAAAATGATGGTGATAAATTAGATAAAGTAAAGAAATGCTTTTTCCAATAAAATACTCAGTGAACATTAACAGTGTAGCATGCTGTAAATTATGAGGTATCATTAAATCTCTTAACAGCAGCGAGTTTTTGAATTGAAAAGTCACAGAAAACAGCATTAATTATAAAGGTATAAGGAAATAACCTTCTGTTTGATTTTACATTGCACTTAGATGTATAATTTAACTCTCCTCTCTTTTTTTTAGCTTGAATTCAACTTGCTCTGAATAAGGTATGTTGTACAGACATTACATCTAAAATAGATGAGATTTTTTTCTTGTCTCTCTGACAAATATATGGTTACTATAAATTAGAGATCTTTCTCTGAATGGAAGTAATTGAAAGCCTGGACAATAACATCTTGTAGTAGATGTGAATGGACTTGCATGTCTCCGCCACATAGCTCAATACAAAGCAGCACTTAAATAGTTGGACCAAAGTAGCTACATTTATGTGCATGCATTATCAGAAAATCTCAGGCATAATGAGGGAACTATCAAGCCAGCTAATATACATCTCAGTTTTTCAATATCACTGTACAAAGAACAACACAGAATTTTTACATCTTTTTAAATTTAAAAAATTTTAGAGAACAGGAATTTGTGTAGTGTCCCTTCCTCTTGTCATCATGTAACTGCATAATTCTGCTGGGAGAGGAAGTGTGCATAAACACATATTTCCTTTAGTCCTTCTGACCTCCTTTTTGTTTCATTGGTCAAGCTCTGTGGCTGTTACTACCCTTAGTTTAGTTGCAGAATGTGTTTGAGAGAAACTGAGTTCCCCTTTTGTATAAACCATGGCATGGGTTGGTGTGTTACTGAAGTCTTGAGTCTCATCCTGTTCTGGAATAGTAACATGACTGGAGCAAAGTGCCAAGCTCAGGATCTCCAAAACTTTTTAGAAGGTTTCTTTAGAGAGTCTGCAACTCAGTTAGAAAAATCTTATGTTTCCATAATACAAGTTGTGTTGTATTACAAATACAAGTTGTGGGAATTACTTTTGTGGAAGAACAAGCCTTATTTTTATACCATTATTCATATTAACGTGTGATATGTGGCTGTAGAAAATTACCAGTACAGTTTAGCTGTAAGCCGTCAGAAAATTGCCAATACCATGCTCGCTGTTTTGAAACCCCTCTATAAGCCACAAAATAGACTCAAAACCACCTCTGAACCATAAATGGGCAGACACTCAATTTGAGCAAGAAAGTGCTTATCTTGCTGAAGCACAGCAGCCAAAGTTGTCTCAGGAGGGCCAGAAATGCTTTGTACCCAGCAGTGGTGATACCCTTATCCCCACTCTCTCATTGTCCATATGTCCCTCTGCTCCTTATCTCCCCTCACCCTGTGTCTTTGCACAACCAGCCTGGGTAAATTCAAATCCATGAAGGGTAATTTTGGGTTGAGAACTTATCAGTGTGGAATAACTGACTTAGCCCCACCTTGCCAAGAATAACCGGAGTTATTGAGGGTATAAGTATAATCTCCTGCCAGCAATTAGTTGAATGGAGAACTTCAATCAATCAGTTATCAGGTGGTGTTGATGGATCCTGCTCTTCTCCATTCCCTTGGGAAGGGCACTTCTCTTGGTAAGATACCTGCAATTGCACCTCTGCCATATGGAGGATGATACTCAAGTAATTTACTAGCTGCTAGCGTAATTAGTGCTAATGCAGTAAGTGCATTTATCAACAGCAATACCCTAACGAATCTATTAGAGATCTGTCTCTTCAATAAACTGTTTATTAATTTAAATTTTGTATCTGCCCTGTGAGAGTCCTTTAATGGGTACTGACAGACAAAAGAGACACTATCAACCTCATGAAGCTTTTCAGTAAGAGTCTTTTGTGAATGCTGACAGGCCTGGTTGATTTTACTTTGCAGTGGAAGTCCCTTCTGGGATGCTAAAATGTATATTTCCCAAGTGGAATTGGCTCTGAGGAGTGGCTGCAAATGTACTCCTTAGTCATAAACCATTGTCAATGGCTGAGGCTAAGTTTGGATCCAGCTGCACATATACCCCTTTCTAGAGAGAATTTAGAAAGCAAGGGGATCTTTGCTGAATCTTCATGACAACAATGGGAGAGTCTCCTTTTGCTGCACATCAGACTTATTCTCTTAACATGGCACAAGTAACTACTCTTATCTTTTCTCTTCTCCTCATGAGATTATCAGTAATGTGAACAAAATTCTCTGTCAAAAGCAACAGTTCAGATACTCATTTTTAAAATACATGGAAATAACCAGTACTTTTTTATTCCAATATTTTAATTTTCTCACAAATATATCTATATTGACCTCTGGACTGAACATGTCTGGAAAGCTAATAAACAACTGGATTATTTAGCTTTATTTTCCAGTTTGAACTCCATCACATTACAGCCTGCCTTTGGGAACTGAAATTCTCAGAGAAGTGCCATCTAATAACATTCAAGAAAAAAAAGTTCAAATTTTCTTCATCAGTTAAGCCATTGGCAACATCTCTAGAGAGGTAGTTACACAGGTTTTTCTGCTGTATCGAACGCTCAGGTTATGTTGCTAAACCTCTATGTCATAGAAAAGAGTGTGGAAATTTTGTGTAATTTGGCATTTTTATAAGCTAAAAATAGTCATCCTGCTGGATAAGAGAGGTGTTTAAAACAAACCCACAAGCATAGGAATAAAACCTTCAGTCTCACTGGGATTTAACAGAGTAGAGAGGACATTACTTTTCAGAACAGAGGTCAAATTTGTATGCTCTCTGAACTGAAAAAATGAACTTCATAGTAGTAGACTATTCATAAAACTTGCTCTAACCAAATTAAATTATCAAAAAAGATCTTCAGTTAGGATTTAGCTTTCCACACTTATTCCCATAAGTAAATACAGAAAAAAACCCAGGAAATTATTTTGTTAGAAACTTTTTTATATATTCAGCATAATACTAAAAGATTTTGAATACCTGTTAGCTACCTGGTGAAAATTTGCTAATATATATCATCTGAAAGTGATATAGATATTGGAAAAATATTCACTGCCGGCAAGATAACTTGCAAATGTAAAAAAAAAATGTTTTTAAGAATCTCATTTTCATCAGAAAGAAGCTTACAGTTTTTATTAATGGTTTCATTTCATACAATAGACATCCAAAAAATAATAAAATCCAGGATGGCCATTTGGCCCTTGTTCCTCAAAAACATCCCTCTCCCCCTAAAAAAATCCCAAATCCAAATGCTATAAAAAGACTTTAAACTGTATTTCTCATGAGTGAAATAAGGATCAAAGTTAAAATGGAATTTTACAGAGTTTATGGATACTTATGTCCATTTGCCTGAACTGAGAAGAAAATCCTAGATAACAAAGTTTATATATCATCTTATTCAGCTATCTCTACAGTATATAAATTAGACAAAATAACAAGTATTTATCTGAGGTCACCCTTTTCTCACTAGAAGAATTAGAAATCACAGTGAGATATTACAGGAGGACTTGGCAAAGAACTCTCCAGGGAACAAGAAAAGAGTGAAAACCCTCTCTGTGAGGTTATCAGAATGAGAACATAGCCAAGGAGGTGGGAATCCTGGGCATACATCACCTCTCTCCACATATGTTCCTGCTTTTTTGACCTGTAGTGGGACAAGTCCAAATTCTGCGGTTCAGGTAAAAAAATCCCTCCTGGGTAGCTCCACCTCAGTTACTAACCTCAGACCACCCCACATTTCGTCACTTAGCTCTATCACTCTCCACTTCCCACCTAGCTAACATACAACTGGTGTTATATAGACAACACAACAAGGATACCTCCTCTCCTTCATAAGAACTTTTGGATGACAGCTGCTTGAAGGAGTTGGTTGTATCTTGGTCAGACCCTTGTGAAGTACTCTGCAACTGTTCAGAAGAGGGGAAATTTATCTGGACAAAGAGAAGATGCTTTTCAGTGAAAGTGATTCTGGGTGGGGAGGGGAGTTACCCCTGGTATCCCATGCAGTGCTTGTACCCAGTTTTAGGTTTACATAGAGAGTTATGACCCTGCAATGCTTAAACTCCCAATGTAAACCACGATGAAACTTATTGTGGGGAATTAATTATTTTCATGAAAAAAGTGCACAATTGTGCTGTGGTTTCCAGCTCATTCACTTGGGGTCAGTATTATTATGTCTGCATGTCAAAACAGAGGAGTATTTTTGACCTTGTCAGCAACTTCCTACATAATATTTTATTACTCTCACATTTTCACAAATTAATAGTCTTTGGCTTCATCACAAAATTTTGTAGAAAATAATTTAATATTTGACTGAATAATCTAAGGAAGTGAACCTTATCTTCACTAATCCTTTAATATTTGCATACAGGTCTGTTGACTATGAAATCATCCTTTTAATTTACAGCATCCCCTATTGTTTTGAGAGAGAATGTGGCTCAAAAAAGGCAAAATATGAGTGTCTAAGTTACCCCCCCTCCACCCCCGCTCTACCTCCATGCCCCTAAGACCAAAGAATTTGTCCTGTACTGAAAAGGAAGAGCTACATCAGGGACCTGGTGTATCGCTATGGCAACAAATGCCTGCTTCATGCAGACCATGAAGCACTAGTGCGTAAGATATTAGACTGAAAGTTTTACATCACTAACAAGATCATTAATGGAATTGTACAGTATAATGTGCCCTTTGGTCAGCCCATATTGCTATTGGTACCTGGAGTCCCTGTCCAAGATAATATATCTAAAATGAAAGTTTTGGTCCATGGAATTTCTGAGGTAAAAATGACTCTTCAAGAAATAGGAGATTTCAATGGAAAAGCAAGAATATCCTACACAGATGTTTTGGATAAAACATCTGCTGCAAACAAACAATGGTTCACATGTGGTTAATGCATCAAAATGCCCTTTAATCCATAGTAATGCTCCAAGCAAAAGACCAGAAGTGGCATTTAGATTTTTTTTTCTCTAAACAGAAACAAGAGGATTGTGATAGTGTCAGAGATACCTGTCATGTATAGTCTCACCACAGGAAAGACTGAAGCATTGTGGCCCGATTTAAACTCTGAGCTTTCCTTTCATCTCTGAACTACACATCATTAATTCTTGACTGCAATATGCAGTTCTTACTCTGCCATTACTGGCTTCACTCTGTCAACACCTTCCATTAGTTTCCAACCATCCGTTTTCTCACTGGCTTCCTATTAGGGGAGTTCACAAGACACCTTTATTCCTACATAGTGGGATAATGATAATGATAACAATAATGACAATGATAATGGGATGGCCTACACAGCACCTCACTTGCTGACATCAGATAGAATTCACCTTTCTCAAAAACAGGAAGAGGGTCTTTGCTCAGAAGCCAGCAGGACTCATTGACAGAGATTTAAACTAGACTTGAAGGGGAAAGGGGATAATAACAGCCTTGTCTGTGACAAATTGAGGAATGACATGACAAAGTTAAAGTGATGGAGTGCTAGAGAGGGCCCTCAGCCTGTTGCTCTGAGACTTGTTGGCTACACTGCAGCAGCACACTTGAAGTCTTTTGGAGATAAGACAGGAGCTCCTAAGGTAATAGGAGCCAACAGGGAAACACTAGTGAAATACCTCCAAGGAATTAAGGGGTTTTACTCTAAGAAGGTGACAGAAGCTACAGCCCAGCTGAAGTGCCTATACACCAATACACACAGCCTGGGCAACCAGCAGGAGGAGTTGGAAGCTACCGTGCTACTACAAAGCTCGACCTAGTTGCTGCTACTGAAACTTGGAGGGACTGTTATGTTAAACAGATGAGATTCTGACAGGTGGCTAAGGATACCCTCCTGTCTAGCCAAGAGGTTGAAAATGGACTCTCTTGCTTTCTAAGCATCCCCTAAGCGATGAACCGAGGTGTAGCTGGATCCATTTCTAGACTCAGACTCGGTCGACAGTTTATGACTGAAGGATTATGTGTGTGTGCTTATACATATTTTTGCCACATGTCAGAATATGGTTATCTGGGAGTCTCCTCAGAGACTGGTACACACAGGGTTAGTACATGTGTTTTGCAGCCCAAACTGGGCACCCGTTTGCACCAATGCCTGTCAGAGAGACAAATTTGCAGTGCTGGAGGCAGTAAGTAATTTAATTCAAGTGACAGATTAAAACAAATTCAGAATTGCCTCGATAAATTCAGTTGCTGCATTAGCTCCTGGACACTTATAAATGGTTAACAATTAGCATAAGTGTATATACATGTAATGAGTAACAATAAAAACTTGAGTTAGTAGATATTTTCCTGGGAAAACATCTGACAGAGTCAGAGGCACAATTCTTACCAAGACATTTTGTGGTGGAGGAAGAGAGGCCCATGACCACTGGCCTGTCTGTCAGGTAAAGTAGTTATTTTTTTCTCTTCCAAAAGTAAGGAGTTTCAGGTATCAGTTTTATACCTTTTGAAAACCTTTTGTACTTCTTGCTCACGTGGTGCTAAGTCAGTTAGTATGTGTGGATCGGCCCTTGGCAAGGCCACTTGTGTTATCAGAAAGGTTCTTGGTGGTTCGCCATGCCTTTGAAGTGGGGAGCTCAGTACATACTGTTGAGGGTGTTTCTGCTCTTAACTGAAGCAACACCAGGCTGAGGCCCCCATCTCACCCCAGGTGACACTTAGTTGATACAAGCATTAATGCAGTTTTCTGTTTCTGGTCACTCCCTCGTGCCAACTGCTTTCTTTTGCAAACCCAAGCTCTTTGCCATCCACAGGGCCTAGCAAGTCTATTATACCACAGGGACGAATCTTGTGACTGCAGTGTGGCTATCAATGGCTACAGGGTGTTCACAAGGGACAGGTAAGGAAGGAGGGGGAAATGTTGCCCTCTACATCAAGAAATGGAGAGAGTATGAAGAGCTGTCTCTGAAGAATACCCATGAGCAGGTTAAAAGCCTATAGGAATTAGAGACTGAGGCAACAGAGGGAACCTTGTTGCTCATGTCTGTTACAGGCTATCCATTTGAAGGAAGCCTGTTGATGAAACCTTATTCCAGCCACAGGAGGCATCACACTTGTAAGGTCTTGTCCTGCTGAGGGACTTCATCCACCCCAACATCTGCTGGAATATTATCACAGTGATCTGTAGGCAATCTAGGAGACTCCTGGAATGCATTGAGTATAACTTCTTGAGCCAGGTGACAGGCAGCCCTACCAGAGGGTATGCAGTACTGCACCTGATGGTCACCAATGCAAGTTAGCCAATTGATGACATCAAGACTGGAGGCAGCCTGGGCTGCCATGGTCATGCACTGGTGAAGTGGGATATGGGTCAGGCAAAGAGTAAAATCAGGATTCTGAATTATAGGAAAGCAAACTTCCACCTCTTCAAGGAGGTAGTCAATAAGACTCCCTGAGAAGCTGCCTTCAGGGACAAGGGAGAAGAACAAAACTGACGGATCTTTTAGGATGCTCTTCATAGAGAGCAAGAGGTCTTGATCCCTAGGTGTAAGAAATCAGGAAAGGAAGGCAAGAGACAAACATGGCTGAGTTGAAATTTGCTGGTCGAACTAAAGTGCAAGGAAATACATAGGCAGTGGAAGCAGGTACAGATTTTCCTGGGAAGAGTATAGGGTCACTCCCAGTTTGTGTAGAGATAGGGTCAGGAAGGCCAAGGCACAGCTGGAGCTGAACTTGGCATGGGATACAAAGAATTATAAGAAAAGATTGAACTAGCAGGTCAACCAGAAAAGGAAGGTCAATGAAAGCGTACCCCTCTGATGAACATTACTGACAAACTGGTAATAATGAACAAGAAGAAGACTGAGGAACCTTATTGGTGGGATTTCTTCCCATGGCACAAGCCACATAGACACTCTGTGCTGCTTTACATAACCTCTTTGATGCACTTGGAAAAACAACTTATCTCCCTTATTTGGGCTATTATCTGATCCAGTGGAATACAGCCTTCTTAGGGAGATTCCAATTGCACGGAGGCAGCCATTCAGGGTGCTAAGGCAGACCTTTTACCTCCCTGAAGCTGCTATAATTGAGAAAGAAACTTCCAAATTGTCTGAAGAATGGGGCTTATAACTGATCGACTCCACCAGGCCTGCTGTGGAAAGAATAATAGAGTGATCCAGAGCACTTGGGCACCCCCTCGGTGTTCTTGGTGGCCTGTACACTTTGGAAGAGGCCCTGTCATCACCTGAGAAAGAGATTGACCATTGGTCTTTCCCTCCTGGACACTTGATATCAGGATCATGGCTCAAGTGAGGTAGTCTGACACAACTAGTGGAAAATTCCACTAGCAAGACATCTTCCAAGTGCAGCAAAAGTAAATATTAAAACATAAAAATGAATATTCAAATATCTGACAATATTTAATTATCTTATGCCTAATATCTTTGTATTACATTGATATATTATTGTATGCACACATATCTCTGTATCTCTGTATTTATCACACCACGTAGTAAATAGAAGTGAATCTCATTATTTTAAAATCTGATTAAGTCACCAACTAATTTGATTATTGTCATGGTTTTAGCCCCAGATCAGCTTTATTAGCAGCTAAAGACAAGAAGTTGTGGGGGTCTCAATTCACTTCCTTCCTTAGCCCCAGGGAAAGGGTAAAGTGAAATGAGAGAAGCAAAAACTGTGGGTTAGAAACTAAAACTAAAACAGGTTTAATGAAACAACAACAACAATAATAATCATAGTTGTAATAATAATAATTTAAACACTGTTTACAAGAAAAAAATCAAATATGTAAAAACATAAAAAATTGTCTTCTCCCTTGACTATGTCACCACAGATGCTGCAGAGCAGGCACAGGGAAGTGTCCCAAGCTGGACTCATCAGCAGGAGGGAGTTGGACTCAGCAACTGGATTTAGGAACATGTGTGAGCAGGACAAAAATGACAGATGATGTCCATATTGGATGCTGATCATCAAAGGAGAGAGTTTGACACTCATGATCCCTCAGTTTTATACTGAGTGTGACATATATGGGATGGAACACTCTGTTGATCAGTTCTGTGTAGTCTGTCCTATCCTCTCCTCTCTGCAGGTGCAACACTTTTTTCCCCCTTTCACTTACAATATCACACCAACTTGAAAGTAGCCTAGGTTTCTATAGGAATAAGTATAAACAGTGGCCTTTCTGCATAGCAATTCTTTGTGCTATCACTTCTAGAGAGAAACAATATCTCAAAAACATACGGTTAACTTTCAGAAACGGAAGTTACTTTGACAAAGCTTAGCTGAAAAATTAGAAAACTGATCCTAATTTAGTTCATACCAGAACAATCATAACACATATTTAATATTTTAATCACTTTGGTTATCAATTGATAAGTGTTGATAGGAATTTTGCTATCTTACCTTAATAAATTTTAAATTGCTGATAAACCAAAGTTTCATAAATTCTTATCTGTAACAGATACTCAATGTTTTTTTTGCCTGTCTTCACTGGCAATCTTCCCTCCCACACCTCTCAAGAGTATGGATCACAAGATGGAAACCGGAGAGCAAAGTCCCTCCCATTGTGAGACAAGATCATATTCAGGACCTCCACCTGAGGAGCCTGAACAAACAAGTCTGTAGGACCTGATGTGATGCATTCCAGAGTCAAGAGGGAACTAGCTGATGTAGTTGCCAAGATACTGCCCATGATATCTGAGAAGCTGTAGTGCGGTGAAGTCCCTGGTGACTGGGAAAAGCAAAACATCACACACATTTTAAAAAAGAGTACAAATTAAGACTGTGAGAACTACTGACCTGTCAGCCTCACATCTGTGCCTGGGTATATGATGTTTCAAATCCTTCTAGAAGCTATACTAAGACACATGGAGGACAGGGAGGTGATTTGACAAAGCCATTATGGTTTCATCAAGAGCAAATCCTTCCCAACCAACACAGAGGTCTTCTGTGATGGAGGGACTACACCAGTGGGCAAGGGAAGAGCTATGGATGTCATCTATCTTGACTTCTGTAAGGCCTTTGACACAACTGCTTATGATAGCCTTCTCTCTAAAGTGGAGACACATGGATGTGTTGACTGTTTATGGATAAGGATTTGATTGAGTGACCAAATGCAGAGGGTAGTGGTCTATAGCTCAATGCCCAAATGGAGGCTGGCAACAATTGGTGTCTCCAGTAGCCCATATTGGGACTAGGCTGTTCAATATCTTCATCAATGAGGTAGTGTGATTGAAAGCACTCTCAGCATCTTGCAACTGAAACCAAGCTGAGTGGTTGACACACCTGAGAGAAAGGATGCCCTTCAGAGGGGCTGGGATGAGCTCCAGAAGTGGGCCTGTGTGAACCTCATGTAGTTAAATTAAAGACCAAGCACAATGTCCTGCACCTGGGTCAGGGCAACCCCAAGTATAAATATAGGCTGGGGAAGGAAGGGATTGAGTGTAGCTCTGATGAGATGGACTTGAGGATTCTGGTGGACAAAATACTGGACATGAGCAGATAACATGCTCTGGCAGTCCAGAAGGCCAGCTGCATCCTGAGCTGTATCAAAAGAAGCATGGCCAGCAGGTCAGAGGAGGTGAGGCTGCCCCTCCAGGTTGCTCTGGTATACTTGAGTACTGTGTACAGTTCTGGAGTCCTCAACACAGGAAAGACATGGACCTGTTGGAGAGAGTCCAGAGGAGGGTGACAGAAATGATTAGAGGGATGGAACATCTCTCCTATGAGGAAAAGCTGAAAGAGTCAAGCTTTTTCTGGCTGGAGAAAAGGCAGCTCTAGAGAGTCCTTATTGTGGCTTTTCAATAATTAATAAATGCATAATGATCAATAAATATGAGAAAGATGTAGACAGACGTTTTAGTAGGGCTTGTTTTGGTACAACAAATGTAATGTTTTTAAACTAAAAGAAGACAGATTCAGGCTAATTACCAAAAAATTATGAGGGTGGTGAAATACTAGAACAGGTTGCCCAGAGAGGTGGTAGATGCTTTGTCTGTGGGAACATTCAAAGCCGAGCTGGAGAGGACTCTGAGCAACATTGCAGGAGGGGTTAGATCAGATAACTTTAAAATATTCTGTCCAACCCAAATTATTCTATGATCCTGCGTAAATTATAGAGGTCAACAGAAGACAAACACCCCAGTGCATGAATGTGCTTTTTCTTTAATCTCAGACTTAATTTTTACTCTTTTCTGTGTGAGCACAGGAAAGCTTCTTTTCTTTCATGTAGATAAAGGAGGAGACTAAATTGAGGGAACAAATGAAGAATAAGAAGATGAAAATATATTTTGCTTAAGTTCCTTTACTTGCTCCTTAGAAAGAGCTGAGCTTGGATTGTTGCTAGCAAAATGATTTGGGACTTACAGTGATGTCCCATTTATCTCTGTCATAGTGATATTCCCACTCTGTTTTGGCACCTGTGATAGCAATATTATGTAGCTAATATCTCTGGTCTCAATTGTCTCTCCAGAAAGAAACTTTCCCAGAAGGCAATTTGAAGCTCAAACAATCTGAAATTGTGTTTCCCTATTTCTCACATAGTGACTTAAGTAGACTAGCTGGGAAATTTTGGCGGCTACATTAATGCTTAAGTTGTGTAGTGTCAATCCCTTGCCCCTGTTACTTGCACCCAGTTCCAGCAACTGAACAAAATGTCATACCTTGCCCAGACTAAGATACCCAGATATTTTGGGGGGATACTGTATTGAAACTACAGAAATGATCAGACTTGCTTCGATTCAGGTGTCTGCATCCTGCCTGATAGTCTGGGGGAGATAACGGTGAAGAATAAAATCAGTACATTGCAGATACAATGTATTTGCAAGAGCATATTTGAATTGATTCCTACTCAAAGGACTTGGCCATTTGTGGTCGACAGGTAGGGTGAATGCTCTCCAAGAATGATGAAGACACCTAGTTATGTAGGGGATAGAGTGATGTTATTATTTTTATTATTTTTCCTTTCTGCATATGGAATTGGAAGGTATATTGATGACATGGTACCAGAATTGGAAGCATAAAATTCAGTCCACAAGTGGGGATGTGGGCTCAGACATTCAACTTTTTCTCTGTGCAATGATATTGCAATTTCTGGTCATCAAAAGACTCCTACATCTGCATCCATTATTGATGTCAGAAAACAACACAGGAAATTAGTTTTCACTCTTCTCTCAGTTAAGTGAGTTCAATTTCAGTAAGTATCTGATGAAGAACCTTTGGGCTGTTTAACTTTATTTAACTACTGCGGCTAACAAAAAATATTGAATATACAGTAAATGTAGTTCGACTTTATAGAATACGTGACAAATCTAATATTGCAAAACCAATACATTGTGATACAGCCGCTGCAGTGTACAGTAGCTAAAGCAATCCACTATATGATTTTATGGCTTCAAGCTTTACAGATAAAAAATTCTCTCCTTATCTCTTATTGAAATAGTAAATCAGCTTGAAACAGGAAAGAGGAAAGAGACTTCTTGTGTAAATTAATGATCAGTGGGAAGTAGAACAGCAAAATATGCTTAAGTTGCAGAAACGTTCACCCTAGAAATCTTCTGATGACCTTCTCAGAACTATTGTAACTTTTGAGGGATGTGCAATCTTCTGACAATAGGAAAATCAGATTTAAAATGCTGCGTGCAGCTGGTTTCTATTGCATTAAAGACTCCATGCTGTTTGAACAACTTGTGTATAAGAAATCCCACGAAGGTGATTTGCTGGCTGACACTGGAGAAGAAACCATCAGAGAAGAATAAAATTTTGTAAAATTATTTAACCTATCTATTTATCTCTAATTATCAAAAAAGTTGAGATTACTATACTGTGTTTGTGACATATGTTCAGCATTTCTCAAGACAGGGACATTAGAAATAAATCTCAGGCCTCTGCAGCCATCTTATATTCAGCATTTCAGTTAGTGCAAATGTTGAATGAGTTGGTTGGGCCAAAAATGGCTTGTCTATGCATATTCATCTAGGTATAAATAGAAAAGCAGTGTTGCAATTAAAATGACAATATATTTTATTACTACGTTGTTTAGAGTTTTGCTTTTTTGTTTTTCTGGAAGGAATTTTTTTTCTCTTGCTTGAATGATATGCATATCAGTGCTTAAGAGCAAGATGTCCACGCTACTTAGAGCACCTCAAGAGTCACCCAGGCATTATGTGGTAATTGATATATTTAAAGATGTATTTTTAGCTAATAGGTTTTATTGCTGGTAGTAATATTTGGAAGAAGGCTTTAAATTCCATGTTCTAATACGTAATTGCAGTTCTAAATATTAGTTTTCTTCAATATGATTATTTTCTGAAATATCTTGTTAATGGAAATATTTCATAATTATTCATTTCAGCTTATTTCTGATACAAGATTTGTATTGGATCTTACTGGGGTGGAGTAAACTTTACCTGCATATCCCATACAGTGCTGAGCTGTTTATTTGTAGCTAGAGTGGTGTTGATCGTACAATGTTTTGACTATTGCTGAGCAGTGCTTGCACAACATCAACTGTGTCTCCAGTTCTCCCAGACTCCAGTTGACTGAGGGTGGGCAAGATGCTGGGAGGGGTCATAGCCAGGAGAACTGATCTAAACTGACCAAAGAGATATTCTATACCATATAACATCATTCTTAGCAATAAAAGCTAAGACAAATGAGGAGAGGGGAGGGTGATTAGTTATCAAGGTGTTTATATCGTGGATCAAGAGCTAAGCATACTGGGACCCTGCTTCCCAGTGACTGGACACCACCTGCTTATGGGAAGTAGAGAATAAAACTTTTTGCTTTGATTTGCTGTCATGTGTATCTTTATTCACTAGACTGATTTTATCTTGACTCATGCATTTTTCATCTTATTTTCTCCTCATGTCCTGCTGAGAAGGGGGACTGAGAGAGTGGATTAGGGGACATCTATCAGCCAGCCAAGGTCAACCAACCACAAATTTCATTAAGCTTTTTAAAAAAATCATTGAATAAGAAGTAGGGAAATATATAAGATATAAAAAAACTTTCCAACTGTTTTTTTTCTTAATAACTTTATAATTTAGAATACTTGAGAAGCTCAATAAATCATTCAAATCAGTATTTTTCTGAAATACTTCCATCAGTTTTTTGAAATGTTGCTTCTATATTTCCAGAGCTAACAATTCATTAAATAATTTGATGTGACACACCTGTTTCCCTTGCTATAAGTTAGTTTTGGGACATTTTGTCCGAAATATTTTGAGCAGTGTCAGCTAGAAAAAATATTTTATGTGGAGTAGACTGGTATGTTTAAAACAAAATCTTGAATCAGATTACAGTTGCATTAGTAGACTTCTTGTAAAGCTATTAAAAATTAATCACAGCATAATTCAACAAAACAAATGTTCCCATTTTGTTCTACTCACTATTCCCATGAATCAGATTTGAAATATTCTGTTTATCCTTATTTCCTGCCTAAAACTATGAAAATTTAGGATGTGTTAAGCTGTTGCAGAAAACCAATGAACATAGCAGGAAAGAGATATTCCTGCTTCACTGTACTGATTTTGGCAAAGTGTGAATTTT
Organism: Clamator glandarius; assembly: GCA_033459285.1. NCBI lineage: Eukaryota > Metazoa > Chordata > Aves > Cuculiformes > Cuculidae > Clamator > Clamator glandarius. The sequence continues at coordinate 4,557,282 of JAUNZM010000117.1, read as the reverse complement.
GAAGTCTGGCAAAAGCAACCTTTAGACTTTAGGAAACTTTTACGTTTTCTTTGGTTTCCTTAAAACAAAAAATTCTAAAGCAATCAAAAAATAATAGAACAGCAAGACACATAGAGAAGGCCACACAACTAATGAACAATGGAATTAATATGTGCAGTGAGTTGGGTTCTAGAGGGCTATTTGGATTCTTTGATTTCTAATAGTGATGTAGTTTCACAGTGAAGGCTTTTCTGCAGAGTGGCACTAATAAGATCTTCCTCTTCTATCTTGCCGTGTGCAATGTCTGATGTACTTTTAACCTTTATCTCTTTCAAGTCTGCCTGGCACCCTGCCCTATGTGTTAAAATAGCATTAGGAAAGAAAGATGTGTATACACATACACATGTAAGCATGAAGTGCAGTATTTTAGCCTAAATTCCCAAAACATAAAATGACCAAGCCATTTTTTTTTATTCATATTTATGGTTTTTTAACAAAATATGTTAATGAAAAAGCATTAAATAGAATACACAGGGGCAGGAAAGTTGAGTGTAAATTTCTACATGAGTTTCATATGTAGTCTACCCTCATTATGTTTATGAAGATGTAGACCAATCTTGAGTAATGCATAGCCTCCAGCTCACATAATTATTCATTTACGTAGCACATTCTTCCGTCTAAACTCAGATATGTCTCAGCTTATCAGTCAGTCCCTTTTTTTAACTACTGTACATGTCATATTCTGCAAAGCCAGGCACCAAAGTGGCAGATGAAAAGAATATTGAAGGTGTTGCTATAGGAGTTTGTAGGGAAATAGAGATGCATACTTTGGTAAGAGAAGTGCCTTTATTCTTAGCTCACTGCTGATAAACCAAAATGCCTGATAGTCTACTCAGGAATTTGATTGGAAACCTGTGATACAGAATATTTCAACAAATGATTGCCAAGGGTCTGCCAAGGGAGGTGGTTGAGTCGCCGTCCCTGGAGGTGTTTAAGGTTAGGGTGGATGAGGTACTTAGGAGCATGATTTAGGGATTGGTGGGAATGGTTGAACTTGACGATCCAGTGGGTCTCTTCCAACCTGATTATTCTGTGATTCTGTGAAACACTGTAATTCTGCATAGGCATACAGAGACATTCACACATATCCTCACAGGCACACCTGAAATACTATGGAGTAGGTGGCAAAATATTTTCTCATTTCCATCTTTGTAGCTACTGTTGGCATAATTTTTCTCTGCTTTTAACATCCTATGTGGATATAAAGTCCAGACAGAACGGTGGTTTAATTTTATTGGAGTGAGTGGAGTAATAGCAGATAGAAAATTGTTTTATTGATTTTAGTAATTCAATCTAAATCCCATGTAAAGAAGAATTAATAAATTGGGCAGTTGAAATAGTTGCACATACACATGTAAATATTAAAATATTTTTATGTTTTTGTCACTCTAAGACACGATAAAATAGAAGAAAATATCTAAATAAATATTTGCTTATTTTTTTAGTCAGAAAAAAATTAGACCATTTCTTAAATTAAAAATTAAAGCCAATGCAAAGTGGTAGGTTTAGATATATACATATCATTAACCACGTGCTTATCTGTTTTATTAAAAGGATGAATACTTCTGAACAGAGGACATAAGGAAAAGTGTTTGCGTGACCAACTAAACACACTGAAAAGGAGATAATTCAGCATAAATTATGGTAGCAAAATGTGACTTTTAAAAAATCAGATCAGCCTAAATCCAGCTTTTATTTTAAAAAATATTGTCCTCCACCTCCTCTTCCAAATGGATGTGTGAAGGAGGTATGCCAAAACACACTAGTTTTCAATAGATATATAAACTTTTATAAGCAATGAGAGACTTCATAGTGACCATTTATCAGGCTGGAAGTAAGTCATGTATAGAGATATATATTATTTACTAGCATGCATAATGACAATATGTAAAACATTGGCAATAAAGACAACTGAATCTGAGTTATGTGACTGTTTTGTGTAGGAGTTGATTTTATCTTCTGCTTACTATAGCTAATAACATGGTACAGTTTTATAGTATATTAATATATTTAGGTTATCTGTTCTTAAGTATACACTGTGTAATTGCTCCTTGCAATTAAAACCCACCATTGACTGCAACATAATTTGCAGTTCATCTTCCATCTCAGTATAAACAGGCTAAACAGATGACCAAATGACATTAAAGAAGCAACCAAAGTAATTTTCCCTAAATTCTCTGCTTTGTGACTTGTATCCCATTATTGCATTGATTGACAGCATGGGAGACACAACTGTTCTCTGAAACTGTTCTCTTCACATTCTGAGTTGCTTTACAAAAGAACAGTCACATTAATAAATTGTCTTCTTGTTCTCCTCTCTGTTGTCTTAGTCTTAGCCCATTCTGTTTTTACCACCTCAAATTTTTGCCTTCCTCATTTTTCCAGGAAGGGAAGGTGCAAAATTCATTAATGTCATATCAGACAATACAACCAGCATCATGCAGCTTTGAACAAACACGTTTTTCTAATTGCACGTTTAGTCTCTAGTGGAAATCTTATATCAGAAAATCCTGCAAATGAATGCATGAAAATACGTGATACTCACAGGATCTTTTATGTGGAAACATTCAGCCCACTATTGCCTCGTTGAATAGTTAGGTTCTACATATTAAGACTAAAGCTTCAAGGTCTGCCATGATAAATTATTGAGCTTTGAGTGATTAACCAATGTGAATTATACAAAAGCACAATAGGCTGTGCACTCCTTTCTCCAGATGGTCAATTAAATACTTGAAAGCACAATATGACAAAAGTATGTCAACATTATGTACTTAATGACACTGTTTTCGGAAAGAGTTTAATTGTTCTATTGCTCTTTTTCATCATTGATTAAAATAAAGTATTTCAATAAAATTTGGCATTGGTCAGCATCTCTGATTTTGCTCTTAGATGATAAATAGATCATCTTTCCTTAAAAGAACTGAAAATTATAAATTTTGAAGAAAATGGAATGTCACATTAAAAATACAGCCTTTAATGTAATTTCTGTAATGCTGAAATGACACACCTCATTTGTTATTATAGCACGGTCTCCTACGGTAAGCTGTTCTAAGAATCCACATTACAGCTTCTGCACCATTTATTAATAAAAAAAAGCCAACAGCTTATCAACTAATAATATTAGTTTACAGCTTTTTCAAGAAAACATAGAATTTTAGAATATGGCTAAAGATTATATATTAAGAAAGAATTACTGTTTTAAGAGTTCATTAAATCACTACAAATGTGGAGTATTTACTGATGTTTATTTTGTAATAGTCTTTTAGTTATTAGAAATATTTGAATGTAAGCATCTTAAAAGTACTAAAATCTAGTTATTTGGTTAGAATAAGGACCAGTAGACCCTAGTGACCTTCTTCCCAAGCACCTCAGTCTCTGTGTATCATAGCAAGGCTCCTTGCAGGCTCTTTCTACAGAATACATTATGGACCTATAGTTTTTCAGACTGCAACATTACCTTATAAATCAGACACATTGTAGGACTGCAGAATTACTTCAATGGAAGGAAAAAAATTCCCTGTGAACTGTGGTGAATGACATGTCATTGATTATGTATGTTCACTAAAATGACAGGACCCAGAAGACTCATAAGAATCATGCAGTCTATGTGAAGTCTGAATGGGAGTCCAGAAAAAAAAAAAAGTGATTATGTTGGGGTAGAAGGATGAAATTTATAAATTAGAGCTTGCTCAAGATTACTGGAATTCTTCATCAATATTTCATTTGGGAGCTCAGAAAGTGCTTTGGTGATTAACACCTTGCATCTTTATACTGCAGAACCAAGGCCATATTCTGAAGACATTTTATCTGACTTACTGGTACTGTAAATTCACAAGACATCTGAAGCTTAAAAATGTTTTCAGAAGATTGGTGGAGAAAGGCATATAGAACCAATTATCTCACTTGAAGCCTAACATAGGGAAAGCAAACTTTTAAGCTTAAAAATTTTGCAAACCTTCTACAATATCTTTCTGACACATTCAGTGTTAAGAGCGAGTATACAAGCTTATAAGAGATGAGTGTAAGAGATACTGGATCTTAAAACTGAAGGCAATAAGAGCTTTAGAACATAAAAGAAAGCTAAAACCCATCTAAAAGTCATATACATAGGTATGTCTCTATTAACTACAGTCCATATTTCCCTTCATAAGTATCCATAAATAAGGGGAAAACATTGGGGAAAGCATACAGGAGGGCAGTACCTCCAACATATTAAGCACAGAAACAACAAACAAAGATTTACATTGTGAAGAAATGATCAAAGCCTTTATAGAGATAACTGCTGATGAACTTGTCGCAGAAGTTAGTATACTAGGGCCTACAAAAATAGACCTTAAGAAGCTGTTGTTAAAATGTACATATTCTTCAGCTATTAGACTTTGACACAGTTTCTCACAGCATTCTGCTACGGAAACTGTCAGTCTCTGGCCTGGACAGGCGCACACGCTCCTGGGTGGAAAACTGGTTGGCTGGCCGGGCCCAGAGAGTGGTGGGAAATGGAGTTAAATCCAGCTGGAGGCCAGTGACAAGTGGGGTTCCCCAGGGCTCAGTGCTGGGTCCAGCCCTGTTCAATGTCTTCATCAATGACCTGGATGAAAGCATCAAGTGCACCCTTAGCAAGTTTGCAGACGACACTAAGCTGGGTGTAAGTGTGGATCTGCTGGAGGGTCGGGAGGCTCTGCAAAGGGATCTGAACAGGCTGGACTGCTGGGCTGAGACCAACGGCATGAGGTTTAACAAGGCCAAATGCCGGGTCCTGCACTTGGGTCACAACAACCCTGTGCAGCTACAGACTAGGAGAGGTCTGTCTAGAAAGCTGCCTGGAGGAGAGGGACCTGGGGGTGTTGGTTGACAGCGACTGAACATGAGCCAGCAGTGTGCCCAGGTGGGCACAGTGTGTGCCTAGATGCCAATGGCATCTTGGCTTGTATCAGAAACAGTGTGGCCAGCAGGTCCAGGGAGGTTATTCTCCCTCTGTACTCGGCACTGGTGAGACCGCACCTCAAATCCTGTGTTCATTTCTGGGCCCCTCACCACAAGAAGGATGTTGAGGCTCTGGAGCGAGTCCAGCGAAGAGCGACAAAGCTGGTGAAGCGGCTGGAGAACAAGTCTTACGAGGAGTGGCTGAGGGAACCGGGGTTGTTTAGCCTGGAAAAGGGGAGGCTGAGGGGAGACGTCATTGCTCTCTACAACTACCTGAAGGGAAGTTGTGAAGAGGAGGGAGCTGGCCTCTTCTCCCAGGTGGCATGGGACAGGATGAGAGAGAGTGGCCTCAAGCCCTGCCAGGGGAGGTTCAGGCTTGACCCTAGTAAAAAAATTTTCACAGAAAGGGTCATTGGGCACTGGAATATGCTGCCCAGGGAGGTGGTTGATTCACCTTCCCTGGAGGTGTGTAAAAGATGTGTGGATGAGGTGCTGAGGTGCATGGTTTAGTGTTTGATAGGAATGGTTGGACTCGATGATCCAGTGGGTCTTTTCCAACCTAGTGATTTTGTGATTCTGTGTTTCTGTGATTCTGTTATAAAGATCTGGCAGTAACTGATATCTGTTTATACACAACACTCATAGCCTTTTTAGGAGTTCAGGATAGGGAAAAGCTTTTGTTCTCTGTAGAATTTGTTTCTCTCCAGTTTCTCCCAAGGAGCAAGAGCATTATTCAAAGATCATCCAGGTTTTGAACAGGTGCAGCTGAGATAGGAAACCTAGGTACTGGTTTACCCTTCCAAAACTTAGAACACTATACTATACTGGAGAATTATTCCCCTACTCAAACCATTATGGGAAAAAAACCCTTCCCTGTGCCACTGGTCATCATGGAGGTACACCAAAATGATTCCACGTGGTTAACAAACTCAAGCAAAATTTAATTCAAACCGAAACTGAATGGTTGAAACCAACTAGAAAAAGGAGGAGGAACTAAAAAATACTCTGAAAACATATACCAAATTATAAATTCAGTATACCAATTGGGGATGTTATTACTGCACATCACCACATGTGAATGATGATCCAAAGTGTACGTGCACTCACTAACTAAATGAAAATCTCTCACTCAAGGGTACCTAGAAGACAGAATTGCTCACCCAAAGGGGTGAGGCCTTACTCAAGGATATATCCAGAAGGAATAAGAACTTACTAAAAGGAGAGTGAGGGCACTCAATCTCAAGGAAGGTACCTTGTCTGGTGCCCTGATCCAAGGGGGGTGGGTTTCCCACCACAGACTCACTGCTCTAAGGAGAACTACACAAAGGCAGTCTTCAGCAGGGGTTCCATTTTAAAGCCCAGTCAGATCAGATTTCCTGATTTTCTGGTGGTGTCTGGCGGTATCTGGCCCTGAGGCCCTTGAATTTCTTACACTGTATAGTGTACAATGTCTACCAGTGATTTCTTGTACACTTGTAAATCTTGAGCATCACTGCAGGTTTAGGATAAAATTCCAAGTACACAAATGTAGATGTCTAGCGGTGCAGGACAAACTTTGTTCCAAAAGTGGAGAGAACTACCATGATTATGCAGTCAATTCTGAAAGAGTTCTCACACACTCAGTCCCTCTTCTGAAGTGTTCGTAATTGCTAGAAGAAGCTGCACTGCAAGCTAGCAAAAGTCTTTGAAGAAAAGAAAAAATGTAAGGTAACCTACTCATTTGAAAGGATGCTTTGACTATGCTAAATTTTATTCTATTCTTTATATTCCCTGTGATATGGTCAGTCGCTTATATTCACCATAGATGAAATAAATTAATAGAGTAATAACATCTATTAAAAGAAATATCTACCTTATTTTTTGTTTTCTAGTTTAGGATTTCTTTAAACAGAGATAAGTGATAAATGTGGCAATTTTTATTAGTCTACTGAAATGAGTTCAGCTTTACAGCTGAATCACAGGTATTTATAGAATTCTCTTCTTTAGCAGATAGCTGTTAATTCACAGAATCACAGAATCACAGAATCACAGAATAACCAGGTTGGAAGAGACCTACTGGATCGTCGAGTCCAACCATTCCCACCAATCCCTAAATCATGCCCCTAAGTACCTCATCCACCCTCACCTTAAACACCTCCAGGGACGGTGACTCAACCACCTCCCTTGGCAGACCGTTCCAATACCTAACCACCCTCTCCGTGAAGAATTTTTTCCTAATCTCAAGCCTAAATCTCCCCTGGCGGAGCTTGAGCCCATTCCCTCTCGTCCTGTCCCCTGTCACTTGGGAGAAGAGGCCAGCACCCTCCTCTCCACAACCTCCCTTCAGGTAGTTGTAGAGAGTAATAAGGTCTCCCCTCAGCCTCCCCTTCTCCAGGCTTCTCCATTCATATAAATATGCACACACGCATTGTATATATACAAGCCTGTCTTAGAAATACAGTTACATTTAGAGTTTTATACCACAGGCTTGCAGAACGGCTGAGGTTGGAAGGCAACTCAGAAGTTCATCCAATCCAAAGCCCTACTCAGAGCAGGATCAGCTAGAACAGGTTGCTCAGAGTTGAGATCAGTTCAAGTTTTAAAGATGCCGAAAGATGGAGATTCTAAATGTTCTAATTTTTTTCTTCTGAATACTTTTGACAATCAGAAGTACCTGATTTCTGAGAACATTATGGAAGATCTGAGACAAAGTTTACCTGCTTGCTCAGATGGGAAAAGAGAACTGAAAGAAGTATGTGCATACTCTGCAAGAATATTGTAAAGACACAATCTTCTCTTCTGTTAAGGTAGCATAATCGTAACATGTTGGCATTAAAATTTAATTTGTGCTGAATTAACTTGATTAAAGACTGTGATTGTCATATTAGAAAACAGGAGTGTATTTCCTGTTTTTCAGCCTGGATATATTAGGAACTTAGCTGTCAAATGGCTTGATGGTGAGCCAAGAACTTGTAGAGATATTATTACCTGAGATCACATTTGAAAGGGACAAAATGCTGTAATTAGAACAAAGCTTCCAGTAAGTGTAACATATGAAACAAAAGGTCAAACCAAGGTGCTCCTTCACTGAAGCAATTCTTGGTACCTCAAGAAAGTCACTTTTGGAGAACCTTCCTGGCTACTGACGATAAAGGCTAAAGCCCATCAGAGACAATTTTGTCCAGTTCAAAAGAAAATATGTGTGAGGTACATTTAGATATTTCTTTAAAACTACTTCCTTTACTAATTTATCCATTTGTACTTCCTTAGCACAAATGAAGTACAAGGAGAAGCTAAAGAGAGGGAAATAACTAGTGATGACAGACTGAAAAGTGATCAGCTCCTTAGAAGAATAAAAGTCTATATAGAATTGTTACTTCCTGGGCCAAAGACAATGGACTACATAAAACCTAAAGCTCTTTGTTCCCTGTGTCTGTTTATTATATTGGAAAAATAAATGATTTGTCTCTTCCTATGATTTATATTTTGCACCTTTTCCCTTAGCTTAAATGAGAAATACATTCAAGCCAGACATTTCTTTACACAGAAGAGGTAAATGGTATTTTTAAAGTCTAAGAATTAAATTCATTAATGATAGTGTACAAGTTCTTGATTCTTACATGAATACACACACACACATATATCCATATCCATCCATGCACAGGCATAGAAAATGGAAATCAGCAATCTTTTTTTTCACAACCTTAGGAGAAAATACCTCACAGTAGATTTTTTGTAAAGACAGAAGTATATACAAAGTACTGCAGAGAGCAATCTTAAATGACATTGCTACTCCAAGCCAGATTTTCCAAAATGAACAGGCAAGGATATCACATCTACTGTTGAACCTGGTATTTGGAGAGCAGGAATAATATAGACATTTATGTAATACTGCAGACTACAAAACCAACAGCTGAAACAACAAGTAGTCAAAGTATGTATTATACTGGTACCATTTAAACATTTCATTTCAAATGACCAAACCTACATAATACATCTTTTAAACAGAAATTGCTTAGGCTGCTTTCCAGACCTGGATTTTAAGGTCAAACAATCTAGTCAGACATTTTCAATTATTCAGAACTTTGATTACCATCTTTTAAGGCAGAAGCGGTGGAAGCAGAGCTTTTGGACTGTTAAGCTAGCAATCTCATTATCACAAGGAAGGTTTATGGATATTAAACTTGTGCAATCCAAGATGTTAAAAATTTTACTGTAATCTAAGATGACAGTTTATTGTTATCTCAACAAACACTTATAATACCATTTTAGGTCATTGAATAATATATTTCTTCCTAAACTGACTTAGCCAGTTTATGTTGATAGAAATATTTATTGTTAAACAGGAGAAGTTTGAAAAGACTCCAAACCAAAAAACAGCCCACCTGTAAATTCAGAAGGAGAAATAGTTTTAAAGGACTATATCATGGATCATTTTCAAAATTAACTGACTAGATCTAGCTGGATTCTTTATAACAAATATAATTTACTGAAATGGAATTCTTTTTTCCTGAATGGTTATTTTCATTACTTTTGTAATCCTGCACTCACCTATAAAAACTTGTTTAATGGTGACAACAAGACCTAATCAGTTAATAAAAAGCACTGTGTGATTTCTACATGCTTATTTGAAAGGAGTGTTTTATTTAAAAAAGAGTCTGTAGTGGACTAAGAAACATCTGTTCATTGACAACAGTGGACCCATAAATTTGCTTTATTATTATAATTAGCAAAGAGTAATGTAAAGCTTTCTTTAACCTGAACTTTTTTGTAGCTGCATACCCTAACTGTGAGAAAATGTGGCATATCATCCTGGGAGTACAGCCAGTCAAATCTGCAAAATTTCACTTGCATCTGCATGAACCAGTAAATATGCACAGTGTTAGGAGACTAGGAAAAGAGAGTCCTTAGAAAAGTGCTCTAGGGGTTATATACAGCTCTGGGCGTATTTCCACCTCATTCTACTATTAATCTTTATGCAGGGGTAAGAGATGACGTGCCCTTATTTCTTTACACTAATTATACGAAAGAAACAAAAAAAAGGCTTTCTGAGAATGATTTGTGGGTAATCTACTGGATTTGTTGTGCTTCAGCACACCTGCCATTTAATACTTTAAAATTACTTGTACTTCTCCACGGGCAGAGAATGTGAAGTGAGACACACAGTCTCAGCTGCTCTTTTTTCCTTTAAGTTAATTTTTGTATAAACATTCATAGTTCATTTAATACTATTAAATGTAAAATTGCAAAGAAAATTCTATTAGTATTTCTATACTTCTTCATTGCAGAAAATCACCACAAAACCAGTTCTTGAACAGAAGTTAACTTTTGGTTGAAATGAGTTTTGGTGTATTTCCTATTAAATAAGAAAGCTTATAAAGTTCAACTTTCTTTGAACTTCAAATTGATGAAGATCTAACATAATGAGCAAACATTTATTTTTGGGCACAAATTCCTAAAATAATCCAGTAAACAACATGTAGATGTTACAATAATTACATTCTTTTTTACCATATTATGAAATACCAATAAAAAAGTCTGATTTTTACCCCATACTAATAAAAGATCTTGAAATAATCTTCCTTTTGAGCTGCAGCTCAAAAATACCATTTAAGTATGAGCATGACTTGAAAAGAAGTATTTTTAATGAAGTAACTGGGATGACTCTTGTAGTGTCCAAACTTGTCCTCTAGTATTACTGAGTCAGAGTCTAACAGACAGAATCTCTTGAGGAATATATATTATTTAATTATAAGATTATAAGTAATACTACTCACTGAGAACACCACTTATTAAAAAGACTAAAGAAGAGGTGAAATGCAGCAAGCATGACTAAACTGTAAGAGTAAAGAAGTTGTTAGAAGCAAGAAGAGGTTCTCTAAAAAAATAAACTCTGTGTCTGAATACAGGGAAGAAAGATAATAGTAAAGTCCTGAATATGGAAATCAAAACCAATAAAGCAGGCTAAAAGAGAGTATAAGAATTCCAAAATGAGTCAAAACTAATAATATATCTGTTTTCATACTCAGAACAGAAAATCTTCTAGGGTATTTTTATTAGTGCATAAAGCCAGTACTAAGATAAATGAAATTAGTTCTCTGCATCACTGCTCACTTCAAAGCCTTCCCAACCAGACTCCTGTATGGAAGAAGCAGAAGATTTCTCTGAAACTGAAACATCTGTAGAATATGTGAAACGAAATTGACAGTTAAAAGAATTGCTCAGGCCAAATAATATTCATCCAAGAAATCTGCAAGACCTGAGAGGCAGATAGATGAAGCAATAATGATGTACACAACCTCTGTTTTAACCTACCTCAGTACTTGTGACTGAATGCTGTAAATACGGTCCACTTATTTAAAGGTCTGTTCCTGGAACTGCAGCCCTGTAATCCTATTGTTCAGTATAAATAATTAGAATCTGTAAGGATAGAAAATAATTAGTACATACTGACTTCAATACAGTCTGTATGAAAGGCTCAACATGACTTTTACAAATAGAAGTAGTGTTTTATGCACCTAGTGAAATTTTTGAGACTCAAGCACTTGAAAAGGGGTGATTTGGTTTCTTCAGTCTCCTTGAATTCCTGAAAAGCTTTTGATATAGCAACAACAAAGACTTATAGGGAAATGAAGCAATCATGGTTAAGATAGTAATCAATGAGTGTTCTGGCTTGGGCTAAAGGAAATAATACCCTCTGAATTTTCAGCTAAGCCTCTTTCAAAATTTCAGCTCTTGAAGCATACCAACACAGTCTTTCAGACAATGGTTGCCTCTAAAAGTGATAACCCCAATTGTTTCATAGTTGTCCCCAATATAATGGGGGATTGGTATATAGAGAGGTGATTGCTCACGCCTATTCCAAGGCTGTGTCAGCGATGATGGTGAAGGGGGTGGCAGCTGTTGGGAAGAGTGAACGGGGTGGGGGTGGGAAGAGTGACCCCAAACTGATCAACAGTGTTTTGTGCCACACATGTCATGCTCAGTATAATAGCTTAGGAATCATGGGTAAACTTCTCTTCGTTGATGCCTGACATTCAGGAGGCTCTCATCTGTCTGCCTGCCTCTGAGCTCACCTGTGTGCTCATGAATAAAGTTCCTGGATCCAGTTCCTGACTCCAGTTCCCACCTGCTGCTGAGTCAAGTCCAAAATCTTTACATGCCCTTCACTGTCAGTGGTGACAATGGTCATGCAGGAAGTTCTGAATTGTTTGTGTATATTTGTATGTATTTCATTATTATTATTATTGTTTCTTTAATGGGGTTTTAGTTTCCGTTTTCAGCCTACAAGTCTCTCTTTCTCTCATTTTCTCTTTCTCTTTCCTCTGTAGGGGAATTAGGACTAAAAGTTTTCTAGTTCACCTGATGATCTGGCCTGGGGTGAGATGTAGAAAACTGGGACACTGAGTTTTCACAAAGTGGGGAAAACAGGAACTCTACAGGCATCTTGTGTGAAGTATTAATGCATTATTTTAGGAAAGAATATATAGGAAGGTGAAAGCATTTTATTGCTGACATTGAGGTCTTGTTTTAAGGACAAGGACAACTCTAGACAACTGGAGAAGGATATTAAGGTACTCCTTGACTAGTTAATATGGCAGAAGAAATTCAGCATAGAGCAATACGTATGCATTTGGTTAGGTGACAAACAAAACTCCTTCCACTCATAAAGTACTCAGGGAATGCCTCAGCTGATACTATCACTCATCTGATATTGTCACACAGGTATGACTTCTTAGGTTTTATGACAGATTATTCCTAAGGTATGTTTTCTTTTACTAACTGCTACTCAGAACTAAGTTGATGTTTTCATGAAACTGATAGGTGAGGAACAGAGAAATAAATGCAGAATTTTTTTATCATGATGTTTCACAATATCATGATTAATGTGTCTCAGGGTGTTGCAGCTGCTAAATTGGTGTCTTGAAGGAAATCAGGGCAAATATTTTGAAATTATTTAGTGATGCTGACCTAATATGCAACTTTACACTCAGAATATTGCTGTGGTAAAAGGCAATACGCTGTATATATGAAGCTAAGAATTTCTGATAGCCTAATTAAGGCTTAACAATATCTTCGAAATAAAACAAGAACTTATTAGTTCGGTTACAATAATGCTAACACTCATTGAATTAATACAGTAAACTGCATTACTAATACTATCCCTAAAACTATTACACAAGGAAACTTACTAATAATTACCCATCATCTTTTGCATTTTAATCATCATTCCAGCATCTTTGTGGATCTTCAAGTTGACATCAACAAGGTTTCTGAGGCACAGCAGCAGTGAGTAAGCTAACAATACTATTCTCAGTTATTTGCTGCAAGGATCAATGTCGTGGTGGCAAGATTCACTTTCTGCGCACTCTTAGAAATTTTTGAAGTTTAGCAGTGTCTTGGTTTTGACTGGGATAGAATCAATTTTCTCAGAAAGTTACATTTCTAAGTAACTGCACTTTTCAGTAGCTAAAGCATTAATTTTGGTGTGGCAACAAAAGTGAAGAGACATTCTGTTTTAATTTTGTGGTCAGCCATGGAATATTGTTTACATGGAACTCAGGGAATTTTCTCAGTTTCCCATGCTTTACAAAGTAAGCAAGCATATAAAGCTGGGAGGAGCTAAGCCAGGACAGCTATCCCAAGCTGGCCAACAGAAGTATTCTGTGGCATGAATGTCACACTCCAGACATGTTACACGCTCTATATATATGTAGGAAGTTTGACAGGGGCTGCCCTCTTCCCCATGGCTGCCAACCCCGGGGAGGTCCTGCTTGTCCTTCTACTCCTTTTTCCAGATTCCCATCTGTTGTGATCATCACACTTCACTGAAACTGCTGTGCTCTCTGTGTCTACCATTTGGTGGCCGTTGCTGGGACTATGCAGTCTGTGACCACTAAGTGGGCTGAGTATAACTTTGTTTATGTTATTATTATTACCAGTATTTGTGTTAGTATTACTATTAGGTCATTTTTTTTTTAATTAAAACTATTCCTATTTCAACCTACATGTCTTCCTTTCTTTTCCTGCTACCCGCTGTGGAGAGGTCATTGTGTAATAGGCCAATTGCTTATGGTTTAGCCCCTGAATGTGGGCTAAATGTAAACACATAGTCTGCTCCCTTGTCACTGGTTCCAGGGTAAAGTTTGAAAGTTGTGCAGCAACATTCTACAATCTTTATTAGTAGAAAATGCTACAGTTGATCACACAATGAGTAGTCAGGGTTTTCAGACCTCATATCACATATGATATTCATAGACCTTAAACTATCACACTGTTGAAAGGTCATGTAGGCAAGCTCAGAACAGTGCTGGTACCCTCCATTATCAGGTCAGTATAATGCTTATGGTCTTCTTCTAGCAACTATAAAAATTATGTTCACTGGGTTGCAAGAGAAAACATATCCATCTCAGCTTCTGAAATGAAAATATCTGAAAACTGGGAAGATATAGGGAAGATATATATTCCTTTTGTACTTCATACATGTATGCTTATCCATTCTGTTAGAGACAAAATCCTGAGCCAGATGGAGCTTTGATCTGACCCACCATGACTATTTTTATCTCCAAAAAAAATAATACATTGCTTCTTAACTGGAGCAAATTCATATTTTTCCTGTGGCATAACAAAGAAAGTAGTATTAAGGGCTTCAATTCTAGCTGAAAATGTTCAATAATTGCATTTGAATTTTCCCTCACAATATTTTCATGCTCCACTTTATTCTTAGGCTAAAATCTTTCAAAAATCTCCTCTGAGGAAAGTTTGGATGCAGTTCTGACCATTCTTCTGGAGGAATTAGGATTTGCCACTCAGACAAAATGAAAGTGTTTTATGAAGACAAGTTAATTTTGGTAATTACCTTAAAGAGCCTTACCTGATTTCCTGCCAGGCCAAAGAGATTTCAGTACTGGGAGAAACATTTTAGGTTGGCTTTTCCCATCTGTCTACAAAACATGGAAGTTAGAGAACAAAGATTTCAATCATACTGAGTCTTTTTCCATACTGCCAGTTCCTGCCATAGTATCAGCACCTTAGAAACATGGGCAAACACTGACAAATAGGTTTGTCACTTTTCATCATGTTCTCCAGAAAGGTAACATCAGGAGCCTTGTCAGCTTACTGCTAACTCTCATCAGACCCTTTTACTGACTGAACAGTAGCATCCAGCAGATTTTTCACACTTCATAGAAATCTGCAGCAGTGTAGACTGGAGTTTTTGAGAAGAGATGTTTAATTGTGAAAGCCAAAAATAACTGGTGTTTTTTTCAACAATTACATTCTCTAAGGACAAAATAAAACAAAAAACCAGCCAACTAAAAAGAACCCATCTTCATGCCAAGTTTAGTGTCCTTTTTTAATGGAAAAAAATGAAAAGATTTTCAGAAAACTAAAATTTACTTTCCAGTAAGAAAGAAGATAGATTTATAGCAAGCACTGTAGATGGAACTAACTGCCGTGTTGTCTAAACTGATCAACCTACTAGTATGAAAGAAGCCCACATTCCTTACATCATTCTTTCAACCTGGAAGAATTCTAGCAGTTACTAGTCTCCGTTCAAGCCATAAACAACAAATTATTCTGCAGACATTTTGTAATTATCTATTTAGGTTCTTCTTGAGTAAATGTCAGTTTTATGATGAACATTAATAAGGTGTTCTGAAGAATTAACCCAACATCTCTTGCTAACTTCTAGAGGAAGGTGGCATTGCCTACTTTTAAATAGCTCTTTTCCCTCCAAAAATATCCGACTATCTTAAAAAAATTGTTTTCAGTACTTGAAAAATGTATGTAACACCATACAAAATTCTACTAAAAATATCCTTTAAAAAGACATTTTTTTAAAAACACTGTAATCTTTGTAAACAGAACCAAAACCACAGGTAAAATTATGGTATGATGGAAACAGAGGCACTTGTTCAGTCACATTGTTCATCCCTTGCTAGTGAAAGATGGTTCTCTTAGGTACACTAGTGCTTTACTGGCTACTTTTCAAAAGCATCAAGCAGTATAGCTCCCACTTACTCTCATGGCAGATTATTCAGTGATTTCAGAAATCTCACTGTCAGGAAGATTATCAGCCTGCTACTTAACCTAAATTTTCCTTATCCAAATCTAATGTCATTACTCTCAGTTACCCCATCATAAATTTTTTTGAGATGTTTTGTGAACAAGTAGATACTTAACAATGAGATAAGCATCCCTTTAGTTTTGCATAGGAAGGCTTATTTTTAGATTCTCTTTAAACTCTGATGGTCTTGCCTGAAGCCTCAGCTGATGCAAAAATATGGGTACAAGAAAGGAATGTTCATGTCAGGTTATGCCCTCTCATATATAGCTACTACCCAACAATTTCTGCAGGAGGTCCATTTTGTACCTTTTTTTCTTTTATGCAACTGGATATCCCTGGATAACAACGTTTACAATCATTTTGCTAACAGAGATTTTGCTAGAAGACAAACTCTGGGCTGCAGTAACAGATGTACAAAGAAAATTAGCTTCAGGATATTTAATAAACCTAGTCATGCAACATGAACAAAAGAAAGTAGGAAAAAAGTGAATGCTAGATTATTGTTTTCTTTACTGGTGATTCATTTTAGTCTCCTTGGTTTAGAACAATGAAAAGAAAAATTTGGTATTTGTCATGGTTTATATATTTTTTCAGATTAAAAGCCAAACAAGTTAAAAACACAGTGATTTAATATTACAAGAAGGACTCAACTTATGCTGTTGATGTTTCCCTACTAAAATATAGCTCATATCTGTAAATTAGTACTATGTAGTTTGGAGGCATATCAATTGGTTGGCAAAGGTCAGTTATGCATGCCACAAAGAAGAGAGAGATGTTAACCAAAGTTACCCTAGAAATCATCATCATGAAAGCTAGGTCAGTGCAGGTAAAATTTTAAGTGACCTAAAAATATGGGTATAATTCAAGAGCTTTTGCCAGGTAAATTCATAGCACAAATTATGGCACCTGTCCCACCCCCAAGCTTCCCCAAAAAGATTAAATAACAAAAGCATTTGGAAATTGGTTTCACTACCAATTACATCTGTGAAAACTTTTGAATTAAGGTTTCATATATTCTATTACAAATCAGATATTTTGGTATCTTTGTATCTTGCCTTTCCTAAGGCAATCCTCATCTATTTAAAAGGGACAAGTTCAGCCATCTGAATGACTGCACTAAACTCATGCTCGCTCGTGTTGTAGTTTCTCAAGTTCCAGTTTGCTTGGTTTTTTCTAGCTGCATTCCAAACATCAGAGTGTCTATAAGAGGAGTAAAAGAAGGATGAATATAGCAATAGACACTGCTGCCTTACGAGGCTGCACTTCTCTCCTGTCACAAAATCCTTCAGTTATCAGACTTACTAGCTTACTAACAACTATGAAACTAATTAAATCCAAGCAGGCAGTTTAAAGGTAACAACTCAGTGCTAAGTCTTAACAGGTTTCCCAATACATATATGAAATTTTCATCTAGCTGTTACTTTGTTAACATAAAAACATCTTAAGAAGATGCAGTCACATTCTATGTTGCAGGTTTCAAAGATCTGCCATTTTTTAGCTAATCTGCCTTTACTACTTAAGTTCTAGCCATATATATAGAGAGAGAGATAGGGAAAAATTTGCAGTTTACTCACACTTTGAAAATTCCACATTTACTGAAGGCACGTAATTTAAATTCCTTTGAATAAATCATCTTTGGCCAAGAAGCAATCTGGAAATTTTCAGTCCAGAAGGAAAACTATAAGGAAGTTATCACTGTTAGAAAATAAGGTGTGATTATTAAATACATTCTGCAAGATTAACGAGAGCATTTTCTTCTAAGAAAGAAAATGACTGCTATCATAATGATTTGCTGCAAGATAACATGACAATTGTCAATAACATTTCCATTATCTGCACTTGGACACTGGATAAGACACTGGATAAGAAAGATAGTGTAGTTAAGGGGAAGAGAAAGAGAGGGTATCATCCATTTATGACTTCACATTTTACAACCCAATTTATCCAATGGATTTTAAAGCCAATAGATGAAAAATCTTTCACAATTCACAAGTGAAGAGATGGCACATCAATATTGAAAAGGACAGTATATTTATACCAATTGAACTGTGTTCTGATCTAATTAAGAAGCTTTCAGCAATTGTACAAATGTCAGTTTTCAAGGACTTGTAACTTGGCTATTTTAGATAACATCTGGAAAGACTGGCTTACAAGTTGCATGTCTAGGTGCTATGTAAAAAAAAAGCCTTTTTAGTACTTAATCCATTTCATACCCTTTACGCACGTCTAATTGTATTGTAAACACTAGCTGCAACCTAAGATACTGATGGAAGTGTCTTTACATATCAGAGGGATTTGAACGGGCTAGTTAGTCCATGAGCAGCTGTGCTAGTTGTGTGCAAAAGACTCTGGCTGTTACTTTGCAGCTGTTGCTTGAGGCACAGCTAGTGGGATTTGCCTGAGCATCCAGACAATGTATGCCTGGGATACTACTGTCCCGTGAGACATTATCAGACCCTCTGTGAAGTCATTAAAAAGGACAAAGATGATCAAGATGCCTAACATAAAGATGAGGAGTTCAAAGAGAAGGCTTTGGGCATTTTGGCTTAGAAATATTGCAAGATATGCTGAAGCTACTGAAAATCTCGAGCTGTGGTTTGCGCAGGTACAGACAGGTTGACATAACTGTGAATTGCACAAAATTCCTGCAATATACAAAGTCTCAGCATCTGCCATAAAGAAAAAAAAGGTTGCAACATTTTGCCTGAGAAAAAAGTGAATGGAAGCTCAGGAAGGATTTTGGGATTAGTCTTCCCAACCAAACAATTTTAAATTATATGCTACTGGGCTCTAAACTGCTTATGGGATTAGTACCAACACACTGTGCCTGTTGGCTGTACATTTCAATCTATATCATGATCTCTATGACCGGCAATAATCTTGGGCTGAACATAAAGACAAATGTCTGTGTTATTTAACAAGTGTCTACAGTGTTTGGTTTTCAAGGTACAAGTGAAAAAGCAATAAATACTGTAGTAACAGATCCATGGAAACTGTTGTATGGAGAGGTGTTTTGGGCTGTGAAAGAATATGTATGGAAAAAGCAACAGGTTAAAGTGTGTACCAGAAGAAATAATGTGATTTTCAACTTGGATAACTGTGACCTCATTCTTTCAGGAGGAAACACCAGCAAATAAACAAACTAACCAACCAGTCAAATTGAAAATTACATTTCTCGTCCCATTTAGAGTATACAAAGTACAGTGCAATCAGTCTGAGTTGCACCCACTGAGATATCCATATATCAAACAGATTCCCTCAATGATATTATGAATAATTTCCCCAAAGCCTTAAATTAGGATTTTCACAGGTGCTAGTACCCAAATGCTCCTGGAATTCCATGATTGCTAAGTGTTTTATTCTTCCAGGCACATTTGAAATTCCTGTCTTGGATGTTACATACATTGTGTGAAATCTTCCATTTCAGAACACTATCAACAAAAACATGAGGCATCCGAGGAAAACAAAAAATAGATGAAAGACTAGAGAGGAGCGAGTCAGAGATTAATGTGAAAAGTAATAAATATGAATAGCTTCCATAAATACCAAGAGATTAGCTAGAGAGAGGGAATATACTTGCTGGTATTTCAAATTATGCTCCACTGAAGTTGCTGGCATCTAAGCAGGAATAGGATAAATACCTAACAATTTCTGAATCATATAAGATAACTGTACATAAATAAATAGATTGTGAAAGAGAAAAGCTAAGAATAATAAGTTTAAATATTGACAGGTTATGGTGAATACTGAGAGAGGAGGCAACACAAACACTAGGATTTTGAATGAAGTTCTCATTCTCTTCCACAGCACCGCAGCTTCTGCTCTTCACAAAACTAGATGGGAACTGAAAACAAAGAGTTGGGTCTTGTAATAGATGCAGGATAAAGCAGCAATGACCTTGCTGCTCCTGGCTCCCATTTCCATTTGATTTTCTGAAACGGTTACACATACTAGTCCTTGTCTTGTAGAGCTGCATGTACTTGTTTCCCTGTTCCCAGTAGGATCTTGTTTCTGGTGCCCAACTCTTAGTATCAGATATTGCATACTTAACACAATAAACACTTAGTAATGTCTGAGAGCAAACAAATTCTGCTTTTGAGATGCTGAACTGGTAATGTGTGCAACCATGACCTGAACTTTAGATTGACATTCTCCAGATAAATTCTGTACCTCCATCTTCCTCAGCTTTCTGATCATAGAATCATAGAATAACCAGGTTGGAAGAGACCCACCGGATGACCGAGTCCAACCACTCCTATCAAACACTAAACCATGCCCCTCAGCACCTCGTTCACCCATGCCTTAAACACCTCCAGGGAAGGTGAAATTCACGTATGATGTATTCATATTTTTGACATTTGTTTGCTGCAGTTTTCTCTACTAATAATATGGGTCTGATTCAGCTATTAATATGTTAGTTTCCAGGAATCTGAAAGCATGAGTGTCTCTAAATGAGACTTATATATTTATGTCTACTCAGCAACAAACAGGGCCATCAGACCTCTTCAGGATTTCCCTGATTCCTGTGCCAAGATAATTAATAAAAATATCAACCAAGGTCTGCTGATTTTAAGAGTAGTTCTTGAGAAACTTTGCTAATAATTTCATTTCATCCTAATAGTTTTCCTTCTAGTACTCTTGAGTGTTGACCTTTTAGTCAGGCTCTTTCCTGTGTCATAATTCTTTCAGTGATTCTTGCATTTTCCATCTTAATTAACAAATTTCCTAATCTGGGTTTTTCTAATGTTATACTGTTGCCCAAGTAATGAGTTTCACCAAATTTCCCCTTAAGGGAATAAAAACCTAATCCAAATAAAGATAATAAATCTAAGCTGCAGATATGTCTTTCTATTTCCTCCTATTCCATTTATTTCTGTACTCTATGAGCACTGGTTGGCACGGAAAATGAATCTAGACATCGCAGGCACCATGGCTGTGCAGATGCTCAGCCCTTAATTCAGGTCAGGGTTACATTTGCTCCTACACAGAACTGTATATCACAGGTGTCAGAATAATGAGCATAAAAGAGGCAAGAGCACTTCACTGTCTTTTTAAAGCATAGATGTTCCTGACTCTGCAATTTCATGCACTGGTTGCTTCAGATTTCTGAAATGGACATTACCTGGTCCCTTCCTTCACTCAAGAGCCTTACATTCTTACAGCTTCATTCTACTTCTTTAGTGATAATTTCTGTTTCCTAACTCTTATTCTTTCTTTCTTGTCCTAGATGCAATAATGTTTTTACTTTGCTGTGATTTTCTTCAATAACAATAGAGAAGCTATTGAATCTGAGGTATGTTCTCATTCCTTTTTCAGTCATCCTCTAGCTCTGCTTTAAACTTAACCCTATCCTTGTTTTTGAGAGCCTTCTGTTAGATGATCTTATCTTTCTGGTTATGGGCACCTTAGATATTTTTTGTTTTGCTGTCCTTCCCAATTTCTAACTTAAGGTGACTTTTGCTTCCTGGATCTTAAATATAAAAAATTACCAAACATACTCTCTTCTGACTTTTTTAGGCTCTCTGTTAAATAATTCTGAAAGGATACTGAGGATAAGGAATAATATCATTTCCCAGTCTAGTCTAGCCTCTTGTCATTTTTCTTTCCTCCTCTCTGCCTTGGAAGTCAGAAAGTTCAATCACAAATCCATGTTTGTTCGGTTTTTCATTTAAACTGAATTATTTTATGAACAATATATTTACAGTTAGCCCACACATAGTTAGATGTGGTTAGTCTACACATAATTACATAGCTCACACATTCTCAGTCATCAGTTTCTGCATTGTTTGATCATTACATTTTATATCCTAACTAAATATAATATTTTTTATTACACAATTCAATGAACTCCTATTAATATGGACAAACTCACTTGCTCCTCAAGGTGATAGCCATGAAATATTCATGTTTCTCTTTATTAATAACACCATATTCTAATCATGCTCTAACTGAGAACAGAAGAGATGCAATAAAGCCTAGAACCAGTCCAGTACGTCTTCATTAGTGTGTTTTCTCTAAATGACCTGAACTCAGATATTTGATTTTGTTGTCTTTTTCTTTGTCTTGATTTTTCCCATTTTTCTTCTATTTTCTCTCTTCTCTCTGAATAGCAAATACCCTTTACTATCTGTATGTCTCTCCTCCACCTATCCTTTATCTTTAAAGTCTTGCCTTGCAATAGGCATTCAATCTCTTGGTGAATGCTATCTTCTGCTGCCCAAGATCATGAAGCAGTTTTCCATGTGTGTGGCATTGTGACCATCATCCATTCCCTAGATGGAACATGCAGAAGGCTTTCACTGTATTTAAATATATGTGTGCTGAATGAGTATTCCCACCATCTTAGTTTCAAAACTCCTGGTATTTATCCTTTTTTTCATGTTTACATCTGATGTCAAGTTTTAAGTAACCCAATAATCCTCTTATGAACCTAGAGAGTAAACTAATTTTCTATGAACATTTGTGCATAATTCCTTAGTTTTAATGTTAAAACCTGTCACATTCTTGTTCATTGCTAGGTCTGTCCTGGTTTGTAGAGCCATACGAGAACTCTTTATCTGTATACAGGCTGTATGTAATCACTGGTTACTGGCAGAGTATCTTTGCCTCTAATGTAAGGAAGTATACCTGTGGCAAAGACTGACAAGACTCTGAGGATTGGCTGTGATGAAAAAGAAATAATACAGTCATCCCATGTAACATCTGGAAGCTGTATTTAAAGTTACATGCATCTAAGATGCATACCTATATAACTATTTTTTACCTATCTGCCCCCAGCACTGACTCAGGAAACCAATGGTCATTCTGCCTGTCAGTGAGAAAAAAAAGTACTTTCTTTTCATAAAATGAAGGAAATCTCTTCTGATGATTGCGCAGAAGAGGAGAAGACAGTGTGTCTCCTTACCTTCCCCCTTTTACTAGTTTCTAACCACCTGCTCCACAAAGTGGACATAAACCTTGTCTAGTACCTCAATATAGTGTATGGTGTTTGATATTTTATGAACCAGTTTGCCATTCAGCTACCCTCTAATCATTAGTGCAAGTATACATTTCTTCAATCAAATGAGATGTTTTCAAGGAACACCATGCTGCGTCATCTGTTAATTCTGTAGTTAAAACTTTCAAAAAAAATTGTCAAAGAACTCAATTCTGTTGTTCCTAGAATGAATGTACTTCTTTTTTCACTTTAGCGACTGTTACCATGAGAATTGGAGGGCAGGCAAAGAAGACAAAATAGAATCCTTGTTTATCCTAGGCAACCTAGTCTTCTAAGTAAACAAACTGCAGATTGTAACGACGAAGTAAGGAATAGAAGTGTTTACTGCTACTCAGACACATAACATTATCTTCGTGATTCTTGACATTATTAGCTACACTGCATATTCCTATGCACGTTCTCTGAAGAGACTCTAAAAAAGGTAGATCCTAAGAATATCACATAAGAAAGGAAACTAATGCATTTTTATGTCCAATTTTATAAGCCAGTTGAGCATGGAAATGTGATCACCATTATTTAAGAGAATTTTGTTTATTAATAGTTTTGATCCAGGACTCTCAGTATTTGTTTCCATTAAAGATAGTAAGACTATTAATAATTGTTAAATCCGGTAAAATATGTTGCAAAATTTCAGGTAGGCTACGAATGCTGTGTGTAAACTCCAGCAGCCATACACTCACCTGAGCTGTAGAAAACATGTTTCCCTTCTTTGTTTGCAGAGAATGAGGCATCTGCCATTTCTCATGAAAGTACATTTGTTTTTGCAGAAGAGCAGAGTACCTTAATAGCTACAATCATCCAGAAAAATGTAGACTAAGGTAGACAAAGGCATGGGGAAATATCTAGAAGATGTATGGATGCTTAGGAATAGGATGCAATGGCTGTCATTTGTCTTGTCTCCACATGAGACCATATAACATCAAGATGACTATGGCTGAGCCAAAGCGTAGAATCATAGAATCATAGGATGGTTTGGGTTGGAAGGGACTTTGAAGGTCATCCACCTCCAACCCCCCTGCCATGAGTGGGGACACCTCCCACTAGACCAGGCTGCTCAAGGCCCCAACCAACCTGGCCTTGAACACTGGGGAGGGGACATCCACAACTTCCCTGGGTAACCTGCTCCGGTGAGCTGACTTTTTTGGAGCAATACTCATGTCTCTGCCTTATGCTTCACAACATCCTGGTTCTGAAGGAACACTGAATTCTTTGCATGTTTATCACAGTGAAGCAAGCTGATAGTCATTCTGGACCCAGATCACTCAGAGTCATGACTCAAACACCTCACTGGTCTTCAACCTAGTACAGAGACAGAATAAACAAACTCTGATGCTTGTTTGCTGGCTCTATGCAAAGCCATAACTCCAATTTTATGGCCAGAGGTGGCAGAAGTCTGTAGAGCTTAATGTATCAAATATTGCTGTGGTTCTGAAGAAGTTCAGCTGCCTTACGTGGAAGTGATCTGGGGAAAAGGACAACACTGGATGAAATTCATCAGTGGATAAACTTACTATATATTTTAATGTTAGTGAAACAGATTTAACGGAGGAATCTAAGGGTGAGCTACTTTAGATCATCTGTTAGCTGTTATTGGAGGTAGTGTCAGAAATGGGAATTAAGAGTTCAAATTCCCAACATGATAGGAGAGAGTAAAAACTCTATTTCCACAACATGTGTTAGCAGTTGCCTTCCAAGCCAGAGAATAGCTTAAACACATGCTACCTTGATGCTAAAGGTTCTAGTTTACTTTTAGATTCCTTAGTCTTTCCCTTGGCATTCTCTAGGCTTTACCCAGAAAGAGTAGAAATTACACTTTGAAGAAGCAGAGATTACTTGTTTTTCTCATCAAACTGACTAATGAAAATAATCAAACAAAACTAAACAAATGAAATACATGTCCTTTATAGGCTATGTACCTGGTCAAATTTCTATTAAGTCTAAAAGTTTAAGTCATGGCAGTTTCTAAACTTTTTCAGGAAAGAAGGGAAAGGAAAAGCTTTATTATTTTTACTATTATTTTAATAGAACATAGATACCTTAGCCTCCCTAATTTGACATAACAATTTTTCACATGCTCCAGCATTCACAATCAAGCAAAATCTTGCAAGCCTAATATACTTGGTTTCCTTTATAAATAGCTAGCAGATTCTTATCTTATGATATAAACCATAAAGCTCTGATCCAATATATACTAATAGTAATATAGGATTACTATTGTCTATTGAGCAAAATAAAGGAGACATTGTTTTTCTATTTAGGATGAAATAGAAAACCCCTTTTGGCCTCTCAGCTTGGTTTGTTTCTTAAGATTGATTAACATTTTCTAATTAGTTGGAAGTGGTCTCCTCTTCTTTGCTGTAGATGGTCTCTCTGAAGCAAACAGAAAGATCATCCTGCAGCCTTTCTTTCTGTGAATGCATATCTCTACCTATAAGCACATCTTTTTGAGATGACTCTTCTATAACTCTAAAATTTCATATTTTAGTAAAATCTGATTGACAATTAGTTTCTGAAGTTACAGAAGTGGTCATATGTCAACAGAAAAGGAAAACATAAATACACATATTCTGATAATCACAAATATTTAACTTTGGTTGCCAGAATAGAGTGTACACATAAAAAATCAAATTTGAGCTGCATAGTGAGGCTTTGATATTTCCCAGCAAAACACCTGAGGAAAACAATGTGAAATCCATGTGGATGATCTGTGGATGATCAACAAGCTACAAAGTTCTGTCTCTGTTACACAGTGAAATAGGTGATGTTATTCAATATAATGCTCAAGATATAAAGTCTTGCTGATAACGTAAGATGCATTTGCTTCCATTAATACAATATCCGTGCCCAGATATTTTGTTTGAAAAAGCAATTTCAACTTTCTACTAGCTGAGCATACCCAATCTCAGCAAACTCTGCACGGGATTCTGCATCATGGTCCATACTGCTATACAGAATCGCCAAAGACATTCTGCTGCTAATGAAAAGATGTACTTACAGGAGGAATCATAGTTATAGCCTGAAAGGAAGAAAACATTAAGAGTAAAGGGTGTCATTTAAGCCCTAAAGGTTATTTAAGGCTGCTGAAGCAAAATTACTTTAAAGGGCTGAGTTAAGGACTATGATTATAAAGATGTAAGTGAAAGATATTTTTACTAAAGTGACTGCATATTTAGTTCTGTTATGTTCCCCAACCCACTTCTGTTTACTTCATAACGCTTTAAGAGTGATTCTCGCAATTCAGTAAAAGCTAAACCTTGTAGCATGTAAAGTCTAAGTATTTTTCCCTTCATCCAAGCTTCTGGCAGAAAAAATTCCAGTATAAATTTTTCCCCCAAAACAATGTGGAAAACAAATAAAACCTCAGGAACATTTGCTGCCTTAACAGAAGAATAGTAGTACATTCCTCAGCAAAACTGAAATTCATTAATTTATCAACAGTTCAAAATTAAGTGTCCATAGGATATTTCCAGGTTCTGGGCAATGCCAAGTCTCTCCATGGACAAAATTCTTCAGCATCTAGTGTTTGCCTGTCTTGGGAAGTGGGATAAGATGGCTTTTGGTATGATTCAGTATGGCTGCTTCTACTTCATTCATAAAAATAATTATGTTTCATGAAGCAGATGGGCATTTGAAATGTCACATACATAAACATGCCCCCCCAATATGCTTAAAAAAACCCCAAAACAACAAACTGCACGTGACAAGCCAAACAAAAATATCAACCACCAAACACACATATAATCACGTCCCAAGTCTGGAAACTTCCCTTTCTTCTGGCTTACCCCTTGCAGAGATGCCCTTCTGCATGCAATAAGCATTAAATGTAAAGGCTGTGAAGAAAGTTGAGGAACAGCAAGACCAATTGTAACAAGCTTTGTTTTCCTACAAGCTTGGAGTGCAAAAAAATTCTGGGAGGCTGGAAGTTAAGCAGATTTCAAAGGTCAATACTGAAGTTGTTTTCCACAGCAGAACTTTTGGAACCCCACCAGCAAGGTAGATTAGACTGCAGCTCCTAGGTTGCCCTTGAAAATATTCTCAAGAATTGCAGCTTCAAAAATGTAGGGAGCAATTAGTGCAATCACTGACCTGAAGTGTTAAGTTTTCAAGCATTTTCACTTTACTTCCTCTCTTATAGAAAAATAATTAAGGTTCTTTCATCTCAGTGAAATTTGTCTCTCTCCTTCCCCAAAGCAAACTTCTCTACTTTCTGTAATTTTTCCCCTGTAAAAACCTGTCCTTCCCTTGGTAC
The DNA here is from genome assembly GCA_033459285.1 of Clamator glandarius. NCBI lineage: Eukaryota > Metazoa > Chordata > Aves > Cuculiformes > Cuculidae > Clamator > Clamator glandarius. Next base: position 4,530,027 of record JAUNZM010000117.1, on the reverse strand, counting down.
TCCATTTCTCACTCATTTATGTATCTATTAAACACACTACTACACTACACTACTTTGAAGAAAAAAGAACTGATTAAACGATGGAACATTTCCACCCTTGGGGAATGAGGAAATCATAATACACTTAATTCTATAGCATCCTGGACCATACAGATGGGCCCATACAAGGAATCATTGCTTACCCATCATTGGGAAGGGCAGTGTCAACATATTCAAAAATCAGAAAAGTCAATTGAGATGTTTTCCTTTCCAGTGTTTAGAGAGATGTTTTCTCAAAAATGGGGCTTTAGTAGAGACATAGTGGGATACTTTTGCATAACATACATAGCTACAATGTTGGAAAGATTTTTGGGCAATAAAAATGAAGAAGTAAATTCTAATATCTTCTCATACTCCCTCACCAGCAGCACTGTCTCATTGTGCAAGAAATTCTTCCTAAGCAGCACTGCTTCTAGCAGCCAGCACAAGCTGTTCTAACTTACTGCTGTATCAGAAGAATACAAATATCCTTTGCAGAATTTATCTTCAGGGTATTTTTCTTGAAAACATCTTTTTGTAAAAGATAGTCTAAAGACAAAATAAGACAAAATACTCTCAGACATAAAAAACATTCCTTTATTAATAGAAAAGATATTTATATATTTATAGTAAATTAATACTTTCACCAAAATGTCTATGGCTTTATTTCTCCCCCAGGACTAATAAAAGTTGAAATGATTAAAGGACTGAGGTGCAACAGTATACTTTTCAGTGGGCTGAATACAACTGCTGCACTGCGGAAAGGAGAGGAAATTCGAGCCATTCTCTGTACAGGATCTCTGCGCTGCCTCTCTCTCTAGCTGGTGTATGTGGATGGTGACAGCCAGGGTACTGGCTATTATTTTCTATTATTCTGTATTATGTTTCCATATGAAGGGCTTACTGTGCTCCTAGTACTTCACAGACATTGTCTTTTCTGCTTCATCAAGGCAGAAATAGTCCTTAGGTTTCCTTGTCATCTGAAGGAACATTTTAGAAACAAGGTTAAATAAAAAGATGGTGACCCTTTGAAGCTGCTGGTAGGCAAGTAGAAAGACAGTAGAGGCTAAAGGAAAATGAAGCAACATAAGACGCCACTGCAGTAGGCACCAGACAGTAGGGTCCTTGCCTTCCTCCAGCAGAATCGGAGCTGTATGAGCTGTTTGTTTGTAAAAACCTCCCTCCCAATGTTGTCTTCAACCAGAAGTGCAGCAGACTTCAGGCATAGACTCCAACCATTTCCAGAAATATATTTACCACCTAAATGAAAGATGAAAATATAATTATTACAAATTCTGCCCTGGAAATGATGTCAGGCAGTTTGAGGACACTGTGACTTTGTTAACCCTTTCTTCTGTGGAAAGGAATTAAGGATTCATTTAATTAGAAACACAGTCTGTCTCTTAAAGAGACATATGCATGTCTCTGCAAATAAGTAGAACTCTTTGGATTAAACAAAGTTCAGTATCAATGCTTAGGACTACAGTGCATTGCAATTTTTCTGCCATGACCACTTTATATAAAAAAATACATAGACTCATAGAATCGTTAAGGTTGGAAGAAGACCTCTAAGATCATCTAGTTCAACTCTCAGCCCAACAGCACTATGCCCACTAAACAATGTTGCGAGGTGCATGCCAACACATTTTTTGAACACCTCCAGGAATAGTGACTCCACTACTTCCCTGGACAGATTATCCCAATGCTTCACTATTCTTTCTATAAAGAATTTTTTTCTAACATCCAATCTAAACCTACTCTGATGCAACTTGAGGCCATTTTCTCTTGTCCTATCACTTGTTGCCTGGGAGAAGAGACCAGCACCCACGTCACTATAACCTCCTTTCAGGAAGTTGTAGAAAGCAATAAGGTCTCTCCTCAGTCTCCTGTTCTCCAACCTTAATGATATCAGTTCCCTCAAACATACTTCATAAGACTTGCACTCTAGACCCTTCACCATCTTCACTGATCTCCTCTGGACATGTTCCAGCATCTCAATATCTTTCCCGTACTGAGGGGCCCAAAACTGAACATAGTATTCAAGGTAAGGCTACACCAATGCTGAGTACAGGGGCACAATTACTTCCCTACTCCTGCTGGCAATGCCATTTCTAATAGAAGCCAGAACACTGTTGGTCTTCTTGGACAGCACTGGGCACTGCTGGCTGTCACTGTTGACCACCATCCCCAGATCTTTTTCCACCAGGCAGATATCCAGCCACACTTCCCCAGGCCTATTGTGTTGCATGACCAAAATTGCATGACCATTGTTGTGAACAAAGTGCGGAACCTGGACTTGGCCTTGTTGAATCTCATAAATTAGACATATCTAAATGTTTGTACTACAATGCCCTCCCCAGCTGTCACCTAATTAGTGTTTAGCAGCTAATTATATATGGGAAAAGAAAGGGCTATGTCAAGCAATAACTTATGTATATATGTGTTTTATCATTCTTTTTAATGAATTATTCTATTAAATATTATGAATTAGTCATTTGAAACTGTAGCTCTGCAAGTAGGAGTTTATCCTTCCTTCTCCTTCCTCCTTCATAATCAAGTATTTTTAAATACAGAATTAAGATGAAGAGTCCAAATGTAATAACTTCCCATACCATGCACTTATTGTGAATGAAGCAAGATATTGTTTCAGCTAGATGTTCTAAACTCCAAACATTTTTCAGTTGCAGCAAGTTTCTGGAGAAAAGTCAATGCCAGTGGAGACAGGATAATGTATTCCCACAACTAAATAACCTCCAGGACATACACGCCTTGCTTCACTCTTACAATACCTTACTTTATTAATAGTGCAACTGAATATGAACAGTGTATTTGAGAAATATCTTATAAACCACTTTGTATCTGTATTATTGGTTAGTAATAACTAAGTATCTTAACTTGAATAATGACCAGCTAATCACTGTGATTTCTCCTTTGTGGCTGCATTCCTTTCAGCAGACTTGTTCTGTATCTGTCTTGTTTTCCTTCAGCATTTCTTAAACCAAAGTAATCTTGGCTGAACCCTTACATGAATACTAGGAGGTACAGAAAGGCTAAACAACATGTAAACAAATTTTACAGGGTTGGGAATTTGCTACTGCAAGAGTCACTGCAGTGGCGTGATGGCATTCTGGCAGCAGGAGCTCTCCAGCAAAGCTGAATTTTTATGGAGTCTATCCTGATTCACCTGTGCCATAGTCTTTGCAGTGAATTACAGTGATTACCAGTGACAACACACTTTCCTACAGATTCATGGATTTTTTTCAGGAAGGCTTAATCACTTCTGTTCAGCTCTAGGGCAGCAATATAGGAAAAAATAATAAAGCTTTACTGCTAGGTTTATATAGTTAAAAATATACAAGTGTTGGCTTACTTTTGAGCAACTGAAGTCTTGGTATGAACAGATGTTCAGATCTGTTTCTTAATTTGTATTTCATATATAGGTTCTTCTTTGATTTAGACTAATAGCTCAAACCTTTATTACTCTAATGATGAAGAAATTTAAAAAAGAGTGATATCAAAGGAAAATAATAGGATTGCATCAAAAAGTAGGCATATTTGGTGAATTTCATGTACCATGAAGAACTGAGATGTCTTATACCTTACAAAACAATTCAGTTTTATGCATTTCTGTTGCCTACTAGCTATTAAATTTTAAAAGCTAAGCAACATTCTGAAGTATATATTCAGTGCATTTGTAATCTGACAAAAGCCTAAAGGGTCTGGGAATACGTAACATACTAAATATTGTCTGACCAATTGCATTTTGTCGATTCTTTTTCTCTCTTTTGTGATCACCCTTGCCCTTGTGTATTTAGCACTGAAAATACAAATATCAAATCACCAGAAGTGTTCTAAAGTTGCTATGTCTTCCAAATTTCAGGAGCCATATGTCTCATTAAGTTACTCTTACCAGTCATGTTATCTTTCCATGGGAAGATAACAACAAACCAAACCCCAAACAAACCAGGGAAAAAATAGAGACAGTATTTTTTTGAGATTTATAATGATTTGGGGTAAGTTATGAAGCTGTCATCGTTAAAGAAATTGTTAAGTAATTAAGTATCCAGCACTATGGCAGAAAGTGACACTGATACAGCAAACAGAAATTTACTGATGACATTAGTCTCGTAGTTCGTTTACATGCACAAAATGTATTATCTTACAAAAATATGATTGAGTGGAGAACTTATAATACAAATTGTGAGGAATTTGCTACTTTTATTTTTAATCGAGGCTGAACTCTGAGGACCTTGCAGAGAGAATGTACCTCATTCTGTATATTTCCTCTAAAACTGATTTCCCTGTTTTGAAAAAAAATGTTTATTACAGATAACCTTTGTAATATTTTCTCCTATTATTTCTTCCTTATTATCTGTTTTCTTTCCTTCCCATTCCAAGATGTATTTTTGCTTTGTTTTGTAATCATGAGAACTTAAAGAATAGCATGTAATAAAAAATAGAGTTGTTTGCTGAGAATCTATAGACATCCTGTCCTGTGGAAACAATCCACAAAATAATTGCAGTGTGGGTTCACCACTGGAGTATGTTGAAGCTGCACAAACTAATGAATTTCTTTTAGTGCTTTAGAGGAAAATAATTTCAGGATCCAGCTACAGTCTTAATCATCTCACATCCACCACAGGGTAATCTTGTCTCAATTATAGATCCAGATGGAAATAGCTTTACAGATAGATTGCTTTTGTGGTCCTTCTTGTAACAGAAAGGCTTGACAGCATTATTAGTAGAAGCATTACTAACATTAAAATGCAGACTATGTAACAGTCCTCATGCCACGTACAATGCTATGTATTTTTCACTTGAGTATATGTTTTGAAGCAAGTGTAAAATTCTTTTATTTCATTCTCATTAAGGCTGAGAATTAAATTTCATACTTAATACATGAGTACTTAAGAGGGATCCAGCTAAAATTCAGTGCTATACTGGGAATTCCACAGAGACTTTTTAAAATCAGAGCATTTTTGAAGCATTTGAATTTCTTAATATTGGTGTTTTGCAGCTTTCATGAGACATACAATCTTCCTGAAATACTTTCTCATTAAATTATTTCAGTTTCCACATTTAGGCAACGCCATCAGAAAGTTTACAGGATATCTTGCAGCTCTTTTTGTTAATGAAGGAAGAGCATAAATCAAGTTCAGTGTCAGTACTCATTCCTCCCTTGGAGGTTTCTCTAAAAAGATCTACCCATACCATTCAATCCTGAAACAAAAAGTATAATAGTAAGTTTTCAATAAGTTAATTATTGTGCTTTCCTTCAGTTTGAATTAAAGAAGTATTTTGCCTTGGTAATTCAACTGAAATTCTGCTACTCAGAGCCAATCTAGTTCCTCAGTCATGTCTAATGCCTTTACAACAGTTGCATATGATTTATTTTATATTTCAAAACTTTGTTTTTTGTAGTTAAGACCTTGTAGCACACCCTTGGTGATGGTGCCTTTCTTTTATCATCTTTTGCCTTGCTGCTCTTCTAAGCCTTAAGACTGTATATCTCTTTGTCTTCATTTCTCTTTCAATTTTTTAAAATAGATTGTAAAGTCTGCTCATGTAAAATATCCACTTTCCTATAAGATTCTGAGTTTGTCAACATTCACAAGTGGAAAATAAGGAAAACAGTAGTAAAGCTACTGTTAGAGGGGAAGAGAGAGGAATGACTGGACTCGATTTTCCAGTGTGTTGCATCATGACAAACACCCCCCTGTACAGAACTCTCGCTCCTCCCCGGCAAGGACCATTGAGATGCAGACTCTATTATAGAGGAAGCTCAAATGACACTATTGACTGCTCAGTCTGCATTTATAGCCCTGTCCCGCAAGAGGCCCTCCTTCATAGGTTGTCCCTAACCTCTACCGTCACATCCCGTGTTCTTCCGCATAGCTGTCCCTAACTTGTTGACCTGCTCTGCCCACAAATCCCTCTCCCCTTGCAGGAGTACCGCACGTTGAACAGCAGAGGCATGCTGCATGCCACGCATACGTGAGAGGAGACATTGAAATGCACAACTCAAATCATTTGAAGCAATAATAGAAGAAGCAAAGCTGCAACACCCCATAGGATCCATTCCTTTAAACTAAATGATACAAACCAATCCCATATACCTGCAAAGCATCAGCCAGTGCATCCCTTCCCCCCCCCCAATTGCTCCCCGGCCACCAAGCTACGATAGCCAGAACCGCACCCATCCCCCGTTCTACAGTGTATTATTGGTTAAAGGTAACTGTCCATAAAGCTAGTACTAACATATTAGTGGCTAATCTACTGCACATGCCAAGAAACCAAGTTACAGTAAAATTAACTATGTTGATAGTTCTCTTGAACTGCTTTTCTTTCAGCTGGTACTCGCTCTCACTGAACCAGCTCCTGTATGCCTTCCAGGTGCTTATCAGAAGGCTGTCTTTTCTCCACACCAAACTGGCCTTTGTTTATCTTTCAGTTCTCTGTTTCAAGGCCTTCTTCTCTGTAAAATGTTCCCACAATTCCCCCTTTTGTTTTTCGATGACTAAAGCGTTCAGACGAAACATATGATTAACTTGATGTTGTATACACTGTAACACACAGGATAATTGTTAAAGCAATTAACATCATCAAAAATAACATTCCTCCTCATTCTTGTCAATTGCTTTTGTGGTTGAGGCTTAACAGTTGTCACACAGCAATGTTGTTTGATCCATCTTGCAGATGCCCAAAGTGGTCCTATATCTGTGAAAACACAAGCATAACCTCACCCCATGTTAGTAGCTTATACAGACCTGTCCAGCACCCATAACAACAGTTTTTCAATAGCACTTTCACATTGTCTTGCAGTTGCTCTAATTTTGACGACATGGTTTGCATATGCTTCAACATCGGCACAATTTTATCATCTCCTGCTAATTGCAAAAAATTCATTACATATTGCACCTTCATCAACCTGTTTTGTAGTGTCTCTCCTGATCGATAACAATATTTTACTACTTGAGGGGTATGCTCAAAAATCGCATGACTTGGTAAATGGATATCAATACTTCCTGGATAATCTGTTAGATGTACTTGTAAATTCAAAATATTCGCCATGCAGTACTTAGCATATTTTTTGTCATTGGGATATAAATGATTGTTGAGTCTTGGCCTAATAACTGAATACTTCTTTTTCTTCCCTTGGTGATTATCATTGTAATAATTTTAAATATAGTGACTATGTTTTGTTTGTTTGTTTGTTTTTAAGGTTGAAGTGGTAAAATTTCCACTCAATAATTTATAATGAATCATTTGAATTTTCCTCTGTCGTTGGCTCAATTATCCCTAAAGGTTGTCTGCACTAGGACCCAGCAGTTGCTGACAAGTGACCCTGGAATGCAGAGTGTTCTTACAAATCGGCATTCCCGGAGAGAGATAACACTGTTAACTCCTCTGGACTTCTTCAAAGCTGAAAGAAAAAAAAAAAACTTAGAAAGGAAGGAGAAGAGTGAGGGACTTACATACATACATACAGCTGCAAGGTTAGGCTTTATCTTTTTTTTTATGTTTTGCTAGGTATTTTAAACTTTTTCCTTCTGAAGCCTTTAATTTCAAAGATCCCTGGGTAAATCTACCTAGTTGCCGGCTTAGTGGACGTTTGAGATTGAAATGTCCCAGAGATATATTTTCAAGACTAATCAAAACCAATTTGTAAGTCCTATGAACGTTTGAAGTACTTCAAACACATGCACACGAACACTCATTTCTCAGCTAGCCGAATACATTCATACAATTGGTTATCACTACTGGATCCACAATTTTTCCATGCTATGGATATTTAAACTACAAATGATACCGGGAACATACAACAAATTTTTTTTTTGTAGTTTCTGTGTTGATAGAATCACAGACTGGTCAGTTGAACCACAGCTTCTGCCTCCCCATATGCGATTTCCTTCATGGGGTACAATTGCTGAAAAACAAATCAGCTGAGTGATTGTAGTGCCCTTTGATATAAAGTCAGGAGGCATAGGCATCCAAGCTATTACTTGCATCGCTCTTGTGAAGTCGGCATCAGTCAACTCTGGTAAAACAAACAATCTTTGCAACAAGTGATCATGCAATTCACAGTGCACCAAGTCTGGTTTTGCATTCTCTAAGGCTACTTGTTTAAGCAACACTTATCTAGCGGCAATATTGTCTGCCTGCTTATTGAAGACCTCTTGTAGTTTGTCTAGAAAAGTCATGCAATAAACACCATTTTCCAGATTTCTTTTTTATCACAAATACAAGGGTGTTCCAAGGACTATTAGATGGGACTATATGTCCGTGATCTAGTTGCCCCTCCACTAAATTTTGCAATGCACCCAATTTTTCACTTGTTCATAGTTCCAATGCCTATTCCCATTGCATTAAACACATCTCTCCCCCACAAGATGTGTGGAACGTGCACAACTAAGGGTTACACTAGAGCCATTTTAAGACGTTCTGGCTTTGCACTTTTGTGTTAATGTTCACTTCAACATAAGAGGCTGAGTTTGTAGGGACTAAGGCAAATGAATTTCAGGGATTCTTATGGACTCAAATCCTTGTGAGCCATGCTTTACGGAGTCAGCTTGGAACACAGCCACTTTGAACAAAATTAAATACACTATCCAGCTATCCATTGGTATTAATACTAGTGGAAATGGTGTTCATAACATTAGTGGAGACAGCATGCATACCCTTGCTTGAATGATTCCAGTACAGCCTGTATCAATGACCCCAGGTAAAACAACGATTCCCAACCAAATTATTACAGAATCACAGAGTCACAGAATCACAGAATAACAAAGTTGGAAGAGACCCACCGGATTCTCGAGTCTAACCATTCCCACAAATCCCTAAATCATGCCCCTAAGTACCTCATCCACCCTAAACTTAAACACCTCCAGGGACGGCGACTCAACCACCTCCCTGGGCAGACCGTTCCAATGCCTAACCACCCTTTCTGTGAAGAATTTTTTCCTTATCTCATGCCTAAATCTCCCCTGGCAGAGCTTGAGGCCATTCCCTCTTGTCCTGTCCCCTGTCACTTGGGAGAAGAGGCAAACTCCCTCCTCTCCACAACCTCCCTTCAGGTAGTTGTAGAGAGTAATAAGGTCTCCCCTCAGCCTCCTCTTCTCCAGGCTAAACAACCCCAGCTCTCTCAGTCGCTACTAATAAGACTTGTTCTCCAGCCCCTTCACCAACTTTGTTGCTCTTCTCTGGACTCGCTCCAGAGCCTCAACATCCTTCTTGTAGTGAGGGTCCCAGAACTGAACATAGTACTCGAGGTGCGGTCTCACCAGTGCCGAGTACAGAGGGAGAAGAACCTCCCTGGACCTGCTGGTCACACCATTTCTGATACAGGCCAAGATGCCATTGGCCTTCTGGGCCACCTGGGCACACTGCTGGCTCATGTTCAGTCGGCTGTAAGCAAACACCCACATGTCCTTCTCCTCCTGGCAGCTTTCTAGACAGGCTTCTCCTAGTCTGTAGCCCTGCACAGGGTTGTTGTGCCCCAAGTGCAGGATCCGGCATTTGGCCTTGTTAAACCTCATACTGTTGGTCTGAGCCCAGCTGTCCAGCCTGTTCAGGTCCCTTTGCAGAGCTTCCCTACCCTCCAGCAGGTCAACATTTCCACCCAGCTTAGTGTCATCTGCAAACTTGCTAAGGGAGCCCTCAATGCCTTCATCCAGGTTGTTGATAAAGACATTAAACAGGACTGGACCCAGGACTGAGCTCTGGGGAACCCCACTTGTCACTGGCCTCCAGCTGGATTTAACTCAATTTAACACCACCCTCTGGGCCCACTCATTCAAGCAGTTTTTCACCCAGGAGTGTGTGCGCCCGTCCAGGCCAAAGGCCGACAGTTTCCTAAGCAGAATGCTATGAGAAACTGTGTCAAAGGCTTTACTAAAGTCCAGGAAGACCACATCCACAGCCTTTCCCTTGTCCAAGAGTTTAGTTACTCGGTCATAGAAGGTGATCAGATTACTCTGGCAAGACCTGCCTTTCATGAACCCGTGTTGACTGGGCTGGATCACCCGGTTCTCTTGCAAGTGCTTCTTGATAGCACTCAAGATCACCCGCTCCATGACTTTCCCCGGTACCAAGGTCAGACTGACAGGCCTGTAGTTCCCCGGATCCTCCCTGTGCCCCTTCTTATAGATGGGCACGACATCAGCCAGCCTCCAGTCCAGCGGAACCTCCCCAGTCATCCAGGACTGTTGGAAGATGATGGAAAGGGGTTTGGCCAGCACATCCGCCAGTTCCCTCAAAACTCTTGGGTGGACTCCATCTGGCCCCATAGACTTGTGGGCGTCTGGCTGGGCATGCAAGTCTCTAACCAATTCCTCTTGGACCTTGGGAATCTCATACTTCTCTTCCAACCCCTGGGGTTGTGCACAGAGGGAACAATTTTCCTTACTGTTAAAGACTGAGGCAAAGTAGGCATTGAGTACTTCAGCCTTGTCTTCGTCCCCTGTTACTCTTGTTCCCTCTGCATCTACTAGGGACTGGAGATTCTCCCTAGCCCTCCTTTTGCTGTTGATGTATTTGTAGAAAGACTGTTGTCTCTCACAGTCTTGGCCAATCGCATTTCTAGTTGGGCCTTAGCCCTCCTGACTTTTTCCCTGCACATTCTCACTTCCTCCCTATAGTCCACCCAGGATGCCTGCCCCTTCCTCCAGAGGTCGTAGACCCTCCTCTTCCTATTGATGTCTCTTAGGACCTCCCTACTCAACCATGCTGGTTTCTTACCCCTCCGGCTACTTTTCTGGAACTTGGGGACGGCTTTCTCCTGAGCTGCTAGGAGTTCCTTCTTGAAGAGCGCCCAGCCCTCATGGACACCTTTGCCTTCAAGGAGTGCCTCCCATGGGACTTTTCCGACCAGCCTTCTGAACAGTCCAAAGTCTGCTCTCTGAAAGTTGAGGACGACTGTTCTGCTAACCTCCACCTTCTTCATCTCACCCCGCACCGAGAAAACTATCATCTCATGATCCCTTTGCCCCAAGTGTCCTCCAGACTTCACATCTCCCACCAGCCCTTCTCTGTTCACAAACAGCAGGTCCAGGAGGGCACCGTCCCTTGTTTGTTCGCTCACCAGCTGTGTGAGGAAGTTGTCTTCCACACACTCCAGGAACCTCCGGGACTGCTTCCTTTCTGCTGTATTATACTCCCAGCCTATATCTGGGAAATTGAAGTCCCCCACAAGGACTAGAGGTAGCAATCTTGAGACTACACTCAGTTGTTTATAGAAGAGCTCATCAGCTGCTTCTTCTTGGCTGGGTGGTCTATAGCAGACTCCCATCACAATCCCTTCCTGCCCGTGGGCTCCTCTGATTTTCACCTACAGGCACTCAGTCCCATCCTGACCGTAGTCCAGCTCAAGGGTATCAAAGCCCTCCCTAACATAGAGGGCTACCTCGCCTCCTCTTCTGCCCTTCCTGTCCTTCCTGAAGAGTTTATACCCCACCATGGGTACGCTCCAGTTGTACGAGTCATCCCACCACGTCTCCGCAATGGCAGTGACATCGTAGTCTCCTTGCCCTACCACAGCTTCCAGCTCCTCCTTCTTATTTCCCATGCTGCGTGCATTGGTGTAAATGCACTTCAGCTGGGCAGGCGTAGCTTCAGCCTTTGTAATAGGGCTCCTCCCCAACTGAGCGGTCCTTGACTTAACTAAGGCCACAGTGCCAGTTTGCTGCCTACCATCCCCAGCTGGACTCACCCCCTCTTCCTTAGTGGTGATATACTGGCAGGCATTTCCAGCACACCACCCCTTTGCCACTGAAGTCTCACCTCCAGGCTCACTCCCATCCTGCCTGGCCTCCATCCCCTCCCCCCTCACATCTAGTTTAAAGCTCGATTTATGAGCTTAACTAGGTTTTTGGTGAGGGATTTTGTCCCCCTAGAAGACAGGCGTGTCCCATCCCTAGTAAGAAAGCCTGGGGGTGCGTGGGCCTCCCCATGATTAAAGAACCCAAAGCCCCTCTTCTCACACCAGTCCCTAAGCCATTCATTAACCCGTTTCTTATTCCTCATTTCCTGCTCCTGGTTCCTTAGTATTGGGATGGAGTTGAATATTACCTGTGCCCCAGAGCCCTCGATCAATCTCCCGAGTGCCTTGAAGTCCCTTTTAATGGCTTTAGGCCTTCTACGTTCTATTTCTTCACTACCAATTTGAAAAACTAAGAGCGGGTAGTAGTCTGTATCTTTGACCAGGGAAGGGAGCTTTCTAGCAACTTCCCTCACTGATGCTCCCGGCAAGCAGCAGACCTCCCTATGGAGCTGGTCAGGCCTACAGATGGGACCCTCCATTCCTTTGAGAAGGGAATCCCCCAAGACAATCACCCTCCTCTTCTTTTTAACCGAGGATGTTTTTAAGGCTGTGGGAGGATAATGGAGTTTTAGAAACATTTCTAGGCTGTGGGTGCAGCCCTCTTCGTCTTTAGGGCTAGGATGCACACTCAGCACCTCATATTTGTTCCCCAGAGAGATCTGGGGGTTAATTGCCTGGGTGGGGGGAGCAGGTTTCCTTCTCTGGCCAGGAACCTGCTGCCATTCCCCATCTCTGTCTATCCCGGCCTTACAGCTTACCGGTGGGTGGTGCTCAGCTTCACTAGCTCCGGCAGCCTGTGAAAGGGTCCTGCTCCACTCATCTATCTCCCTCTCACACTCCCTGATGGCCCTCAGCCTAGCCACTTGTTTCCTCAGCTCTTCCACCATATGAAGCAGTTCCCCTACCCGAGCACAGCTTCCACTGGAGGAGCCAGTGCCAGAGGCATGAGCCACTATGGGAGGGGGGCACTGCCTGCAGCCCAGGGTCTGAGTAGCTGCATGTGCCCACCAGGGCTCCATCTGGGTGGCAGCCTCCATCACGCTTGATGCGGCCTTAGTCTTTCGTCGGGTATCCACCATTTTCCTCAATCTCTTCCAACCGTGCTACAGCCCCTCCCTGCTTGCCCTGCCCGCTCAAACTGCCACTCAAACTGCCTTGTTTAATGTGCCCCGCACCTCTTTGCCCCACTCCTCTTCACTTGTGCTCCAGTCGCTGTGCTCCCTAAGGCCCATTTAAATCCCCCGAGGAAGCTTCCAGGACAGCCCCCGCCTGTCAGGCACCATGCGGGAACCGCCGTTGAGCCAGGAGCCCAGTGCCGACCTCTTGATTGAGTTTTTTCAGGCTTTTCCCGGTTCAGGGAAGCACCCAGCCGCCTATGGCCACGCCTACCATAGAACTCACTGTCCTGTCACTGCATGCAGCTGAATAAACTGATTGATAATCATTCTAATTACAAGGCAGTAAAGCCAACCCCAATGGTCTTTTTATGTTCCATGTCATTGTATGAAGGGTGGACGATTGCAGCACTACTGTGATGGTGGTGATCATGTCTGTCTCGGTGCTGCCTCTGGTTCTTGCTCTGAGGTGAGAGCTGCTGCTTGCTGTGGAGGCATCTGTGTTGGTATGTGACTCCGAACCGTGCTTTGCTCCTAGTTTTCTGAACAATACTGTCCCTTCTTATCCCATGTTGATCTACACCAACTGGCAAAATGTTTACCCTGTCCACACCGAGGGCAGATTTTAGGCCCTCTATCTTGGCATTGCATGTGGCAGTCTCTTTTAAAATGTACTTTCTTGCCGGGTCTCTAACAGAACGTATTTCTGTCCTAGATTACAGTCAGGGCAGCAGCTACCAGCTGTGTGTGATAGGTAAATGATCCCAGCTCTTGTTGCAGGAGTTTTCAGACTGCACCATATCATTCTATATTTGTCATTAGGATTTTTATTTTTTTTTTGTGTCACAGATTGCAAAATCAAGGCTTCTGTAACTGCTCAGCACATCCTTTGATCTATCTATAAACACTATATACTGGTCACACCTGTCTCAGCTTTCCAACATCCGCTGTCTTTATAAGAGTTTGACAAAACAAAAAGCTGCATCTGTTGTAAAATTGCATTATTTAAACTGTCTTGATTCTTGAACTGAATCACAGAATCACAGAATGACCAGGTTGGAAGAGACCCACTGGATCGTCGAGTCCAACCATTCCCACCAATCCCTAAATCATGCTCCTAAGCACCTCATCTACCCTAACCTTAAACACCTCCAGGGAGGGTGACTCAACCACCTCCCTGGGCAGACCGTTCCAATGCCTAACCACCCTCTCTGTGAAGAATTTCTTCCTAATCTCAAGCCTAAATCTCCCCTGGCGGAGCTTGAGGCCATTCCCTCTTGTCCTGTCCCCTGTCACTTGGGAGAAGAGGCCAGCTCCCTCCTCTCCACAACCTCCCTTCAGGTAGTTGTAGAGAGTAATAAGGTAATACTTATTAAGTAATAAGTAACTGCTACCAATGTTGTTTAAGTGAGCCATTTCCCACCGCATCCACTAATAGTTCCCACTGTAATGCTGAAACTTACCGGGCCCTGCGGTGGCAGTGGCGTTAGCGAGCAGCCCCGCCCCCCAGCCCAGGGCAGCAACCCCCACATGGCGAGCCGCTCTGCAGGAGCTGGAGGGGTGGGGGCAGAACCCCTCCGCCAGGTGGCTCTGCTGCAGAGCAGCCAGAACGCTCTCTTTTGCAGCTTTTGGAATCTCCTTTATCACCTCATAACTAATTAGCTCCCAGCGCAGGCTGCTGTCACGTGCACAAATCAAAGCTTGCAGTATTTCAACTTCTCCCTGCTGCTGTGCCTCCTTCCTGACTTGTGCTCATTGGTCAGAGGGACAGGGGGGAGATGGATCAGGCTCCTTCTCGGTGTCTCTTGGACCCGGATCAAAGGGATTCTCGGCCCTCCCATTGATTTCACACTGACATACCACTGCCTGGGGCCCCTCTGTAGCTGTTACTTCCAGCCCTAAGTCAGCCTAGGATTGCTCTATAACCAACCTTTCCTCTCTCATTACTGTTACCAGTTTCATAAGTTTTCCTGCATCCTCTAACTTCTCCCCAGAGCCAGACAATGCCATCTCCAGCATCTCTGGTTTCGCCGCCTCCCACATAACTAAATATATCTGTCGGCTGGTAAATCCAGCCTTCCCACTGCATCCTTATGATGATCGAACGCACTCTCACGGACTTTACCCGCACATCCATACAACGACTGTTTTCCTTCAGGGCCCACACAACCACTTCGAATGTTTTCTCAGCCATGGCTATACTCACGCTCCCGATGCCAGTCGAGGCCGTCCAAGTATCATGTTGGGGTCACCGCTTGTTGCATCACAACAAACACCCCTTTGTACCGGACTCTTGCTCCTCCCTGGCGAGGACCATTGAGACACAGACTCTAATACAGAGGAAGCTCAAATGGCACTCTATTGATTGCTCAGTCTGCCTTTATAGCCTTGTCCTGCAAGAGGCCCTCCTTCGTGGGCTGTCCCTAACCTCTATTGTCACATCCCATGTTCTTCCTCATTGCCATCCCTAACTTGTTGACCTACTCCGCCCACACCGGTGGGTCTTTTCCAGCCTGGTGATTCTATGATTCTATGAAAGTCACAAAGCTTGACCATTCAGTCATCAGTTCCACAAGTATGTTTTTCCTATATTTTATCTACAGGACAACCCCTTAATTCACTGGACAGACTGCATGACACTAACGGAACTCCTTCACCCACGTGAATTTTTCTTTTGCATGCCATGTTTTCAGCTATGTATGAAATTCTGTCAAATAAATGCTCACGTTCCATATTTACACACAATGAGAAAGCTTAACTACCTCACAAACAATTCCTTAACCTGTGCAGAATGCTTGTTATGTTGGCCAAATCCCATCCCTAGTAAAAGCACGGGCTACACAAGGCCAGTTCTGTACTGTTAGTGGATGTGTAATCTTTGGAGGCTTAGGTTAGGGCAGTTTCAAAAGCCTGAGCACTGTACCTGTTCTGTGTGTTCAAGCTTGGCTGTATTAGGAGTGCCTGACTTTTAGGAAATTGAGTCACAGAATTTCAAGTTGGTTGTTCAGGCCGCAAATATGGTACTGTACTGAATACATCGTGTGCCTGTTTTCCAATATGAGGTGACTGCAACATAGTGTGAACATGCATAACCTGGTTTTCAGCTCTGGGTAGTCATCTCTTGCAGCAGCAGGAAGTGCTGTTTGGCATCATCCTGTTGTCAGGACTGGTGCCAAGTGCTTACCTTCTGAAAAGCTGAGGAAAGACTAACAATCTTCATTGGAAAAGAGTAAACTGTATATTTAAATAAACCTGCTTCCACAACATTTACTGTCTGTAGAAGAAAATCACACAGCTCACAAATGCTTGGATGTGGGAAGCAGTGATTTATCAGGAATGTCACATTGAGCTGGAAACGGGGCTGGGATGAGGACAATAAACTTTACTGCAGAGAGGGAATCAACAATTTCTGGATAATTTTACTGTTTTCTTCTTTAGCGTGGTCTTCTTTCCCCAAGAGAGAACCCTGTGCAGGAGATCTTTTTTTTTGGTTTGAGAAGAGTTGAAATCATGCAATGGTTAAAAACCCAATTTTGAACCTGTTTTTTTCAGCCAGATCAAAACCCAATCCTGTTACATAAAAGTATTTTCACTTTTTCAATAAATTGGCATTTACTTTCTCTACAGTAGTTTGCTGTGAAAATGCTGACAAACTTCAACTGTCTGAACTCAGAACATTATAACATCAAGTGTGGTGTAACCTGAAAGAGTGGCAGAATGATCAGCCACACTTACAGCTGAAGGATAAGGGGCATATTGATTTGGAGGCACTGACTACAGCATAGTATATATGCACTCAATCTAGCTGTCAACTAACTGACTCATCTACAGGTAACAGTCTAGCTATATGATTAGAGACCTCAGATCAGGGTCACCACACCAACATGACAGCCTCAGCTGACTGACTGCATGTCACACAGAATGCTCAGCAGTTTTGCATACGCATCTAGAGCAAACTGTCAGATAGAGGTTTGATTTTGTGCTTAAAGAAATAAGTTTATCATGTGTTCAGTTGGTTAATCATAATTTTTCTTTTGATGTACACAGAACTGGAATAGAAACATGTATTCCAAAACAGTAGAAATAAAGCTCAAAAGATTAGGGTTTGATATACAATATTTCTCCATTTAAGGAGGCTTTTAAAACCATGCCTACAAATCTGGGTTAGTTGCAACTTTTAAAAACTTTCAGAATTGGTTAAAATTTGAAGTCATTAATGTTAATACAGCTTCCTAAGATATTTCTTCTTCATTTGTGCAATTGAACTTAGAAAAAAATGCTCAAAGTGATCAGTATTTTTACTGTGACCAAATGCAAAGTAAATTATAAAAAATGGTAGGGGAAAAAAAAAGAAAGAATTATGAGGTTTTTGTTGTTTATGATTTCTTTTGATAATTGGGGAATCATAAAATCATAGACTCATGGAATCACTCGGTTGGAAGAGATCCACCAGATCATAGAGAAATATTAAAAGAAAAAGAGAGATAAAGAAACGTCTAAAGCTTTACTTATACCCTCTAATAAAGGATTGGAACTGCCCCCAAATTTCAAAATTTTACTCTCACTCCAAAAATTACCTTTGGGTTTTGGATTTAGCAGAGCTTACCTATCGTATAAAGATAGAAGATGTTTTTTTTTTTTTCTATTGTGACCTGCTCCCCTTATCGAGTTTCACCTCCCTTCACTTTCTGTGCCTCAGCTGATCTGTTCCTGGTATTAGGGTCATTCACATGGCCCCTAGATGAGCATAACCTTTTCAGGAGAGAGATATGTCAACACTAGTGATAAGAAGCTATGGCTGTACTCTATACTATACTGCTATACAGCTATTCTCAACTGATGTATGGCTACTACTAATGGCAGAACTTTGTGTACGTGTGTGTCCAAGTACAGACAGCCTTCAGGCTACAGCTTAAAGAAGAATCAAAGACTTCTAAGTGTCCCTGTATCAGCAGAGAAATTGATTTGGTCCATGTGACTCTTTGGGTAGACAAATGCCCAGGTGTGTTAAAGGGAAATTGGATGGTTGGAGAATCTATTGGCAGAAAGAATGAACAAAGTACTAAGCTGATTTTTTTTTTGTTGGATCATCCAGCTTTTGGTAAGTTGAGCTTACTGTTACTCAACATCACTTCCAGGGTTGTACAGAGATTTTTAACTAGAATCACAGGAATGGGAATCAGAAAGTATAGATCATCAAGATGTGCCAGTGCAAGTGCACATATCTGCTGTTTGTAGGCACACCTTTTGTCAGCATTTTAAGGTGCTTCCTACTCCTCTTAACAGAATCAGTATGTGTAGTAACATGGCACCCTAGGATTAAGGAAAACAATTAAAACATTCTTTCATTTTAATTGGTATTAAATTCACCTGGAAGATTTTAAAAATTCATTGTCAGTAAGGTCTTGATAATACTATCTGTTCATGATATCAGTGTTATCAACCAAATCAAGTATTGCCCTTAGGCCACATAGCCAAATGTCTTTAGTAGTATATGTTTTATTGTATTTAGCCACAATCTCTGTCTTTTGTAGAAAAGCTGCAGGCACAAAAGCAAGTATCTGCACACTGATCAAGACAGTATAGGAAACACTAGAATGTCTGATGTTGCCTCTCTGTGCTGTGTACACAGACATGAGTTCGGCCCTGCTGTGAGTCTGGAGTAATGTGATTAAGTCAATGGAATTACTCTGGATTTTTACCAAGCACATAGCTTTTGGCAGCGGCTACTCAGCAGTTCAGAGAAACCTGACCCATACTCTGTGTATTGGCACAGGTTTCTTAACTCATTTCTGACAGTGTTATTACGTAAAAACAGCCTAAACAAATAGCTGTATGATTTTACTTCAGTGACTCCAAGAAACATCATCACTGGAGCTGTGATTTTGGATGTCCACAAGAAATGAAAACCTTATACATAATAATATAAATACAAATATTTATAAACTTTATGTCTCCCTATATTTAAATATTTAGTTAACTTATCCTACTAAGTACTCAAATGTACAGGTGCAAGCAATGTTTTAAACTGAGATAACATCTTATAAAACAGAGAACCAATGGAGAGGAGGATTTAGTGCTTGAAATCAATCAAAATGTATGTCAGGAATGCACACCATATTTATAGGACTAAAATCTTTGTATTGAAAACACTGGCATGTTTTTACACCTGTCTACTCCTGCACATTGTCTGAGCAATTTCCAAGCGTTCTTCAAATTATTAGCCCCAAGCAGATTACAACAGTATAATTTGTTACATATGTATTAGCCACTAGGGAGATGGCAATGATTGATTTGCTTAATGAAAATTTGTCTGAAAATTTATTCTCAACTGTTTCTTCTTTGTAATTCTCCTTAATCTCTGTTTAAATTATTTTAGGAGAGCTTTATTTCCTAGAAAGTGGGAAAACATTTCTTCTAACATTTCTTAAGATCTACAGGTGTACAGAAACTGGAAATAAAGACCTGTGGCTGCTTGGTGTCCTTTTTTTGAGCCATGGAAGAAATGAAAATTAAATGCATATTTGCATTTCCTCTGAATTCACTCCTCACAAAACACATACTTAAGGGATTCTCTTAAATATCAGTCTCTTCAGTGATATTCTTCCCTCTGTGCTGGGAAATCTGCAGACTCTCTGCTTTGAGTGAAATGGACATGTTGAGACCAGATGAACAGCTAGTGCCTCTCTACAAAAGATAACAAAGAGGTGCAGGTTGGGACATGCACATAATTCCGTCCTGACTGAGGTTAAGAGATGATGGTTACAAAGAAATTAGACAGGCAAGTTGGACCAAAGATGTTACCAGGCAGAGGATCTATTCAAGCCTTTATTCTTCAGGTGTTTACCAGGAGTCAATGCACTCACCTTTAAACAGACAGAGAGGGCAGTAGCAATCAAACTTGGTGGAGAAATTAGCAGAAAGAAGGGTGCTCACTCTGCTATTAAAGAAACTGATCGAATTTTTCTCAAAAGTCAGACTGAACCTTGTTTACCTCATCAGTCTGAACATTTTGTAATCCCAGGTATTACTGTGAGTGTCTACGCAATCCAGGCTAATCTTGTATAGATGTGCATGTCAGGTTCCTTTATTGTTAACAGAGCAGTCGAAAGTAACTAGAAGTAGAAATGAGTGAGAATCAGTAAGAGATGTTAGTGGATGGTTTTTATTTTATTGAAAATTCTCAGGGCAGCAAATTTATGGCAGGAAGGGGGAGTATCTTTGCTTTTCCGTCATTGCTTTATTATGCACTTTTGTGTGAAGGATATTCAAGTCTGCCAATACATCCAAGAGCAGATGCCTTTTTAATAGAGGGCTATGTATTGACAATATGTTTCCTAGTTGTAGAAATTGCCTCGTACTATCAACAATAGCTCAGCACTGATGTGTCCTGTTAATTTAAGAAAGATCAGATAAGATTAGATATAAACTTTTCCTTATTTGACTGGTCTTAAATATCTAGCCAAGTGAGTAGCAGTATAGCTAGCAATTACCTTGCTGGCTTTAGGGTATTTATAAGGTTAAAAAACCTTTTGGTCAAATACTGCCTAGGTAAAATTTAGCATCTGAAATCAACTGTAAAACTTCCATCAGAATCAAAGGAACCTGAAAGTGAGTCTTACCATTAGTTTTAGTAAAGGATCAGTTCTGGAGAATAAAAGTCTTTGATGCTCCTTCATGGCAAAATCCTTTGTTGAGACTCTAAACCTTTGAAAAAATGATAAAAACTCCCTTATAGGGAAATGATCTTGTAACTCTTTTGTAGATTTCTCTTGATGAATTTTTACTAGAGCATTCAACATGAGGTAAGAGGCCTGACTCAAACTCTTTTTCCTTTCTATACAAATTGAAGGAGCAAATCCTAAGGTATCAATTGGGTTCTTGTACTTCTTCCCTGCAAAAACAGTTACTCACTGCCAGCCAGAAGATTTGAGCTATATAAACTTTTTCTTTGCAACTAAAACTATTTTGTGCTCTGGTGACTCATTGAAGCTCTATGTATTGAAGCTTCCAACTTTTGAATCTAGTTGTATTTCCCAGCTATGATTAGAGTTACTGTCTTACCACTTCTACCATGATGTAACCAGGATGCAAGTCACTGTAACAAAACCCAATAAAATCAAAATAGAATCCCTTCTCCAACTTTCAGATTCTCAGATCATCAAGGGAAGAGGACTCAGAGGAGAAAGTAATTTCTTCACATTCACAGCATGGAATTTTTTATTCTAACTGATCTGAGTAAACTTCTGTACTTCATAGGTATTAAAAAAATCTAAAAAATATTAAACCAACACAAGCCCTGACCCTCCTTTACTCACCCCAAAATACCACCACCACCAAAATCTGATGGCTTGATGTTACCATTTTAATTCACTATTTGGTAACATGAACTCCTACAGTAAGCACCTTTGAAAACATGAATATTAGTATTTTCCTCAGTGGTGTTCAAGCATCTAAGCATAATGAAAAATTTTACTTTCTTATAGGCTGTGTTATGGATTTTCACCTTCTTCATCCTCAAATAAAAAATACAGGTGTTTGAAATTAACTATTTCCTACTATTTTTTAGGTTACTATCTCTTTATCTGCAGATTGCTTTTTTTTTTTTAAAAAAAGAGAACTTAAAATGAAATCAACACCAGTCTCTATGGCATGATTTACAATGACACTTAAAATCACTTCTCTACCCTCTTTCTGTTTATTCCATTTCACTGATGTCTTATATTTATATTCTTAAATGACGGATCCTACATCCATAGAAGCAATATATATTCCTCTCCATTTAAAATTTATCTCAGTAGTGTTTGAATACTTTTGATTCAATGTCTTTCTATTTCTTCATTTGTTTATTTTATCTATTGTCTCGTGAAGTTTTTAAGAGACATATCAACTTTTAGTAACCTATTGTTAGGCAGAGGCTCCATATTGTTCCATCTTCTGTTCTCCAGTTGTTTAGTTTAATTGGTGGGATTTTTTGATCTACTTTTATAAATGACACATTTGTATGTGGGATGTTTTTTGTTTTCTTCAGGGTAAACCTTTCTTTCTTATACCTGAAATCTTGCTGATATGCAAATGTGTGTGAGAGAAGACTTTGATAAACTCTTTCTTATGTATCTTGGAAAAAAGAAATTATATCCTAATACAGCCAGTTCCTCTCATATTTCCTACTCTCTGCTCACATCTCTGTCTTACAACTATGTTAAATATTTCACAAGACTTCTTCTAATTATATGTCTGAATTGTGCAGATTCAATGCTTTCCACTTCAGAATTGTTTCACCATAAAAAAAAAAAGAAAGAAAAATCTCAGCAACACTATTTCAAGCTCAGAATTCAAAAGACTTCTTCCTTGCAGTGCAGTTTCCCAAGTTTATATAAGTTGTTTGTATCTGTTCCTTCTTGACTTGCATTTCTGCTTTAAGTCTCTTCAGCGAGTCTTGAGTTGAAAAACAAAGAACTTATGAACAAATAGTATTTGACTTCTTAAATAAAATGCCATCAGAGTCCAGGTGTCCTCTCTCAAAAGAAATAAAAGCAGTGTGAATAAAAAAAGGGTGTGGTCTTAGATAGGCATAACTGATGTTTCTCATTTCTCTTATGTCACATTGATTTACCCTGCTATGTTACACATTACTTTCTGAAACCATTAGGTTACTCTGTTAGTATGACTTCAGTTTCGGTTTGATGCATTCATCATAATTATTAAAGGATGTTTTTCAACACAAATTTTATACTTTTTCCTGTGTTACCTGATCTATCTATTTTGAAGTTTCTCTTCTCTTAGTCTCTATTCCTCTCCCTGCATCCTACAGGCCCTGTATGTGTGAAAATCTGCAGCAAGCCAAGGAAACAAAATTTGATTAAGTGCAATTTCTAAATAACAGCAGTTGGGAGAATAAAAATTAAATAACTGGTTCTATGGAAGATATATCTTCCTGTCTGAATCTGATGAGCCTGCTCAATGTGGAGGAAACTCCTTGTTTATTTTTCCACAAATGAAAAAATAATCTATTCTCAGAATCTCAGCACTGATTGCTGTTAACAATTCTTTCTTTATAGAAGAAGTAATCGAACACCAGTTGTTGTAAATGAAATCATAATTACATTCTCATTATTACACTGGCATCATTTTCTTGGACAAAAGTTTCCTGATAATGTAATTTTAACCTCTAATTTTAATTTTAATAAAATACTTGATGCATTGAGACCACCTGTTGTTTTGAAGGAAAATAAATAACCAGGAACATGCAGGAGTCACATGGTTTTGTCCTTTTTTTTAAATTCTCCTTGGAATTGCAAGACTGCATAGAAATATATTAGTGTAAGCTATGCAACGAACAGCCTTCACACCTAGCCTGTGTTTGTAGTGCCCTTCATGAGCTGGCATCATGACAGCTCTGGAGTTTCTGGGAACTGGGACTTTTACAGATATAATAAAATTAAGGGAGAGACCCGCTTTTCACAATTGCTCTAGGGGCTGTCAGGTAACTGTGGTAAAAGTAGTGACCAATGAGATAGCAATGCAGCAAAAATTTTTGTCAATCACATAGTGGCTACTGGTTGCTAAGGATATCAGTTTTTCCATTGCTATTTTCCAGCTTTCTGATGGACATGTAGATGGAGACACATCCTTCCCTTTTGTGACTACGTGTCCCATGTGTCCCTGTGTTTCAACTTAATTGTTTTCTTGAGTTGTATTATAGCAAGACCATGGTTAGTTTATGGATAAAAAGTGAACTTCTGTGGCCTGATTTTACTCTTGATGAAGATCATGTTTCTTTGACATAGGGTTGATAAAATCAACCTTACTACACCACACTTCAAAGAATATCTTTGATCAGCACAGTCCATCTATGAAGATCATAAAATTGCTGGTCAGTATTCCCTTTGAACTCTTTTGTACGCGTATCAGGACTGGAAATTCTCTGTGTCTATTTCAGGAAACAGGAGATCCCTTCATGAGTCAGAAATACAGAAACTTCTAAATCTCCATTCCCCAAAATGTAAGCACCTCAAAGAACACATAATGTTATTACCCATGTAATAACTTCTGGTGCACCTTAAAGAGGACTTTATTATCATGCAGAAGACATGCAGAGGTAAACTGAGAAGCCTGCAGATCTCAGGCATCCACATATGGAGCCAAAAATACACAAACCAGCATCCAGCATGCATATCTCCGCACTTGCCCACAGTCAGCCAGTACATGGTGCATACGAGCAAACATCGCACAAAAGCTGTTGTATATGGGAGGACTATGGCTCACAGTGAAAGTATTTTTCTGGCTTTTGTACCCTGGCTCCTTTCAGCCAGGTTTCTCCCTTAAGTGAGATCCCTTTTCCTCTGTTCCCCAGCCATGTTCAGACTAGAATTTGTAGGGTTTTTTTCAATTTTCCCATTTTTTCCTGGTATTGTCCCTGAGATACTATTTGCTTTTCAAGTGGAGATAAAAGAATCTTTCTTTCATTTCCAAATTCTATGATCTTTTCTGCAACTCCAAGAAAGCTGCACAAAAGCTGCTCTCGACAAATTCACAGGCTTCTGAGAGGGGAAATAAAGCATTAAACCTAATTGGGGAAACACAGAGGCACAAAATATATTTTATACCCTTAAACACCTCCAGGGAAGGTGACTCACCCACCTCTCTGGGCAGCCTGTTCCAGTGCCCAATGACACTTTCCGATTAACACATTGTGTCCAGGATTACATACATGAACACATGAATATCATCTCAAGTTCTTGTATCAAACTTATTTCATATGGTAAACACAGACAGAAACAGATATATGAAAGTTTGCCATGACAAAACAGACTGCTGCCTGAGAAGATGATTGCCCACAGGAGAAGGAATAAATTCCTTCTTTCTCTGTGTGGACTAGTAAAATTAATTAAGTGAGGTTTGAATTGTGACCAAAGCCATCAAGAAGGGAGTGCAAATCTCCATTAAATTCTTATTTCCACAAGTTTGTTCCTGAGACTTCATTTCTGAAACCCTATTGGGAACTTCAGCTTGGTAACACATTATGTCATGTGAAGTGATCATATATTTTGTTATAGCAGATCAGATACTGTTTATAAAGTAGTTTTTATATAAAGCTAAAAACCAGCCAAAGGTAGTTATATATATTGGTGATACATAATATATCTATTATATCGATATAATACTAAAAAGATTGTGGCTACCACAGTGATAAGTTAGCATAACATTAACAGAATCTTGATTATCTGTTTACACAGTTTGATGTTCCCCCCTGTTTTCCATTGGCCATCTTAGGTCCAGATTTGTTTGTGTTCTTCATATTAGCAGTTCCTTTATCCTAGAAACTGTTACACTTATTTTTTTTCCATGTTGCTCACAGTCTTTGCGTGTGTAAACTCAGTCAAGTATTTATGTGGTTTAGAAATATGCATAAGCTGCAAAGCATAAACTGCAAAGAATGAACTGAAATTTGTTTTTTCCCAGTATTGCTTCCAGGAGAAGAAAGAACGTTAATTAAAAAAAAAAAAAAGAAATTGTGTTTCATTATTGTATATAGAAGTATACAAAAAGCAGAAGCTTGTTCAATGCCATACAGATTCATTATAATTTTAATAGATGCAGCTTGCATTAGTTAAGTATCAATACAATTTTTTAACTGGAAAGCCAGCCTGTCCCTCTGTTGTTTTTTTTATTTCAGTTTTGTTAAATAAGTGTCTAAGAAATGACAGAAAGTAAGAGTGGAGGCAAAAACTCAGTCATGTATTTCAGAAATTACTAATTTGACCCTCTAAGAAAGTAAATCCTAAGGTCTTACACTGAACTTTTACATATGAAATAACTAAGGGTTTTTTACCCTGTACTTTTGTTTGTATGATGTTACTTTACGCTTCAAGAAATAAGAACCTTATGTTGAATTTTACTAGAATGCCATTAGTTTTATGACATATAGATCTCTACGACCTCTGGAGGAAGGGGCAGGCATCCTGGGTGGACTATAGGGAGGAAGTGAGAATGTGCAGGGAAAAAGTCAGGAGGGCTAAGGCCCAACTAGAAATGCGATTGGCCAAGACTGTGAAAGAGAACAAAAAGTCTTTCTACAAATACATCAACAGCAAAAGGAGGGCTAGGGAGAATCTCCAGTCCCTAGTAGATGCAGAGGGAACAAGAGTAACAGGGGATGAAGACAAGGCTGGAGTACTCAATGCCTACTTTGCCTCAGTCTTTAACAGTAAGGAAAATTGTTCCCTCTGTGTACAACCCCAGGGGCTGGAAGAGAAGTATGAGATTCCCAAGGTCCAAGAGGAGGTGGTTAGAGACTTGCTTGCCCAGCTAGATGCCCACATGTCTATGGGGCCGGATGGAGTCCACCCAAGAGTTTTGAGGGAACTGGCAGATGTGCTGGCCAAACCCCTTTCCATCATCTTCCAACAGTCCTGGATGACTGGGGAGGTTCCGCTGGACTGGAGGCTGGCTGATGTCATGCCCATCTATAAGAAGGGGCACAGGGAGGATCCGGGGAACTACAGGCCTGTCAGTCTGACCTCGGTACTGGGGAAAGTCATGGAGCGGGTGATCTTGAGTGCTATCAAGAAGCACTTGCAAGAGAACCAGGTGATCCGGCCCAGTCAACATGGGTTCATGAAAGGCAGGTCTTGCCAGAGTAATCTGATCACCTTCTATGACTGAGTAACTAAACTCTTGGACGAGGGAAAGGCTGTGGATGTATCTTCCTGGACTTTAGTAAAGCTTTTGACACAGTTTCTCACAGCATTCTGCTTCGGAAACTGTCGGCCTCTGGCCTGGACAGGCGCACACTCTCCTGGGTGAAAAACTGGTTGAATGACCGGGCCCAGAATGTGGTGGTAAATGGAGTTAAATCCAGCTGGAGGCCAGTGACAAGTGGGGTTCCGCAGAGCTCAGTCCTGGGTCCAGTCCTGTTTAATGTCTTTATCAACGACCTGGATGAAGGCATCGAGTGCCTCCTTAGCAAGTTTGCAGATGACACCAAGCTGGGAGGAAGTGTGGATCTGCTGGAGGGTCGGGAGGCTCTGCGAAGGGACCTGAACAGGCTGGACTGCTGGGCTGAGACCAACGGCATGAGGTTTAACAAGGCCAAATGCCAGGTCCTGCACTTGGGGCATAACAACCCTAAGCAGAGGTACAAACTAGGAGAAACCTGGCTGGAAAGCTGCCAGGAGGAGAAGGACCTGGGGGTGTTGGTTGCCAGCCGACTGAGCATGAGCCAGCAGTGTGCCCAGGTGGCCAAGAAGGCCAATGGCATCTTGGCTTGTATCAGAAATGGTGTGACCAGCAGGTCCAGGGAGGTTCTTCTCCCTCTGTACTCGGCACTGGTGAGACTGCTCCTCGAATCCTGTGTTCATTTCTGGGCCCCTCACCACAAGAAGGATGCTGAGGCTCTGGAGCAAGTCCAGAGAAGAGCAACAAAGCTGGTGAAGGGGCTGGAGAACAAATCTTATGAGGAGCGACTGAGAGAGCTGGGGTTGTTTAGCCTGGAGAAGAGGAGGCTGAGGGGAGACTTTATTACTCTCTACAACTACCTGAAGGGAGGTTGTGGAGAGGAGAGAGCTGGCCTCTTCTCCCAAGTGACAGGGGACAGGACAAGAGAGAATGGCCTCAAGCTCCGCCAGGGGAGATTTAGGCTTGAGATTAGGAAAAAGTTCTTCAAGGGGAGGGTGGTTAGGCATTGGAACGGTCTGCCCAGGGAGGTGGTTGAGTCACCATCCCTGGAGGTGTTTAAGGTTAGGGTGGATCAGATACTTAGGAGAATGATTTAGGGATTGGTGGGAATGGTTGGACTCGACGATCCAGCGGGTCTCTTCCAACCTGGTTATTCTGTGATTTGTCCATCTGTTGGGTAGATTAGCTTTTAGGGAATGAAACAAAAGCAATGCAGACATAAATGAGTGTATTTCAATTAACCTACTGTTTGTATCCTGAAATTATCTTGCTCTTGTTGCAGTTGCAAAGTTTATACTTTCATACACACTAGTAAAAGACCTAAACTCTTCTTAACTATAAGTCACTTCATGAAGTGAATGTCATTTTTTTAATTAATATTATTTTACAAGTTGAAGAGTACCATAGAATGTGAATTCCAATACAAATATAGCTACATAATGTTGGACATAAATGGAGTAACTGAAGTAAGGAGGATAATGATCCACATGGGAAAGGTAATTACGAGGACCCAGCAAACTACAGGCCTGACAGACTGACCTCAGTGCTGGGGGAGGTTATGGAGCAGATAATCTTGAGTGCCATCACGCAGCACATACAGGACAACCAGGCAATCAGGCCCAGTCAACATGGGTTTGAGAAAGGCAGGTCCTGCTTGACTGACCTAATCTTTTTCTATGACAAGGTGATCCTCTTAGTGGATGAGGGAAGGGCTGAGGATGTTGTCTACCTGGACTTTAATAAAATCTTTGACGTTGTTTCCCACAGCATTTTCCTGGAAAAATGCTGCTCATGGCTTGGACGGGCATAGACTTCACTGGGTAGAAGAAATGTCTGCATGGCCAGGCCCAAAGAATAGTGATAAATGGAGTTAGACCCAGTTGGTATCCAGTCACAAGTGGTGTTCCCCAGGCCTCACTGTTGAGGCCAGTGTTGTTCAATATCTTTATCAATAATCTGGATGAGAGGATTGAGTGATTCCTCAGTAAATTTGCAAATGACTGCCAGTTGTACAGGAGTGTTGATCTGCTTGAGGATGGAAAGATTCTACAGAGGGATCTGGACAAGCTGGTTTGATGGGCTGAGGCAAGTTCAACAAGGTCAAGTGCCAGGTCCTTCACCTCTGTCACAACAATCCCATGCAACACTACATACTTGGCAAAGAGTTGAATGGAAAGCTAGCTGGTAGAAAAGGACCTGAGGGTGTTGGTCAACAGCCAGCAGTTTGCCCAGGTAGCCAAGAATGCAAGTGGTTTGTATCAGAAATCATGTGGCCAGCAGGACTTGGGAAGAGATCATCCCACTGTACTTGCCACACTAGTGCGGCCATACCTTGAATACTGTGTTCAGTTTTGGGCCTTTCACTCCAAGAAAGATGTTTAGGTACTGGAGCATGTGCAAAGAAGGGCAAAGGAGCTGGGGAAGTGTCAAGAGCACAAGTCTTAGGAAGAGCAGCTGGGAGAGTGTCAGGTTAAGGGTTGGATTTGATGATCCAAAAGTTCAGATGATTCTAAGATGCTGTTTTATGATTCCATGATTCTAACCAAGTTTCCTCATCTTCTGCAGAGTAGCAAAACTTGATCTCTGAGGTTAGTGGTAATTTTCCATTCTGTTGCCAGAGATTTTCTGTTCTTAGTGCTTTTAAGATGAATGGGTGATGAACTGAACATCAACTACTCTGAAATAATTAGAAAAATACCTATTCCCCTTTTCAATGTGAGCACTGTTCAACCCAAGGTGATCTGAGATTCTTCTTTTCAATGCTGCTGTACAGTTTTCTCATTTTCCTGTTTTATGTCAAAGGTCATTCTTAACTGATCCCAGAATGGCTCTTCAGAAATTCACACAAAAGGTGAGGAAGTTAATTGCAAATAACCAGATGTTACACTTATGGTCCAAATAAAAATAATAATAATAAAAAAACCAAAATCCACAACGCATAATTTAAAACAAATAATTTTGTAAAATACTGGCATTAACCCATTGACTTGTGTCTTGACTTTCAAGCATGTCTTGTCCATATGGATTCTAACCTGGGAGTTAAGATCTGTGATGAAGCAAACAAGGTGTAGCTCCCAGAAGGCTACAATGGAAATTTAATCTCCTCTGGACTTCTGTTTCTTCTATCTGAAAAATATTTAGAAATGACTTAAAGAGATTTAGTTTTTATCACACTGAGAGACACTACAGATGGCTCTGCATGGACTTGTCTTCAACCACTGAATTTTCATACACTGGAGTAAAGAAAAATCATAGAGTCACAGAATCATTGAATATTTTGGGTTGGAAGGGACTTTAAAAAATCACCTAGTTCCAAGCCCCACTCGCACCATGAGCAGGGACACCTTCTACTAGGTCAGTTTGCTCATAGCCCTGTCCAACCTAGTCTTGAATACCTCTAGGGATGGGACATCTATGACTTCTCTGGGCAACCTCTTCCAGTGCTTCATCATCCTTACAGTTAAAAATGTCTTCTTAATATCTAATACAAATCTCCCATCTTTCAGCTTAAATGCATTATCGTTGTCTTATCACTGCATTCCCTGGTAAAGAGCCCTCCCCAGCTTTTCTGTAGACCCCCTCTGAGTCTCAGAAGGCCGCTACATGTTCTCTCTGGAACTTTCTTATTTCTAGGCTGAACAAGCCAAACTCTCTCAGCCTGTCCTCATACAGGTGGTACTCCATCCATCTGATCATCTTTGCGGCCCTCATCTGGACTTGCTTTAACAGATCCATGTCCTTCCTGTGCTGAGGAATCCAGAACTGATTGTTGTACTCCAGCTGAGTTCTGATGAGAGCACAATAGAATCATCTCCCTTGCCCTGCTAGTTACACTTCTTCTAATACAGCCCAGGATATGGTTTGCTTTCTGGGCTGTAAGTATACATAGCTGGCTCACGTTGAGCTTCTTGTCCCAGCACCCCCAAGTCCTTCTCTTCAGGGCTACTCTCAATCCATTCTTCACCCAGCCTGTAATTGTACTTAGAATTGCCCTGACCCAGCTGGTCCTGTTGAAATTCATGAGGTTAGCACAGACTAATCTCTCAGGCCATTCAAAGGTCCTTGTGGATGGCATCTCTTCCTTCCAGTGTGTCAACAGTGCCACACAGTGTGGCAAACTTGCTGAGGGTGAACTCAATTCCACTGTCCATGCCTGCAACAAAGATGTTAAATAACACAGGTCCCAAGATCGATCCCTAAGGAACACTACCCATTACTGGTCTCCACTAGAACATTGAGTCATTGCCTACAACTCAAGTGTGACCATTCAGCCAATTCCTTATTCACCGTGTGGTCCAACCATCAAATCCATATTTCTCCAATTTAGAAACCAGAATGTTGTGTGACACAGTGTCAAATGCTTTGAACAAGTCCAAGTAGATTACATCAGTTACTTTTCCCTTAATTATCAAAGCTGTAGGCCCACTGTATGAGGCCACCAGATTTGTCAGATATGATTTGCTCTTATTGAACATATGTCCATCTTGTACGGGAATCTCCACAGTTAAAGAAAATATATCTTCAGCTTGATAAGGTCAGAGAGCATCAATTTCATGGTTTCCTTAGAGCACTGGTTTCCTACTGTGGGCAGAGTAGGTCAACAGGTCAATACCAATGCGGAAGAAACACGCTATGTGAAGGTAGAGGGTAGAGACTGCCCACAAAGGAGGGCCTCTTGCAGGACAGGGCTATAAAGACAGACTGCGTAATCAATAAAGTCGCCATTTTGAGCTTCCTCTATATGAGTCTGTGTCTCAATGGTCCTCGCCGGAGTGGAGCGAGAGTCAGGTACAGGGGGGCGTTTGTTGAGATGCAACAAGTGGTGACCCCAACGTGATACTCGGACGGCCTGACTGGAATCGAGAGTGTGAGTATAGCCATGGCTGAGAAGATGTTGGAAGTGGTTGTGTGGGCCTTGATGGAGTACGGATGTTGTACGGATATGCGGGTGAAGTCCACTGGAGTGCATTTGATCATCATAAGGATGCAGTGGGAAAGCTGGAGTAAGCAGCTGATGGATATAGTTAGCCTAGTTATGTAGGAGGCTGTGAAGCCGGAGATGTTGGAGATAGCGCTGTCGGGTTCCGGGGAGAAGTTAGAGGATATAGGAAAACTTATGAAATTGGTAACAGTAATGAGACAGGGAAAGTCAGTTTTAGAGCGAGCACAGCCTGATTTCAGGCTGGAAATAGCACCTATAGAGGGGCCCCAGGCAGTGGCATATCAGTGTGAAATCAATGGGAGGGCCAAGAATCCCTTTGATCCGGGTCCGAGAGACACCAAGAAGGAGCCTGATCCACCTCCCCCCTGTCCCTCTGACCAACGA
Organism: Clamator glandarius; assembly: GCA_033459285.1. Classification (NCBI taxonomy): domain Eukaryota; kingdom Metazoa; phylum Chordata; class Aves; order Cuculiformes; family Cuculidae; genus Clamator; species Clamator glandarius. The sequence continues at coordinate 4,498,070 of JAUNZM010000117.1, read as the reverse complement.
GCACAAGTCAGAAGGGAGGCACAGCAGCAGGGAGAAGTTGAAATACTGCAAGCTTTGATTTATGCGCCTGATGGCAGTCTGAGCTGGGAACTAATTAGTTACAAAGTGATAAAGGAGATTCCAAAAGCTGCAAAAGAGAGCGTTCTGGCTGCTCTGGAGCGGAGCCACCTGGCCGAGAGGTTCCACCCCCACCCCTCCAGCTCCTGCAGAGCGGCTCACCGTGTGGGGGGCAGCTACCTTGGGCTGAGGTGGGGCCTCTCACCACCGACACTGCCACTGCAGGGCCCGGTAAGTTTCAGCATTACAGTGGGAACTATTAGTGGATGCGGTGGGAAATGGCTCACTTAAAAAACATTGGTAGCAGTTCAAGAATCAAGACAGTTTAAATAATGCAATTTTACAACAGATGCAGTTTTTGTTTTGTCAAACTCTTATAAAGATAGCGGATGTTGGACAGCTGGGACAGGCGTGACCAGTATATAGTGTTTATAGATAGATCAAAGGATGTGCTGAGCAGTTACAGAAGCCTTGATTTTGCAATCTGTGACACACACACAAAAAAAAAATCCTAATGACAAATATAGAATGATATGGTGCAGTCTGAAAACTCCTGCAACAAGAGCTGGGATCATTTACCTATCACACACAGCTGGTAGCTGCTGCCCTGACTGTAATCTAGGACAGAAATACGTTCTGTTAGAGACCCGGCAAGAAAGTACATTTTAAAAGAGACTGCCACATGCAATGCCAAGATAGAGGGCCTAAAATCTGCCCTCGGTGTGGACAGGGTAAACATTTTGCCAGTTGGTGTAGATCAACATGGGATAAGAACAGGACAGTGTTGTTCAGAAAATCAGGAGCAAAGCACGGTTCGGAGTCACATACCAACACAGATGCCTCCACAGCAAGCAGCAGCTCTCACCTCAGAGCAAGAATCAGAGGCAGCACCGAGGTAGACGTGATCACCACCAAAGCAGTAAAGCTGCAATCATCTGCCCTTCACACAATAACGTGGAACATAAAAAGACCATTGGGGTTGGCTTTACTGCCTTGTAATTAGAATAATTATCAATAATTCGCTTGGGAATCTTTGTTTTACCTGGGGTCATTGATACAGGCTGTACTGGAATCATTCAAGCAAGGGTATGCATACTGTCTCCACTAATGTTATGAACACCATTTCCACTAGTATTAATACCAAAGGATAGCCAGATAATGTATTTAATTTTGTTCAAAGTGGCTGTGTTCCAAGCTGACTCCGTAGAGCATGGCTTACAAGGATTTGAGTCCATAAGAATCCCTGAAATTCATTTGCCTTAGTCCCTACAAACTCAGCCTCTTATGTTGAAGTGAACATTAACACAAAAGTGCAAAGCCAGAACGTCTTAAAATGGCTCTAGTGTAACCCTTAGTTGTGCACGTTCCATACATCTTGTGGGGGAGAGATGTGTTAAATGCAATGCGAATAGGCATTGGAACTACAAAAACGGACTTGGTGCACTGTTAATTGCATGATCACTTGTTACAAAGATTGTTTGTTTTACTAGAGTTGACTGATGCCGACTTTACAAGAGCGATGCAAGCAATAGCTTGGAGGCCTATGTTTTCAGACTTTATGTCAAAGGGCACTAGAATCACTCAGCTGATTTGTTTTTCAGCAATTGTACCCCATGAAGGAGATCGCATACGGGGAGACAGAACCTGTGGTTCAACTGACCAGTCTGTGATTCTATCAACACAGAAACTACAGAAAAAAAAAAGGGGGTTTACCATATGTGAAAGCGATATAAGCCTTATTGGATAATGCATGTGCATATTTGAAGTGTTGTATGTTCCCGTTACTGTGTAGCGTTGTAAAAGTGTGGATCCAATAGTGATAACCAATTGTATGAATGTATTCGGCTAGCTGAGAAATGAGTGTTCGTGTGTGTGTTTCGAGTACTTCAAACATTTGTGAGACTTAAAAATTGGTTTTGATTAATCTTGAAAATATATTTCTGGGACCTTTCAATCTCAAACGTCCACTAAGCTGGCAAACAGGTAGATTTACCTGGGGATCTTTGGAATGGAAGGCTTCAGAAGGAGAAAGTTTAAAATACCTAGCAAAACATATAAAAACTGCCTGACCTTGCAGCTGTATGTGTGTGAGTTCCTCACCACCCCCCGCCCTTCTCCTTCCTTTCTAAGTTTTTTTTCTTTCAGCTTTGAAGAAGTCCAGAGGAGTTAACGGTGTTATCTTTCTTGGGGGATGCCAATTTGCAAGAACACTCTACATTCCAGGGTCACTTGTCAGCAACTGCTGGGTCCTAGTGCAGACAACCTTTAGGGATAATTGAGCCAATGATAGAGGAAAATTCAAAAGATTCATTACAAATTATTGAATGGATATTTTACCACTTCAACCTTAAAACCAAGCAACAAACAGAAATATAGTCATTAGATTTAAAATTATTACAATGATAATCACCAAGGGAAGAAAAAGAAGTATTCAGTTATTAGGTCAAGACTCGACAATCACTTATATCCCGATGACAAAATATGCTAAGTTCTGTATGGCAGAGGGGAGTCAGGAGAGCCACTACCAAACAGGCAGATGAAGGTGCAATATGTAATGAATTTTTTGCAATTAGCAGGAGATGAAAAAATTGTGCCGATGTTGAAGCATATGCAAACCATGTCATCAAAATTAGAGCAACTGCAAGACAATGTGAAAGTGCTATTGAAAAACTGTTGGTATGGGTGATGGACAGGTCTGTATAAGCTACTAACATGGGGTGAGGTTATGCTTGTGTTTTCACAGATACAGGACAACTTTGGGCACCTGCAAGATGGATCAAACAACGTTGCTGTGTGACAACTCTTAAGCCTCAACCACAAAAGCAGTTGATAAGAATGAGGAGGAATGTTATTTTTGATGATGTTAATTACTTTAACAATTATCCTGTGTGTTACAGCGTATACAACATCAAGTCAATCATATATTTCACCTGAATGCTTTAGTCATCGAAAAACAAAAGGAAGGAATTATGGGAGAAGAAGGCCTTGAAACAGAGAACTGAAAGATAAACAAAGGCCAGTTTGGTGTGGAGAAAAGACAGACTTCTGATAAGCACCTGGAAGGCATACAGGAGCTGGTTCTGTGGGAACGAGTACCAGCTGAAAGAAAAACAATTGAAGAGAACTATCAACATCGTTCATTTTACTGTAACTTGGTTTCTTGGCATGTGCAGTAGTTTAGCCACTAATATGTTAGTACTAGCTTTATGGACAGTTACCTTTAACCAATAATACACTGTAGAACGGGGGCCGAGTGTGGTTCTGGCTATCGTAGCTTGGTGGCCGGGGAGTGATTTATGGGGGGATGAGATGCACTGGCTGATGCTTTGCAGGGTGTATGGGACTGGTTTGCATCATTTAGTTTAAAGGAATGGATCCTATGGGGTGTTGCAGCTTTGCTTCTTCTATTATTGCTTCAAATGATTTGAGTTGTGCATTTCAATGTCTCCTCACACATATGCGTGTCATGCAGCATGCCTCTGCTGTTCAACGTGTGCTACTTCTGCAAGGGGAGGGGGACTTGTGGGCGGAGTAGGTCAACAGGTCAATGCCAATGCGGAAGAAACACGGGATGTGACAATAGAGGGTAGGAAACGCCTACGAAGGAGGGCCTCTTGCGGGACAGAGCTATCAAGGCAGACTGTGTAATCAATAAAGTCGCCATTTTGAGCTTCCTCTATATTAAAGTCTGTGTCCCAAGGGTCCTCGCCGGAGTGAAGCGAGAGTCCGGTACAGGGGGGCGTTTCTTGAGATGCAACACCTACCATCCTACCAGCCTCTGAGGTTGCCAAATAGACTCTTTGAGCCTTTGTGGTTGATTTCTGTGTCAAGGTGGCTACATACACACACACACACACACACACACACACATATAAAACAGTGATTTGGGAAGAGGAGCCCTGTATCCCCCTTTCCTTCTTATTCCCCTGGCTTCTAATGCTAAATATGACATCATGTGGTATGGACTATCCCTTTGGCCAGCTGGAGTCAGCTGTCCCTGCTGTGTCCCCCTCCAGCCTCTTGTGTACCTCAGCACTCTGAACCTACTCACTAGTCTTCTCATCACTGTGAAAAGAAGAAAAGGCCTTGATGACACCATTGCAAGCTAAAAAATTTTTGTGTTATCAGTGTTGTTTCAATCACAAGTCCAAAAGATAGCACCATACCAGCTGCTATGAAGAAAATTAACTCTATCCCAGCCAAAAGCAGTGAAATAAATTACATTTTTTTCATAAGCATGTGTTAATTATATTAAAAATACATAGTTTTGAATGGAAAATATGCAGGTAAAACAGTTCTGTGATCAATTATATATTCATTGTTCTCAACTAAATAATTTGTCAGAAAAGTTACTAGTCTTCCTTTGATATTTAAAGAAATACTCTCTCTCTTTTCCACTGGCAATGTACTGTAATATAAATAGAAAAGAGAATCCTGGAAGGATTACTATGCATTGTCAAACATATCATCAATTTGATACAGGTGTGACATATTTACATTACAACTCATCCTGCAATTTTTATGCAAAGCTCACTGTTTTAAACATTGCTTATATTTAACCACAGTGAATTGCCATACAGTATGTACATCAATGTTATTTAGATCAGAGTAAACCAGAGAAATTGGTTTGCTGCAGAACTGGTGAGCAATTAGAACTAGAGTCATTGTCTTCAAATACAAAGAGGAAATGTTAAGTGTCTTTTACTGTATCATTAATGATACACAATTAGAACTGAAAACAATTCCTTAGAAACTGAAAACATATCAATCATTTGACCTTTATTTTCTTTAATTCACAGGGATTTGGGCATGACTCAGGATTTAAAAAACATTTTTCACTTTCTCTCATCAAAGATACTTATTATTTCTCCGATTTTACTTTTTTTTTAATGCAACTTTCCCCCCAATGCCCCACCTCAAAATGTGTCCCTTTATACTTTCCTATTTATTTTAGTAGCTAGTGGCTTGTACAGCTAGGATTAACTATCAAATTAAAAGGTTTCCCAGTGGGTAATTTCAGTTAAATATTCATACTACACTAGTGATGTCTTGTTATATCTAATAAATCTTGAAAGCTCAATTAAATCTTTCCTTGAAGTAGGCAACTGAGGTTTTCTCCAGTTTCTTTATGCAACTGACTTAAATCACAGAAATTCTACCTTAAGTGACCTCTTTCTCCCACACAATTCACACCTGCCCTTGTGAAACTTACTAAATATTTGGGTTACAGTGTACTTAAGTTAACATTCTACAAACCTTAGTTAAAAATCTAGGATTATGAAATATGGGAATAGAAGGGTTTTTTAAAATGAAAAGCCACTTGTTTATAACTGAGGGACCCTACACTGACAGGGAAAATGACATCAGTATTGGATGGATTAGCAGGCTGGTAATTTGGGGGGTTTGTTTATTTGTTTTTAAAATAGAGAATACACTTCTGATTAGATGTTGATGATCACTCCTTGAAAACAAAGATGCAGCACTACCTGATAGATCTTAAACTTTGTTTGAGTAGACTAGGAGCTGAACAAAAGACATTGTGGGGGCAAATGGATTGTCAATGTTTCTCTTCAAAGCAATGCTTATCTGTTTCACTCTAGGGAATAGGAAACTTTACTTTGACAATACCACTAAGTACTAATATGTTAACAACACAATCACTTCTGCTCAATTAATGTAATTACAGAGCTGTTATTTGAAAATTAGCAGTCAAAGGCATGGGTATATTAAAAACTGGAGAAAAGAACTCTGATCTCAGGAATAGACCTAGGTGTTCAGAGATACATGCCTTTGAAATTACCATAATTTTATCAATAGATAAAATAAAACCAGAACAGAACAAAACCAGACTATGTAAATCAGTTTCTGTAAATTCCTCAGTCAAACTACCACTGTCTTACTGCAAGACTGCGTTTTCATCTGTAGTGGAAAGCTTCTGACACCAAAGATCAGGAAATCAATGTATACTCTGCTTTAACTAATGATCAATAAACTTCTAATCTTCTTCCAAACCTCTGAAGCCTAAGCTATACTTTTAACTGTGAAGATATGACATTCATCATAAAGAATCAATATTCAATAGTTGAATATCCTTTCTTTTCCTTCTTCATTTATGCTACTATAGTAGTATTTTGACAACTTATTGATGAGCGGTTGATTTCTTCTGCACAGCTACCTGACTAAAATATCACTAAAATATCACTAAAATGTCTCCAGGAGCTCAGAGGTTTTCTGTGTTTAAGCAGAAGCCCTCTTATACCTACAGATACTATATGGTATTGTGAGCCTGCACTTTCTAAGAGATATAATACTGTTTTCCATATTGTTTGGATAACCAAGTGATACGTCAAGAGGCAGTGAAAAGCACTTAATTGTAGCCTTATTCTATATTCCACTTATAAAAAAATCAGTCCCTGCTGCCTGATTGTAAATATTCAGTCAAAGATTATTTTTTTCCCCTTCTGCTGCATTCTAAGCAGTGAAAGTTGTGCAATCAAAATCTCTAGCATGGACTATGATATTGTAGCTCAGGTGCAGTCTGAGCAGAAAGTGTATTTGATGTGCATTACACTACTGTAGTAAAAAATAGATAATTTTTTTTATTTATTTAAATGTCAATCAAAGCTCTTGGAAAATTGTTTCAAAACAAATGCTGATAAATACAAATAGGAAAGAGAAAATGCCACTCATATAAAAATAACAGGATGAGGTATTTATCCAACCACATATTTAAGAGGAACTACTCAAGAAGTGTTTTTGAAATGCACTATGTTCATAGCATGTCTTCTGAATTTGCAGGTGCTACTGCCATTTTCAGCCTTGGATAAGGATTCACTCAGTTAAAATCACTGAGAGACAAAGTTTCTTCCAAAAGCCACAGCACTCCATTTTTCCCCACCTTTACTTACTTCTGAACTTACCCAGAATCCAACATTCACTGTACAACGTTCTGTAGTCAGCCCCTAACATGGTGAGAGTCAAGTCCCTAATAATGCTAGGAGTGCCATGGTTTAAGGAATCAGCAGTTCAGCCACCTTAGCTGAGAAAAGGTGCTCTTGTTAGGTCACAGACAAAACAATTTCCTCACAGATATTAATAATTTTGTACATGTAGGTAGCTGGTAGAAAATGAAAAAAATAGATTGTTTCATCATGAAGGAGCTTGAAAGAAATGTGAAAACAGTATTGGAGTTTTTGTAAAAAGGTACAGTCTGTGAACTCAGATCTGATTAGGGTGTGCTTGCATGATACTCTTTATGCTTTACAAACTAGATACTTGGTAGTCTGTTTATGAATGTGAGTTTGCCTCACAGCTCCTATAAAAAGAGGGAAAAAAAATGTGAAATCCACACCAAATCTTCATCAATTCTGTTTTCTTTGCCAAGCTGAAATACTTAAGATAGAAAGGATTTTACACCTCATTATTTCCTAGTAATTCTTTAGGGCTGCTGTTTGGATTTAGGTATGGACTTTTTATTTTCATTGTATTGCGTTTTCATTTTATTAACCTAGATCTACTATTTTGATAGATTAGATCAAAGTTAAGGAGAATCTAAGTCACCTTTTTTCCCCTCATTGTATTGTTCAAGATTTTAGCATAAATAGCAAAAATTCATCTTAAATATTTTCAGTCATGAAAAGGCAGCATATATTTGGTGCAGTGTATATTTACCTTTCACTGTTCATCAACCAGAACACTGAATTAATGCCTATTTCCAGAAAAAAACCCACCCTCCTGGTCCAAACTGTTGTAATAAATTATTTATGAAAAATGGTATACTGATGAGTACTGGAAATAACTTTCCTATTTACAGCTTGTCCCTGAAACTTTATACCTAGTGATATTTAGATTCATTTTAGTTCATTTTCTAAAGTATCAAAAATAATGTCAGTAGAGAGCGTCCTTCAACACATTTTGTTGCAACTATGACTACATTTACAGTATCACATCTCTCCTTGACCTATTCCAGTGCTACAAAGAGAATGCTTAATGGAACAGCACAAAAAAATTCTTTGAAAACCCAACTCTAATCAAAATATTTCCAAAACAGAGGACATGTTGCTCTTAGGCTTTCCTAGTCTCAGAAGGTCTAGAGATGACTACTGTAATTTCTGTATGACAAAAGGACAGCACAAAAGACAACTCATGCCCAAAATTTCTAACCTGCCTAAATTATATATTTGTAGAATTGTACATATACAGGGAAGATGAGCCATGACAGCTGATTGCAAATTGTCTGCTTTTTTATGGCAGATGCTCAATCAAACACATTTCAGAGTTAATTTTTGGTGAAATTATCACATCACTGCTCTCTCTCTCAGTTCATGTAAAATTATTAAGTATGCAATGGGTCAGGTGTTGCAGCCTGAGCAGTCCTTTATAACATTTGCAGCACTTTGCATAACTGTGTGAACAAGTGGGTATGTAGAAAGGAAAAAGCACCCCATTGGTGACACAATGCTACCATATTACGTGTGTCCTTTCCCTAAACCTCTCTTGGATAGAAAAAAACCCAAAGCAAGGAAGGATGTACTAGACCTCACTCTTCTGGTAGAAACAGGCTATCAAACCTGTCACTGTGTACTAATTTTATATGCAACCTGAGAGCATGGACAGCATGTTCCAGTAAGCACAGGGACAGTCAGGATATTATAACTCCAGGAGATGTCATAGTGCAAGACCAAAGCAACCAGTATATAACCATCTCTGTAAGAAGAAACAATACCACACAAAAAACCATAGAGGTTAAAAAGAAAGTTGAAGTGAAAGAATATGAAGTGATTAGTAAGGAGTCAGGTACTTCACTTTCTTATGTTTATCCTTGTTCTTCGTAAAATATTTAGGAAGAATTTTAAAAAGCCAGGCAACAATATATATATATATATATATATGTTGTGCATATAACCCTCAGTTTAGCTTGGAACTGAGTTTGCCTACCAAGGTAAGCCTCAGTTGAACTGGAAGAGCATCATGTTGTTCAAACTGTGCCTCTGTTAATGTAGAACTTCCCGGAAATGGTACATGATATATAGGTCACAGGCCTCACTCACAAAGCATTGCCCTATTTACTAGATATACCATGTGGATATGATGTTTGTCTGAAGCACCTAGATATAAAGCAACCCTTAATTCTTCTTTAAGAAGTTCCAGGATGGAAGAAAAACCTTGTAATGTCTCTCATCTTCCGTCTTTGATAGGAAGACTTTTGCCAGTGATATTGAGGCAATGATAAAAGGGAAAGAATGGTACCATTCTTTGGTACCAAAGAAGGGGAGGACAGAACAGGAGGAAGAAAGAGAGGGGAAGAGAAGGAGGGGAAGCTGTGAGTATGAAAGGCTAATTCTTCTCTGTTGTTACGAAATAGAGTAAGACTTCTGGATTCACTGGTAAAATGTCATCCTTAAGGACCCATAGGATATCTAGTAGGTGTGAATCTACACTGTGTTATCTGAAAGCCAAATTCAAAGATTTCCTTGGGGACAAGAGAAGATGAAGTATGAATTGCTTGTTATGTTTTATATTTTTCCTATCCTTCCAATGGAAAACAACCCTAGACTCCACAATGCAGCTGTTTTTCCAACTAATTTAAACTGTCCACTAGTAGATTTTCTTCCCGGCTGACTTCTGATAAGACTCAGGTATTATTCTCACTGAGAGAATTAATTGAGGGTATATATTTTTATAAAATAAGGTGAACAGCAAAATGAATAAAACTTAATCTTAGTTGTGAAGTAAATAATCTTTGTAATCTTTATCCCAATCCCATTTCCACACACAGACATTTTTTTTTAATGGCAAAGATAGATAAATTATGTGGGAGTGAGATCATCAATGAAAGAGAGAGTATCAATGAAAGAGGAGCTGGTGAGGTAAGGAAAATTATATGCATCCAACTGTGACCAGGCTAAGAAAGCAAGAGATACTTTCTTTTGTAAATGGGACAAGTGCATTGGTTATGCACTTTCAAAACCAAATGTGACTGGTCCTTGTCCCAAAGTATTCTTTCTCAGTCTAGTTACTTAGATTTGGGATTCAACTAGCCTACTTGCTCACATTAAAAGAAAAATCTATAAAACTACCAAGGACTGTGGTTGCAGGTATAGCATGAAAAATCAGACCTCTGCCCAAACAGAAAACTCTTGAAGCACATATTACTACCACAGGAATATAATTTAGATATACAAAAACCACTGCTGGGGTGTGTACATGTGTGTAGTCACATTTATCTTTAGGATTTTTAGCACTAAAGATCCTTTATGCCTCAAGGACTGCTAGATGAATCTTTCTTACGTCACTTAATGTGTTTTATTAAATAAATATTACAATAATCTTCCCAGGTGAAAAGGCTTTATTTTTGCACTGCAAGATTAGATCAGATCTTTTGTTGTTATTTAGTTAAAAACATTGGCTTTTAATGTCATAATGTCAGCTACAAGTCTGTACTGCAGGTATGGTCTGCAGTTTAGAATCTTCAGAGTTCTTTGTGTGAAGATAAGCAGGTAGTTGTTACCAATCAATGAGTCTATGAGACCTCATCTTTACTTCCTCTTGCCTTTTCATATTATCAGTGTTTTTTCATAAGGAAATAGATGTAAAATGAGGTAAAATGGATTTTACCTGAACAAACGAAAAAATTAAAGTATTTCTTAAATCTTTCCCTTGAAAGACTATTTAGATCTCAGCTGCCCAGTTTGACAGTGTCCAGAACGAACTAGTCAAGGGCACTCAGAAGGCTATGTACTTCAGCCTTGCCTGCAAACCTACAGTCTTGAAGTCAATTTTTAAGAAGTGTGTTGCAGTATGTATTGATTACAATATATATTGTGGTCACACTTTACAAAGAGAACAGAGTGATAGGAGTTGTGCAAGAAATATAATGTTATATATAGGCATTATGGACACTGGAGTGTGCAGGTGCTGAATGTACCTTAGATGTAAGTTAATAATGATTAACTTATGTTGACAATGTATCATCTGAGAAAAGTATTTTGCCTTATCAACCTCTGAAAATTGATCTTCTCAAAAATGTCCGCATCAATCTCTATTTTTATAGGAAACAAAGCCGATAAGTTCTAGTTTTCCAACTGTTAATATTTCCAAAATTAAAATACTTATAGTCTTTAACAAATACAATTTAAACAACTGGAATTTGTAATGTATTTCTTTCAATTCACCTGTTTAAATATCTCCTTAGCTTTTCTGCACTGTTTCAGAACCTAATCATACTAGATAGGTTTAGTCTCAGTTGTCATCAGGACTGTGTTATGTGAAAGGCAGGTTTAAGACAAGGAGTATTTGTTTAATAGTGCAGAGGGGTGTGGGGCTTTATTTTATATTGCTAATAAATCTGCTTGTTCACTGGCAGATAGTCGAGGAATTGCTATAGAAGCTTATTCTTTGGAGAAATGTCCTCCTGTGATAAATATAGGCACACAGAAGTCATGGCTTGCAGGACAGGACAGAATAGTGATCTTGCACTCTTGATGAAAAAGCAGTGCCAAATGAGCAAGTAGAAGTGCTGAACCAGCACAACTTGTCTGCCTGCCAGGAACAGATATCTTGGTGCATTGCCCAGTAGATGAATGCTGAATTTCTCCTGGCCTGTGTAGGGGAGGGAAGTAACCAAAGTGTAGGTTAGCAGAACTGGCATGACTCAGAAATAAGAAAGGCAAGACCTGGACCTTATCCGGGTGAAGCAATACCAGGGTGGACTAAGGTGGTGAAGAAATACGGTTTGTAAATCCATAAATGAAACTTTTCCCTTTGAACTAGTGCTGAACTCATGTCACAGAATGAGCTCCAGAGAAGTACTATCAAAGACTAGTTTTGAGAGATACTGGAAGAATCATTGTTGTTTATGATCATGTTCCCATAATACATCCTTACAGCAAAGTGGTTTAATCCCGGATTTTCCTCCTCTTTCCTTCCAGACATTGTATTAAAATATATTAAATTTAACTCTGCCTCCATATACATTCTAACTGCTGTTACTAGAACTCTCTTTTGCTTAGTAATGCTAATCTGTTGTGCAATACTGTTACAGGCTGTCTGGAGACTGCTCTCAGACTCCTGCACACATGACAATCATTGTGATCCTTGTGATATGAGCTCTTCCCAGCTCATATCTCCAGATGAAAGTAATTCTGGAGATGTGAAACTTCTGTAAAGCCTTTGAAACTGCCTCCTCAACATCCTTCTCTCTAAAATAGAGAGGGTTGTATCTGATAGGTGGACTGGTCAGTGGATAAGGAATTGGTTGGATGGTATCATTCCATGAGTAGTGGTCAACAGCTCGTTGTACAGATGGAGATCTGTGACAGGTGGCATCCCTTGGGGGTCTGTACTGGGACCAGCGCTGTTTAATGTTTTCATTGATGATATTGACAACAAGATCGAGTGCACCCTCAGCAAGTCTGCAGATGACACCAAGCTGAGTGGTGCGGTTGTCACACTAGAAGGATGGGACATAATCCAGAGGGACCTGGACAAGCTGGAGAAGTGGGCCTGTGTGAATCTTGTGAGGTTCAACAAGGCCAAGTGCAAGGTCCTGGGTTGGGGCAATCCACAGTTTTAATAGAGGCTGGGGGATGACATGCTTGAGAGCAGCCCTGTGGAGAGGGACTCGTGGGTGCTGATTGATGACAACTTGAGATGGCAACGAACGCTTGCAGCCCAGAAGGCCAACCATATCCTGGGCTGCATCAAAAGAAAAGCATGGCTGCCAGGTCAAGGGAGGTCAGTCGTTCTTCCCCTCTGCTCTGCTCTGCTTTTGTTGAGACCTCACATGGAGTATTGTGTCCACTTGTGGAATCCCTAACCTAAGAAGGATATGGAACTGCTGGAACAGGTCCAGAGGAGCCCTAGAAGGTGATCAGAGAGCTGGAGCTTCACTGCTATGAGGACAGGCTGAGAGAGTTGGGGTTGTCCAGCCTGGAGAAGAGAAGGCTGTGAGAACACCTTATAATGACCTTTCAGTACCTGATGGGGGCCTGCAAGAAAGCTGGGGAGGAACATTTTACTAGTGATAGGGCGAGGGGGAATGGCTTTAAATTGGAAGGGAGGAGATTTAGATGAGACAGTAGGAAGAAATTCTTCACAGTGAAGGTGGAAATGCACTGGAACTAGTTGCCCAGGGATGTTGTGGATGCCCCCTTCCTGGAAGTGTTTAAGGCCATGTTGGATGAGGCCTTGAGCAGCCTGGTCTAGTGGGAGGTGTCCCTGCCCATGGCATAGAGAATGGAAATAGATGGTCTTCAAGATCTCTTCCAATCTAAACCATTTTATGATTCTATGATTTTATGCTGAAGTCACGCAACATGAAAGAAGTAACACCTATAGTTCATCCAGTTTAGTGAATGAAAATATTCAGGGTTTGGGAGAACCAACTTCAGTTTCCTTGTACTGCTTGACGGATTTTTATTCTCTGTTTGAAGTCTCTGAATAGGTCTCTAACCACTGTAAATACAGTAGTCCTAATGGGTTTCTCTTAGTCTCCTTTAATGTTATTTTCTCTTCTGAAAATTCAGTATCAGAGGGACTGAAAACCTGTCATCTCCTAGGTTAATAACTTATAATTAACATAGAGTAGCACTTTTATGTTTTTTGGAGCGTTGGTTCTTTTTTTGGAGTGGTGAAAAACAGGGCATATTAATTTACTAGCTATTGGATAATCTGAAATTATGTCCTCTCGTATGCCCTTTTATGTCCTCTTATATGTCCTCCATGATCTGTTCAAATTTCTAGAAAATTATTCAAGTGTTAATGGTCATTTTCTGGGAAGTACGTCAACTGAGTATATGTTCTGGAATATATATACTTATTTGTAGAACTAGAAAAGCATCAGGAGTAAACACTGAATTAGCTTATCATTTGGTGACTGTAGCTTGGTGAGTTCCTAGAAATTAAGAAATGTTGGGCTCAAATTTCTCCAGGTAGAGCAAAAAAGTTGAATGGTGTTCCCAGCATATTGATAGGATGCCCAGCCTCTCTGTTGCTCAGCCATAAGTACTACCATCTGCAGCAGTTTTATGAAACCAGCTCTTCATTATTTTCGCTTTTCATACCCACTCAAAACCAGGATATTTCATTTTGGCTCAGAGGAAATAAATTTCATCCAAATTCTCATTTTGGGAAGAAAACATCAAACATTTCAGTGTTTATTCAATCCTTTTTTTTTTTTTTCCAACTGGGACTTATGAGACAGTGAAGGAGGAAATGGTAGCATTGATTTTTATGCCCCAATCTAATTCTCTTAAAGGGAATCTTTTTTTCTCCTGTAAGTGCTCTGCCAGAAATCAAAATATAAATTTACTTATGTATTTACTCAAAACAGGACAAAGAAGTAAAATCAACACACAATAAAAATTTCTACTTAGATAAAGACAGTTCTATCTGCTCCCTCACAAGTAGTGCTCTCTAAATACTTTGATGGTACCTGAAATCCTTACATTATTTCGCAGTGCTCTTTCACTAACTTGCAAACACAGAGGAAAGAAGAAAAGCATCAGTAACAGACTAAGACTGTAGTAATGAACTGTGGAGTCAAGCTGCTGATAACAACAGGAGTGTGATGTTAGCCATTAACTTCTACAACATCTCTGAATTCAACTTGGAACTAGCTCTCAGAAAATGTTGCCTTGCCTATTGATATGCAACCCAAGAGAAATATTCACTTCTGAAGTTCTTGCAATTAGAGATTCTACTCTTGTTTAAGACTGCTGAGAATGAAAGAACTGAAGTAATTGTGAAGCTTAAAAGTATGGACGCTTGAAATTTTACAGACTATTTTTTGTGGAAGAGCTTGTCACCTCTGTGTGGATATATGATTTCTCCTGCAGAGACTGCAGGTCAGCTTCAGTATTAAAAGACAGATTTCTGAACTGCAGGAAGCACGGCTTTCTGAAGCTTCGAGTAAATTCTCACAGTTAACTGTGTAACTAAAATTAAACTGGTCATGTGTAAGTACAAATCTCCACACTAAGGAAAACACATTTTTGGCTGTGATAGGGGAAAGAAAGGCAGAGAGATGAAATTTTTCCTCCAGTATCACATTTTAAGCAGCTCTGGGTCAAATTTTGTCATAGATTCTGTAAATATTTGAAAGCCTTTCTCCAGCTCACTAATGGCCTTTTATAGGGTTTCACATTATCTTGTAACTTTGCCCTCTCAAATCACTGCAGTATTTTAATGAAATATAAACTAAGTGACAACAGCAAAAAAAATAAAAAAAACAAAGCACACAAAAACTGTACCCTAGAACTGTTGTAGTGATTTTGTGATTTAATTACTTTTTAGTTCATTGGTAATCTAAGCACTGCTCCTAGCCTGTTATCTTATGAAATTCTTTTCAAAATGGATCACAATACCAAAGATAAAGAAATGATGGCCCTCTAATGTGACTAAGCTATTCTAGATCCTGTTTCTTCTTATCTGATTAATCTCTCTTCTTCAAGGAGATGGTGGGGACTGTTGTTTGAAATACTGAAAAAGTGGAAAAGTTTTCAAGCAGGATTAGTTGGAAGCAACAGTGAAAAATGCAACCCCAAAACCTCCTCCAAAACAAATACCTACTCCCTTAAAAACACACCTATATTTGTCCATCTCATCCATTATATTAAATTATGTGTTTCAGACTTACATATAGAAAAGAAAATATTAAATTAAAAAAATACCAAAACCAAACCAAAACCAACAGACCAAACTACTCCCGTAAGATTTTCAAAACCTAAGAAAAAGTATCTTCCTTTCAAATTCTGAAACATTAGAGTTCCTCACTATATTACATGGAGGTTGTTCAGCATCATCTTTTTTTGTTCATCACCAAATATTTTTGTTCCATCATCAGAAAAAAAGTTCTCTTTCAAAGCCATGGGAGTCCAAGAGTCGAAGCTTTACAAAAGTGTCTATTAAGTAAAACATTGATATAAAGGAAAGAGTTTGCACTACTATGAAGATGATGCATACCATGTTTATTAGCACAATTTTGCTGTCAGTTGTAACACTTGCTGACAAATATTCAGTTTCTTTGTAAAAGAGTATCATTCTCTTAGGTAAAAAGTAAACGAACAAAAGACACTGTTAAGAATAATGAAAATCTGTTAGTTGACCTTTGTGCAGTACACTTAAAGTGCAATAACAAATATAAAAAGCCACTGCAACTTCTACATGATAAACTTATGCTCTCCTTCTAAAATAATACATATATTTTTAGATCTCCAGGAAATGCTGTCACCAAGATATATAGCTAGTGATAAAATCACAACACTTTTCGTTTTGACGTCTTAATCAAAGTTCTGTTTATTTTAAAGAAATAAGATACTATGTGTCACTTCTCGGGCTTGAAATAGGGTAACTAAACTCTTTACAACAGCCATGTGGCTTTTCATGCTCAAAATTCATATTCTAAATGCAGTCATACAGGGAGAAAATCTCTGAGAAACTCTCCAAAGTACTCCTGGATAATTCAGTAGAAAGTAGAAGAAATGTATGGCGTATCCATCTTCCAATGTAAAATGGAAAGGATATAAATTATTAGTTTCCTATAAAAATTTTGGAAAATGAGAGTTAATGTAACAGGCAGAAGTTTTCACAACATATGGATTTTTTTTTTTGCTGCTTCTTTCACACAATATTGTGTTTCCCATGCGTGGATATTTGTTCATTAACTATCCTTTCCAAAAGCTAAAAGTAGTAAAAAAGTCTTATGTCAGAATCCAAGAAACTGCTTGGAATGAATAAGGAGAATATTTTTTTTTTTTTACACAGGCCAAAACTATATCCCAATTCATTGCTATTATTCTCACTTGCTTACAAGACTTTAATATGCAACTGTTTTGCAAGACTTATGATGAAGATTATTGACATGGGCAAACCACTGTCATTGGTGTGATGAACTATGCAGTAATTTGACAACAGAGATCTCTTCAATGAATATAAACTATCAAGGTTTTTTAAATCTCAAATCAATACTTTTAAACAGAGTCACCATGCTCTCCCTCAGCCTACTTCTTTTTTGCATTTTCAAATAATATTTTTTGTTCTCATTCTCCTTTACCGACAATCCTTCCCTGTACCTCTCTATCTTTAACTCTTCAGGATAATTTTAATTTCTTTTTTGTTTTATCATTGTCTCCTTTTTTCATCTTTCTCTTTATACTTGTACTTGGTAAAGCACAATGACTGCAAACCTTTCCTATAAGTCACTATTACCTTTCAGCAGATGGCACTGTTATTTAGTCTAACTAACAGGGCAAGATAATTAACTTAGAACTCCTGCTTAAACAATATAATAAAGATTTATTTTTAACTGCATTTCCACCTTACACACAAAAGCATTGACAAAAGTTGCTGAAAACATATCAGACAATTATTTTTAATACATGAATATGATAAAAATACATTATTACTTTCAGACGTCCTTTAAAGGGTCTCTGGAACCATTTAAAGATCTGTCACTCTTCTTAGTGAACTACAAAGAATATTTTTGGGGCTGAACTTATTTACATAGCAGGATTGCCATACAACCCAAGCAACTTATTTTGATTTTTTTTTTGGTGTAGTAGTGTATACATATCTGAAAAGGACTGCTATAGGTATGAGTGTGATCCTCCTGCCTGTTTGTGGTACAGGCTCTGTCTGGCATGGGGAACATGCCAGGGTCTGCTCTGCAGGTGCCTGCAGATGCTCAGGGAGTCTAGTGGAAAACAAGCAAGTGCTCTGTCAATGCTATCAGAAAAAACATGCAACTTCTGTCAGCTCCAATTACAAGGAGAAGATGAATCACGTCTCTTAATTCTGTCCCCAGTGGTACTCCGGCTGCTGGAAGGCAGCTATGTGAGCAGGTGTTTCTCCAGGCTGCTGCCAGCCCCAGTGTTTTCCCAACAGCTCCTTTCTGAAGTTCCCTGAGGTGGAAAACTATATGCAAAGCTCTGCCTAGACATGGACAATGAGCCAGTCATGAGCTGGGCCAGGAGTAGACTGACCAATGTGGGTGATGTGATGAATGTCTGCTACATACTATCTGATCAGGATGTAGTAAAAGATAAGGACTTCTTCAGGCATCTAAGAGAATCCTCACATTTGATAGCTCCAGTCCTTATGGGGAACTTAATCCACTCTAATATCTTCTGGAAGGAGGGTGCTGCTGTGTAGTATTGACAATACAGGAGGTTTGGAGGGTGCAGTGATGACAACTTCCTAACTGTTCTGCTTCAGGAAGGCTGCTATAAGGTTTCCCCAGAGCATTCTTTTCTCCATGTTGAACAACTCTCTCATCTTGTCCTCATAGCAGAGGTTCTCCAGCCCTCTGCTCATCTCTGTAGCCCTCCTCTGGATCTGTTCCAACAGTTTCATATTCTTTTATATTCGGGATTCCTCATTTGGACACAATAATCAAGGTGGGGTCTCACAAGAGTGCCATAGAAAGGGAGAATCACCTTCCTTGATCTACTGGCAAAACTTCTTTAAATTAATTGAAACTCCATGAATTTGCCATTATTACTTTACTTTCTGCTTTATTACAAATACTGTCTAACTGCCAAAATATTTGTTGCCTGAAAACAAAATGGATTTTAACACAAAGACCCTAAAAATACTGTAGTTTTACTGTAAATCTCAAAGAGATACAATCAAATTATTTTGTTAGCACCTTTGTGTGGGAAAAAAAAAATTACCCACCTGTTTCCTTTCCACTATCCAAAGTTAACTTAAATTGTTTAACTACAGGTAAGAGTTTGAATGTTTAGCATTCACCTTTGACTCAAACACCCTTGAATCCTGCTCTGCCCCTGATCAGAACAGAACTCCAAATGGAGGAGTCATATACAAAAGAAGACTTTATTTACGTATTGAAAAAGGAGTAGAAAACAACAGAAACAGGTGCACAACCTGCTTCTTGAAAACTATTGAACATTGAAAAAGACCTCTTTTTAAACTACCGAGGTACTTCACCAAAATTGGTGTGACATGAATATTATGCACATCCACCATAAATTTTACTTGGTGTAAATTCTGTTAGAGGTCTTATTTTACTCATATTCTTATCCTTTGACTTAGTCTTATCATTCATAGGAAGAAAAAACCTTCCTACATTAGTGGAACAGTAAAACAAGTAAAACAGTAAAACAAGTAACCATTCCTTAAGATATAGTAAGTCCACTAAAGTACATGAGCCTCTTTCAATACTCTGAAAATTCTTCTATATGTTCGTTCCATCTGCCTTTTCTCTGCTATTGCAAAAACATCAATACGGTTTTGAGACAAGATGATATTCTAACAAGTTTTGGTGATTGCAAACAACAATATATAAAAAGATTGGGTTTGTCCTTTTACGGATAGTTAGGGTCTTAAAATACTGCTATTACTTTACAAGAAAACAGAACTATTTAAAATTAATAAAGTTATTTTTTTGTAGTATTAAAGATTATATTCTGCAATTTCTTATTGTTGTTGGAGGATATTAAATCTGAAGTAAAATATCCTTACCTTCTCTAGAACATCTAGGATGAAATTAATTAATACATAAAGGCAAACTGCCTACCTAAGCAAGTTTTGCCTGTTGTGCTTTTGATGGTAACATTCTCTATGCATCCAAAATAAATACTTTCTAAAGGATTTTTTCACTTATCTAGGATCAAAAACTGGTTCTAGGGGGTCTATGTTAAATAACAGACCGGGGTTTGCATACATTTAGGAAAAGGAAGACCATGTTTAAATGCAACAAAACTTTGGTTTTCCTTATCAGATTATATCTGACCCTCAGAGTTTCTTCTGAGAAAATGTATGGCTAAAGCACAGGTAATGAAATACCACAGTCTGGAAACACTGAAGGCTATCAATATTTTAATTTTCGTTCTAAAATTCAATTCCAATATTAAAGCTAATTTTTAATTGGATGCATGGATTGCAATTTCTTTACTGATCATATAAAATTACTTGCCAGCAATTAGTTAGATAAGATGTATTTTAATTAGTTCAATATGCTAAGTTGAAAGTAAGGGAGAACATTGACTTGGACACATGCACAGTTAAGAGCATCTCAAGTAGGAGACCTGTAATTTATTTACATGATCAAATACAAAACTAAAAGCTTTTTCAGGACTATTAATAACTGACTGAGGAATCTAGTTCTAAAAATTCTGAAGGAAGCATATGGTAAGGAATCTGTTACAGTAATTATAGTGGCATCTGTTAAATCATTACTGCATTCAGTAATAGCTAGACAGAGTATATTGTACCAGAGCAAAGTATATGCTTACAGTTATAATCCGTAATTTATAATGAGCTTTCTTAATGGCAATATGGGACTTCCAAGACTTTCCAACTTTCTACAGCTTAACTTTCGACAAGGAGACTGGTAGTTGCAGTTACAGATCAAAAAGTAAAATGCCCTGGATGCCAGAGGAAATTTATGGCAAGCCGAACAGAATTTCCAGAGTCTTCAGTGAGATTTGGAAGATTTTACTGGTATTTTTTATTAGATACATTTTCAATGCCAGTAGGATTCTTTGTGATACTGATGAATAGCTTCACTGTGACAAGACTAGTTAAGCCTGTAACATGCATACAAACCACAGGGAAGAAGTACAAGAGGATTTATGAAGCTGATGAAAAAGTGGTTGCTGAACAAAATTAATGACATTAATGCTCAGAAGAAGGAATTCTTGGAGAGTGCACATAAAGAAATTTAACTCTATAATTTAAATGGACAATGGGCAATGAATAGTTTACTGAGATACATTCTTTGTGGCTAAGTCATGCTGAGCCAGTGCACTTCTAATCTCCCAAGGAAAGTTGCACTTTTTCTCTGTGTTCCTATTGTTCAGAAGTTTTTCCTAAAAAGCTTTTGGCTGTAGTGTTAGACCTCTATCAGTGTTCCAAGATTCTGAGCACGTCCTTGCTACACTTCTGTCCAGAAACATGTGATAGTTGAGAACTTCTGCAGAGATTTGTGACTGAGCGCAGTTTATGTTGACAGCAAGAAACTGATGCAATAAAACTGCAGACCTGTACATGTCCTCTGGCCTTAGTAATACTCATTATTTGAGTATTTCTTGATGTCTAACCGTCAATGGTTTCAACACGTCTGTAGTTTGTCCTCTTTCCTACATCTCTGTCTTGCAATTTCCCTAATCTTAGTAGCTACAGCAGCCAGCAGTAGCCCCTTTCTTGCACAGCAACAATAAGTTTTTTTCTTATTCCTTGATCAGCTCCAACAGTGTTTGGAGACTATACTTGTGCTATGAGAAGGACTTTCCTTACAAAGCATCCTGCTACCTGAGTGAAGTTGTGGCAGCCAGTGCTGGATGTAGGGCTGCCCTGTTTCCTGGCATTCCTACACTCCTTTCCTACAGATGCCTCAAGCCACCTCTCAGAAGGGAGAGGTGAAATTCTAGGGACATAGGGAGCAGCCTGGAGCAGAGCTAGCTGTGGGGATATGCCAGCATGAAGACCAGTATGTGCTTCAGGTAAAATACTGTTTAGCAACCTGTCTGTTTCTTCCCTTTTCCTCCTCAAATTTACATTTAAGTTTTTTGGGCTGAAGATTAACAGCCTCCCTCATTTACTTAGCAGAAAGTCTTTCCCAACTGATGTGCAGATCAAGGGAGGTGATTCTACTGTGCTCTACTATGCTTTTGTGAGACCTCATCTGAAGTGAGGGATAGAACAACTCTCCTATGAGGAAAAGCTGAGTATTGGGCTTATTGAGCCTAGAGAACAGAAGGCTCAGGGAAGATCTTGTAGCAGCAGAGTCAAGAAATTCAAGATTTCAGAGTCTCAGAGTTAATAAATGCAGCTTGATGGATAAATTAATGTTATATTATTCCTGAAACCTGAAAATGAATACAGCAACAAATGAAACTGCACGAGACCTATAATTTTCTGTATCAGTTCATGGATTAATGGAAGAGTCATACAAAGAATGATAGGACTAAACAATTTCAATTCTTCATTAGTTTCAGAAGAAGACCTAGAAGTGTACGTTTAGTAGTTTTAACAGTGGTAGTTAGGATTACAGGAAAAATAAAAAGGTTTTCACTGAAATACAGGTGTGTGTTCATGATAAGGAAAGTATCTCAAGGGACTGGATACTTGAAACTTGAAAAGGATTTGGTATTTAGAAACCACCATCAAGGAGGCTTATTTTGTGGTTTGTGGTTTGTGTTTTGGTTCTGGGTTGGTTATTTTTCAGATTATTTTTAGGGGAAATGGAAGGGACTAGACTATCATTTCTCATTGCTGCACCTCTCTCTAGCCTCAAAAGTTTTCGACTGACTTTCAAAGCTTTCAAAATTCTCCTGTAGCTAACATCTTTCCAATTTTGTATCTGGCCTGTCTTTCTCCTTACATAATTTTCTATAACATCAAATACCAGCTACCTGTTTTCATATATAAGTCCCTTACGATCTGTCCTTCCTCTTATCTCATTATAAATAGATCAACTCATATGACTTACTGGGTTTGAACATACTGTTCTTGGGTAATTCTTATTTTTCAATTATCCTTGCATTTACTCTTTCCACCTGACTGTTTTTCCATACAAATACATGCAGTCTTTTCAGTCTTCTTTTCCAAACCCATAAGACTCTATCCATAAATTGCCTTTTGCTACAAACATAAGTTTCTTCATAATCACAAGACTTTTTCCCTGAAAGCATATTGGATTTTATTTTATTACCAGTGCTATTGTCAACTAAGATCTGTGCTTTGCTGTTACTATATCTGGCAAGAATCTCTTCCTTATCTATGTTTTTTCATTCAGTATCCATTGGTCACGTCCTTCCTTCATCTGTGTTAAGGTAGCAATCTACATCGTATGTGGTTTGGGAAAACTCACACTGTAATACTTTTCCCATTTCAATTTACAGCATTGGGTTTAGAATATTCCTGTAAATCAAGGGGAAAATTCTTCTGGTACTACAAAAAAAAAAAAAAAATTATGGCACTGAAAGCTTTTGAAAACCCTCTTATTACCTTTTCTTCAGTTAAGGAGTTACAGCTAGCACTTGTAAAGGATTTTAACTAGAATTCAGGCTTACATTTTTTTTTTTTTTTGCTTCTATTCATGTATTTATTGTAAGGAAACCATAAACTTCACTGTCTCACATAATGTATGTGACATTTTCATTCTTTTCCTTTATTGAAATAAATAAAAAGGCAATTGGTTCAGGTGCTTGTAACTACATAGGACAGTGCTAGTGCAAAAGGTGCTCTCAGGTGCTTTCTTACCAGTCAGACATTATTGCATGATAAAGCTCTTATTTAGCAAAAAAAAAAAAAAGGCTACATGTTCTTGCAGGAAGACAAAACTCAGGAGGTACCAGATGTCTCCTGGAGCCAATGTTGTTTGGGTCTGGACACCTGTAAACTATCAATGAAACTCAGACATGAAGGTAGTCAATGAATCAGATGAAGGGTGACATTACAACTAGAAGAATATTAAATGTTTATTTGGCTTTCTATGCTAATTAATTTCAGTATAGTCAATCTATATAAGGAAGTGGATTATTCACAAGAAGCAGCAGCACTATGTGATATTACAACTTGAAAATTAGTTCTTTTTAAAAGGAGACTTTACTGCTGAGACTTCACGCATTCTCCACACGTGTCATTATTCATTCGCAAGAGAAAAAAATTTTGGTGTTATTACACCAATTAAAAGAAGCTACTGACTAAATAACAAGCCTTACTTACTAAATATCTATGTATACCTTTCTGCACAAACACAAAATCATTCATGCCATTCAGATTAATTAGGAAGTGGATTGGGCTCAAAGCCCAAGATATCTGTTTAAAGAGATAAATTGTCATTTGTCTTAGAATAAATTTTGAGAGTCAGTTTATAAAAGTGCATACCTCCTGTCTTTTTTACTCTCTCCTCCTCTCCCTCTTAATCTCTAACAGAGTTAGAAGGAAAATATTCTGATTATGAGGAACTAGAATAAAATGTCACTTTATTCAGTTTACAGACCAGTTCTATTGATTTTAGGTCAGTCTGCTAGATTTTTTTCTCTCCTAGGCTGTTCCTGAGGGAAAACAGATGATCTCTGGAGAGAGGTTTGGTACAGCTGGTAGCTATGTCAAGAAGAGTTCAGGCTTCAGGAAAAGCCAGCCTGCTGGCTGCCAAAACTAATTATTACAGCTTTACTGAATGTACATACGTTTGGAACAATGAATACATGCATTTTTGTTAATGTATTTAAAAAACTGAAATGCCAGCTAAATCATTATATATCTCTTGCTATGTATTGTGACTTCAACTTTTTGTTAAGTGAGTCTGTTAGTAATTATAATGCATTATAATTTGAAAAAAATATGGTTCCACGTATTGTAATAGTAATCCAAAATGCTTCATAGAGATGCATAAACAGCCTAGTGTATGTTAGAACATTTAGATCAAGGCTTGCTGATTCTCTTGCGTCTTATTTTGAAAATAACTAGTAGAGGGGCTCTTATAAAAAAGAACAAAATAGTCAAAGCATTTTAGAAGTTTTGAGTATTTTGTTGTACTTTCTGAATATATTTATCATCTCTGAAAGTGGAATTATTAAGAGTTGTGTATTTGTTATATGCACATATTATATATTTTTGAGAAATATAATGCTAACATTAAAAATAATATGTATGTGTGCAAGTATCGGTTACTTTCTCATTAGAATTTTAGTTGTCATTCTAGTAGAAGGTTTTGAGATAGCAAAAAATTTAAAGTCACTTTTTGTTTGGGTTTTGTTTTTTACATATATATGATCCCTTTGAACTTGCCCCATTGTTAAGTCTTCATTACAGTGGCCATTTTAACTGAATTTATGCGAGATGCTCACTAAACTGGCAAAATCCCAAACAAGAAATATGTATATGTGCACTTTTCATAGCATCTTGATGAATGTGAACTGAAAACAATATGCATTTAACTTCATGGAACTTGAATGCTTATGTAAACTTGGTTAACAGTAACCTCATACACTGTTATACTGCTGGATCAGAACATGAGGCACAGATTCCACTTGCAAAATTATTCTCCGAAAAAAATTCCTTAGATTTTTGTCCTGGACTATGAAAAACATTTGTTCAGATATCTCCTAAGGTGATAGCCTCACAGAGTACAGGACAGGATCTCTGTGGGGCTATATCGATACAGAGGTAGAAAAGAGTTTTCAAGTTTTTGTACTGGATTTCTTGTTTTGAATGGGTATTACTATGTTTGATGTAGAGCAGCAAGAAACTCCTGGTTTTAGTAATGAAAATAAAGGTATAGATTGCATCCACCTACAGGTCAAAGCTTTTGAGTCCATACACATGATTTATATTTTGGCCTTAATCATTGTCACTTTCCAGCAGGCACGTTATATACTTCTGTCTGGAAAGGAAACTTTGAGATGTATCCTTCTACTGCAATGCTTATACAATTTCTAATGATAGTTCAGGCTTAAAATTCATGGATTAGCCCTCTTGTTGAGGACCAATGATCATCAAAATCCATAGCTTCTTCTATGATAGTAAATCTCTGTGATTCCACTTTGTAAATTGCACTTTCTGCTTGTTTCTGTGATGCTGCAAGGCCATAGAGGGGCAAAGGCTCTGGGAATGGCTGAAGTATTTTGTTGTTACTGAGGTACACTCAGAACCCAGAAAATAAACTTTATAAGAAATTTTGATAGACATCTCTTTTGCATTATATTTCAACTATCAGTGAAGGAGTAGAAATATTCCTGATTATATCGAGGCAATCTTTTTCAGGGGAGAAAACCAGAGACCCATATAAGAATTCAGTGAGATGTGATTCAATTCAGATGAAGTTTTTCATTTAGAGAAATCAAACAAAAATTAAGATCACAATGAATTCTTAATTATACCATGCAACATGAGCTACATCCTTTAAAAAAAAAAGTATTCTTGTAGAAACAATCTGAATTGTTTTGTTTTATAGCTGAGACAAACACTCATTTAGAGCTGCTTCAGACCAATACACATACAAAAGAGAGACATAGGCATAGCCTTGCAAGTTCAACTCAGGAAACTCCTATTATCTATGAGAGAAGTTGAACCACACCGTTCTCAAACTGTTTGGCCTCTTCTTATTTCTAAACATGGAAGGTCTGCATTGCTTTCAGAAAAAATGAAGAAAAAGAAAAATTTTCTTATATAAATTTTACAAATTCCCTTATGTAGCTATTAAGCTTTCAGACATCATGAAATTAGGAGCTGAGGATTTCTGCCCTTAAAGTACTGAAAAACTATGATTCCTTATTTCTACGCATACATCTTTTCAGGCCTCCTAAGTTTAAATACACTATGTTACTGTCATGATAGACTCCAGGAAATGCAGGGAGGACAAGACGCCTCACTTCTTGCCAAACAGAGAAATTATACCATGAAACATATTTGGCTTTCATAATATATGTTTGTATTCAGTCTTGGGAAGAAGGAGGGGGGAAATAAAAGAACAAGAAAAAAAAAAAAATCGAATCCACTCCCTAACAATAGGAACGTCAAATAAAGCCCCTTGCCAAGTCCATGTTTATATTCATCCTATACCACTACCTGTTTTCTAGCTCACAGGCTCTGTTTCCAGGCAACTCATGTATGCTTACCTCTTTCACTTTACTCATACACTGCAAACTTCTCAGAGCACTAACCTTCATTTTTCTGTAAAATCTTCCTCACTTAAAGACCTTGCATGCTTGCAACAGTCTTGTGCACTTCCTCTGACACCTACTTCCCAAACTAACAATTCTTTCAGGACCAGAGTTAAGCTGTCTAGCTCATCCTTCTTTTAATTCTGTTTTACACCTGCTACATCCAAGAACACTTTACTGCTATAGAGCTACTAGTCATGAGGCTATCGTAATTATGTTAATCACTCTCTCCCAGCTAATACAATTAACTATAATTAGCTGATCCCTTTCCTGCTATACTTTGTTCCCCCAGGGGGATTAGGAGTTATTAAACTAGAAGAATACTCAATCCCTCCCAGGAAGAGCCCCAGGGTAGGAAGGCAGGAGATGCATTGCCAATGCCTAAATAAGCAGCAGAAGTCCCTTGAAGAGGCATTGACAGAAAATGTGTGTTCCATTATAATCACCTTACATGAAGAATGGGAGTCATAGCACAGCAGTCTGCTTAATCATTGAAAAATATTTCTTTTACAGTGGATTTTCCTGGAGTACTTAGATGGTGTTTGTCATTAACACTGCTACAGAGGCACATACTATTGCTACCCCTGCATGGTTCTTTCTCTTCCTATTCATATTGGAGATGAAACTTCCCTTACACGTATGGAGCTCTTTGTCTTCTGCCTGGTATGCAATGTAGTTGTGTACAGTTAGGTTAGTCACAAAACTACAGTCATTTACAGTAAATAATTTGCAAATGAATCATGCCTCATCTGACATTATCATTCTGTAGCCATTTTGCATCGTAGCCACTAGTGACTACATTGTTAAAGGAACTTCTCATGGTACTCCTCTTTAATTATCATTACCCATTCATAACACAGGCATTTTTCTTGCCAGCTAGGTATTCCAAGTATTTTTGCACAGTTTTTTTGATGCAGAAGGCATGTAAGATCTACAGAGAATGCACATGTATTTTAAAAAATACTGAAAAGGTAATTTGGCTACTCTGGATGACCTGGAAATACATGATGCAGCAGCACAGTACTGTTTTTTGAAAGACTGATATAATGGAATACAGAAAACAGGTGAGTATTTCTCAAAAGCATCCTTATCACCACCAAACAGAGCTACCTGCAACTTACTGACAAACAGAAGAAAATCAGTGGTAGTACTATTAAAAAGGGAAGTGTAAAATAATAAAGACAGACATTTGTTAGGAGGAATTCTCAATTAGCAAGGATAATGTTAGATGACAGACTAGCCTGTTCCAGCTTAAGACCCTCAGGTTGTTATTGATACTGCTACTCCTTTTCTGCCATTTTTTGACTCAACGCAAGTGTTTTTAGCATCAGTGCATGTACAAATGATCAGATTAAGCACAATGATACTGTGCCAGATTTGAAAGAGTACATCTGCTTGCCACTCTGAGTCCTATTCTTTGCATACTTTACCATTCAATAATTTTTACTGTTGTGACCATTAGTTCAGACTGCTGACAATTAAAATTGTAAATGGCTGTGCTCCAGGAACAGAGAAACTACTCATACAGCTCAGCCTCAGGGAGGATTTTGAAACTGAAAACACAAACTGATTTGAATACCTTCTGCCATAATTCATTTATGTGTTTAAGAACAATAAAGCAGACACCTGTGACCCCTGTGAATGTGATTGCAGGGAGATTTGACAGTTTGAGGTCCATAGTCTACGTGTTCCAAGGCATGTGTACTGCAAATTTAAATGTTTCCTTACAGTATTGGGGAAGGAATGTGTGTGGAGGGGTGCGGTGCAGGGAAGAAGGGGAGGAGAAGGTATGCAGAATGAGAACATAGCAAGGGATAAAAAAATATCAGCAGATCATGCAGTGGTAGGGGTGAGTAAAGTATACCTATGCCTTTAAGATTGCTTAGAGATCTAGAGATTAATCAAGAGCCTCTGTCTGTCAGTATTTATTTCCACTCCAGACCCTTTTTTTCTCGGTAAAGAGGAAATGCACTTCATATGTAAAGCCAAGCAGTTATTGTTGATGTAATTGATGCCTTAACGCTCTAATACAAGCATTATTAATAGTTCAGATTTACTTATCACTGAAAAAGTAAGAATCTTTCTATACGGGAAAAGTCTCAACAATACAGTTTAAACTGTTATACACGCACTTTGTTCCTACCCTTTTCCTCATCATTCCTCTGCTCTTCTGGATTCTAATGTGGGTGGTTTCACTCTGGTGG
Organism: Clamator glandarius; assembly: GCA_033459285.1. NCBI lineage: Eukaryota > Metazoa > Chordata > Aves > Cuculiformes > Cuculidae > Clamator > Clamator glandarius. Next base: position 4,469,176 of record JAUNZM010000117.1, on the reverse strand, counting down.
CGGCGGCACGGCATTGGTGGTAAGTGAGTTGTTGGCACCTGGAGTCTTTGCTGGGAGTTTGATGTTCTTCTTCACAGTTTCTTCATCCTTACATTGCAGATCCATATTTATGTGTTCGCTAACACACTTTTATATCCTAGTCTTTCTTCATTGGCCTGTGTCTCCACATTACATTCAGATTCATTATATAGTACATTGTACATATGTTGTGTATTTCTTTTTCACTCCCTTATTTATCCTGAAAGTTCTTTTGGCTTTCTTCTGGTCTGCATTTATTTAACTGACCATTGGCAAATTTACAGCTGTGGGGCAGCCGGTGCCAAAACTTTGGTCCTTCTCCTATCACCCCGTACCTGTACCCCTCTATGCCACATCCTATGTCTCCACATCTTAATTTTCTGCAATTGTACCAGGCCTTTACTTCTCTGAACTACTGCTTTATACTATCCGTAGAAAAACATGGTACCATAAGTAGAAGTAAAACAAATTAGCCATAGCCACTTACTCAGAAGGAGACAAAGCTGCAAGCAGGTGAATAAAGGGTGCATATTACAGGGTTGAAAGGTTATAATGTATGATCTAAAGAGGTCAATTGTTTATTTAATACTACATATGTATAAGTCTTTATGCATATACATTTACCTCTAGATTTATCTCTGTATACACACACATATATGTATAGTAACACCATTTTCTACATTGCAGTTTTGTACACTTGCAAGCAGATGCTTTAGGAAGGGAGAGATACAAAGCTTTATGTTCATATTTTTTACTTGGCATCTATCTGACAAGTGTATTACAGCAAACAGCTCTTTCTATGTATCTAACAGGAAATTGTTCCTTTTTCCAAATTTTTGAAACATAAGCTATAAATGCTGGGGTTTCACTGAATATTGGTTGAATTGTCATAAGCAGACCTAATGGAATCCACATTAGCATTAATGGATTCTGGCTTATAGCACATGATACACCACTTCTGAATTTGGCTGAAAGTATTTTTATCTAATCTATAAATTTAATTTATCCTGAAGAGCAAAGTACATTAATGATAACTTACTGGGAAAATATACATACATACAGAGATAACTTTAGAAATAAGTGTTTAATTCACACCTTGATTTTTTAATATCTGTCTTAGAAATTAATCTACTGTAAGGGACAGTGTAGTTTCATAATGACTTACTGGGGATTTTTTACTGCTAGCCAAAAATACTGTGACACACAGAAAACAGAACTTAGCATTAAAGCACAGCCTTGTTATATAGCAGGGTATTCTGGAAGTGTCAGAGCCTTTGGCTGTCACCATGATTAGTGATACAGAACAGTAACAAGATGAGTCATAAATAGGACACCTGTGAGCAGGTGGAGGTTTCTCAGAGATTAGGGGCACAGGGGATATAGCAGGAAGAAAGAAATACTAGAGTAGAGTAGAAATGGAAAGAATTTAGTTTAAAGAAGTAAATCTGGGAGCAGAGGGAGTCAGGACTTAACAGAACTCTAAAAGCTAGCCCGGGAGAAATTACTTACAATAGATGTGTCAGAACAGAAGCTGCATGTGGAAGAGGCAGCTCTCCTCTAATGCAAGGCTACAGACATACATCTTTTGCCTTTCCATTTGTGCTCTCTAAAGAAGTAACTCTGCTCTCAGGTTTGTCTGCAAAGACAGTCCTAAGCCTTATTTTAGATGAAAGGAGCCAGCTTAACAAAAAATAGTCATTAAAATACCTAAAGCTAATCTGGTGTCTGTAGACTGGAATACATTCATAAAACATTTAGAGGAGTAGTGGATGCAGCTGACTGAAGGAGGCAGTAGCAACCAGCATGCAACAGACTAAGGAGCTGCTGAAAGTCTCACAACCAACGTCAGGAGAGATGTTTGTCAGTCACTGTTTTGCAGCAAGTCGTCCTGGTACCAAAGGGCAGAGGAGACTTCTGCTATACAGTACTGCCTGCTGGGTAGCTCACTACATATCCACCTCTCAAGAACAAGAACTAGATGAAAATCAGTGTTGAATAAAGGTAAATAGTAGAAAAGAAGAAGAAACAAACATGTCCCTTCCATCCCAGCCAATTTTAAAAAAAACCCTAAACAACCAAACCAAAACCAGAAAGAGACAAAGTGTATTTCCATAGTCTGTATGGAAATCAGACTGTTATTAGGAAGTCTGGAAAATCCTGCTCTACACACAGTCATGTACAAACCTTTACCAGTGGAAATAAATCATTCTATTAATAATGGAAACAGGGAACGGTGCAATGCATTGTAATGTGGATTTCCTTATGTATAGAAAATTTTAAGCATAGGCTGTGACTTTTACATCTATACAGGCGCTTTCGGGACTCCATCTCTTCTGACAATTTTGTTAGAAATTGGAGAGCTAAGGGGAAAAACTCACCAAAGAACACATCATTGTTATTCTAAGCAAATTGTGGTATTCACTGGAAAAATTAGACTGTGATAACAGTATGAACGCTTGTGGATGTTGACCGTGAGTATGGCATAGATGTATATATAGATTTATATGAGTATTCATATATATTAAAATATCTGTACATAAATATACATATGTATAACATTTCATCATTTATATATTTAATTTAATATCATAGGGTTTTAATCAGTACCTTCAGGCTCAAAAATCAATGCTTAGAAAATTTTCTAAATCTTCAAACTGCAACTACTACAATAGTGCTGAGTATTATGGATAAGTGTTTGATACAATAAAGCACTGTAAGAAAAAACTATTCAACTAACTTGATTCTGTCGTATTAGATAAAGAATGGATGAAATTGGTTGATGGAACCGAAAGGACTTAATACACATTCTTACTCTTTCTGTCTTCACCGGGATTCTTGTGATATACCTTTCTTAGCTCTGTTTGTACTATGTGGTCTCTAAATAAGTTTTATAAGAATTTACAGTTTGCAACATTTCTTAGGACAGAGGATGCAATAAGTGAGTATGTATGCATAAAGCAAGTCTTCAACTGTAATCCTAGCTATGGAAAACAGATAACTTGTTAAGAAATCTCCTGTATTGAGGTCCTTGGTAATGGAGGATCAGATTGTATAACATTTAAACAGACTGGACAGATGTAAGTCCTTAGCCATGAAGGGATACTTCCACAAGTGCTGAGAGAGCTCACCAAGGTCATTACAAATCTATTCCCGATTATTATAATTTTCAGAAATCTGCAGTGTTTTAACTTCATTCTTGTTTTCAAAACTCCAGAATTCATGATAAGACAAAACACTGAATAACTGTGAATATGGATTAGCTAAGCTTTACAAAAAAGGTCATCATATTGAAAACTCACTTTCACAGTAAGAAGAAAATGGCCAGTAAAGGAGGAAGTCAAACTCACATGTAAAGTATCCTGAATGTTACTTCTTAAGCTTATGTATCATCCATGCATATAGATGTATTCCTTATTGCAAAATACATTAGTGATTTCTTCAGATTTACTGCAGTACATTGAGATATCATTATACATCCTTCATCCAAAACTGTGACTTAATCTTCTCCCATCTATATCTGAATTAGTTTTAGTCCACTGTATTTTGTTTCTTAATCACACATTTGTTATAATTTTATTTCATTGCGTTGTACCAGTTTTGTTTTTCTCTTCATATTAAAAAAAAACAACAGCGTGGTGATCTCAGCTTACAGAAGTAGATTTTTTTTTAATCTTCTGGTGATTTAAGAAATTCTCTCCTCTTACTTGTTATTAGGACAGCTTGCAAGAGCTGCTTGAAACATTTTTTTTTAAATAGTTTCAGGTAGAAGCTGGAGATGGGACAGACACAACTTACACCTTAAAATATCTTTCAATTTGCCATGATATAGTTCAAGTTTATTGAGTTGTGTTTCTAGTTTTGGTTTGAAGCATTTAACTGATGAAATTTCACAGAATTACAGAATCACTAGGTTGGAAAAGATTCCCAGGATCATCAAGTCCAACCATTCCATTGGAATGCTTACATCCTCTTTATTTTATTTGCTAATAACTTCTCCCTCTTTCTGCTTTATTGTGGCACCTGACAACAAAGAAAAAAATTAAACTTAAATGTAGCGTGTATAAATTACATATAGGCATAAGTAATACAAACTTATATAATTAAAAATTGTAATTTTAAATCCTAAATAATGTATGATGATTTCCTTATGGTGTGAACTCATAATGTAATATTTCCTCAACATTTCTGTTTTCATATTCACTAGCATACTTAAATTTCAGCATGTAACTTGCTGAATCATAGCTTTTGAACATGCTCTGCTCTCTCTACATTTTTCACACTCTCATCCACACACATGGAATATCATCTCATCCAAAGAAACAAAAGACAACCAGGCCTTTTGTACGTGAAAGAAAACTTGTAGATAGCTAAACTTAAGACAAAAAAAAAGATACTTTGTGGTGAAACATAAGCTATGCTATCGTATCACATAGAGCTGCCTAGTGGCTGCTAACTAATAATTCACTCTCTTATACAATTTGGGGATTTTTGCTTCAAATGTCATGAACTTGATACTATTCTTACTAAAAGTCATTTAGAAAAGAAGAAAAAGACAATGATGGTCCTGACTAGAGAGACAGGATAGAGGGACCTGGAATAGTGGTGCAGCATGTGTGTTCTGGAAATTAGTGTAGGGCTATATTTAAGGATGATTGAATAGGCTACTGTTAATCTTTTAATTATTTTCTTGATGAGAAAACATGGCAATTCAAGTTAATTTGCAGAAGTAAGGTTATCTGAAGATTAGAAGCTGACTTTGGACAAGAGATTATGACCATCAATATATTTAATTAAATTTCATACATTAGTGTACTTCTTCACATACAAATTTGTATATTTGTTTTATTGATTCAGTAAAATGGTACCTGGAAAACAAAAATGCTATAAGTCTGGCTATCTTAATTCTATTCTATCTAATTCTATTTACTTTGAATCTGTTTATTTATTTGCTTTTACCATGCTTTTACGTGGGAACTAAAACAATCTTTCAAATTTTCATTAAAATTTTCCCTAGGAATTGCTGCCTTTCAAATTGGTGTTACAAGTCAATTTGATGAGCCTTTTGTTGTGAAAAGAGAGAGATTCTACTCATTAAGCTAGTACTTTAAACTGCCTAATTATTTTGTTATTTTTATTATATTGGGGTTTGGAAAAGCAAATTATGTGCTATTAAAATGAGATTTTGCTCTATAATTCTACAAGTATCTAGACTTAAATAAGTTTGGTCAAAGAGGAGCAGTAGTCTTAATGACCTTCATTCTGAAAAGCCTTCCTGGAAGGCACGGGTGTTAACTATGTTATTAGGCCCTTAAAATGATTGATATTTTCTAAATATTATCAAGGTAGAAAGTTAAGAGAGTTGTGGGGCATTCCTAAAATTCTATTTGTCAGTTGTAAAGTGTAGCTTTTTGGGATTTTGGAAACAGATATATCCATTGACCCACATACCTGAGAAACTTTAGTCTTAGAGAGGTTGTTTGTTAGAGGTGAGGAAAAAGGAACCTTAAAGAACTGCTGCAACAGAACAGTAAACAGAATCATATATGGAAGAGAAAAAGGGCTTGAAATACTCTGGAAATACAACTATTGCCAGAAATAATACAGTTTCATACAGTGATTTTAAGAATTATGGAATCTATGCTGCAGCTCTCAGACTTCGGAGAATTTTCCAAAGATCATATTCAGAAGAAGGACCTGGCAACTAACTTATGACTTAGAACTAATCTGGCTGGCTGAACATAAAAATCTACTTAAAATTACAACAAGGGTCCAGAACAGATGTTTTTCAACTTAAGGGTTTGAGGATTTAACATTTACCTAACATGCCTTATGTTCCCCCAATACTGATGCTGTTGGCTGTTTCACAAGACTGAGTTGTTATTTTCTGTTGTTTACAGTGGGGACAGCACTTACCCAGGAGTACGCATACTGATTTACTTTCTGACACTCATCCATAACAGTGGAGTGGAGGTAGGCTTCATATTTCTTGCTGAAACCATGTCACCGATTAATTTGCTCAACAAAAGGAAGTCTATAGAGGGAACATGAGTGTGTGCCATGGAAATACTGAGTACTGGAACAAGGAGTTTATATACCTACAGAAATTTGAAGCTCCTTTACAATAGACAATTTAGGCATTTCAAAACCTAAATCCTGTGGCTAAAACCAGCTCCAAAACTTCTTTTACAAAAGTTACTACAGCCAAAGAGACATTTTTTATGTTTGCTGTTGTGAATATCTTTATAAGAAATGAAATTTAGATTGTGTCAGCAGCCTTCTCCACTGTTTTGTGCATCTTCCTGTGCAGTGAAAAGTTCACATGAGTCACAAATAGATTAAAGTCAGTCTTGAAAAATCTCCAAACAAGGTCTTCACCTTCTATGTTCAGTAAAGTTATCTATTAGAAATAATAATAAAAAAATACAATAAGATTCCCTGACTACGTTTTCAAAGTAACCATTGCCATGATTATCTTCATTGTCATTTAGGAAAGCTGATCTCCAATTAAGATTGCGGTCTTTATGTTACTCACAAGTAGATTTTGGTAGTGATTTTATTTTCTCATAATCATGCACTTATAAAAAAAGAGTTTTTAAGCCTGCTGCTCCTTTGGGCACTTCTTGTAATGTTGTTTCTGAGAATTCATAATTTACTATTAATGCCTTAGGACTAGCATATTTATTTCTGTAGCAGCCCTGTAGAGTCTGATGACCTAATTGTATAACCGAGAAGCGAAAATAAAACTTGAGACAGCACAATCAATACACAAACAGTCATGCCAGATATGCAATTTTTGTATACAATTTTTGTGACATTTCCCTTTCCAAGCCTATGTAAACCCAATTGTTTCAGAGAAAACCATAAAAAACCAAATTGTCTAGGATTTTTGAAGGAAATATGTGCTATATGAATTGATGTTTTTAGGACTTTTACTTGGCCTTCCTTTTCTTTCCCATGTGAAAGCTGCAATGGTTTAATTGTGGTATTCAAATTATCACAAAATGATGTTATTTTAGCACTCAATATACTTTGCTGTGCACCTGATTTCCATGATCCAAGATCTTTAGTGGCTTAGCTAGAATACTTTTGTCCCCTGAAGGGTTGATATTTCTTCTACTAATTGGTTTTCATGTTTACTTACCCTAAAGTATTTAGGAAAGGATCTGTATCATTCCTTTTTAAGTAGTGGGGAAAAGTTCCGGCATTAAGCTTTGTTACATTTCTAGCTCCTTCCTTAGTATTTCTTCTTTACCACCTTCTTGGCTTCACATTGTTTGCTCTCTTTGCCTCTTAATTAGTACAGTTTCAATGAAACATCCCTTGCATGAAACCTCATCAGCTACCTCATTACCAAATCTTATTGAAGTCTCTCCACCTATTATCACCTGGTCATATTTCCATTATGTTTTGTCATTGAGAGTGTGGTCAAGAAGAGATTAAGTTACATGAACTCTAATAGAAAACAGAAAAAATAATTTAATTTAACTTAACCTTGGTGCAATAAATAAATGTTTCACTGCTTTCAAAAATAGACTTCAGCTTAAATTTAACAAAGGCTTCTGTTCTCCTGCCAATGTAGCTAGATATGACATTCAGCTACAATTAATGTGTGCAGCAGCCAAACCAAGTATATGTAATGAGGTAGTCAAAAAGACTACTCAAAACATAAGGCAAATATGCAATTCAGTAATAATAATACTTATTAGCATTTTAGATCTTGGGTTAATGATTATTTAATCTTCTCATCTCACAATGAGGCAGGAAATAAGCATCATGTAAAGAAAAGGCACAGGTCATGCAGTCAGCATATAAAAGAGACAGTTTTAGAGTTCTATAATTCTCTCTGTATAAGATTGCATTGCTTTCTACAGGTATAGCTAAGTTAAGTTCTAGAACAGCTGTGAACCTATTCTTATTTAAAGATAAATTTTAGACTGCAGATGTTAAATAATAGTCAAATGAAAATTTCATGAGCTTCTTAACATTTTTAAGAGATGAATTTTCTCCTTCTGCAAAGTTACTAATTAATTGAAGAAATCTGATCATGTATTATACATTAATGGACATACTATCCAAGAAATGCAACTGGGATACTAAGCTATAATGAAAATAATGTGAGTACAAAAACTTAGCCTTTAGAATGTAATTCATGCCTTGCAGGAAAGAACTGCAGCTAACACAAGATCTGATCTCTAAAGAACTTATTACTCATGAGGACAATCAACTGATTGTTCCAGTGAGTGGATCTATTTGTTTGCTTTCTCTGCAGAAGCTGAGTAAGCATGCCATGCTGCACCTTCTCAGTGTTTTCATTAAACTCCAGAAGTGAGAATACCCAGTGGAGTAGAAGTAAAGTTTGATTTCCATGGCTGCATCTGTTTTAGCCCCGTCTTTTTATTGTACTGGTATGTGTAACATCTCTGTGAGGTTATGATGTTAGAATGAAAACTCAACAAATTGCTCAGCATGACAGTGAAAAATAGAATATTTCTTAAAATATCTGCTCAGATGAGCCAACTTTACTTAGAGAAGGACCAGTATAGAAAAATTCCTTTAACCAAAATTGAGAAATATTTCACATTCCTAAATTTCAGAGTGTATGTTCAGAATATGGACCTAGAACTGAACTTCAAGTCATTCTAGTCTAGTATCCTATGTAATTCAAACTGTATAACTTTTTCATTATTCTTGTATAAAGTCCAGCAACTTCTAAGTGCGAATCCTATAACTCTGCATGTTCAGAATTGATTTAAAATACTTATTTCTTTGAGATTTGTATAAGATTGATGTGTAAACTTTAGTTTTCATGTGGTCTATTTATTTGTCATACATATCCTTACTCAGATCTGGATCTACAATATCATCTTCCATCAAGACAAATAGTCTTGAATTTCAAATCAGAGAATTTAAGTCTTCACTCTAGTTTGTTGCGGTGTTTTTGCATCAGTAGTTCAGAATTTAAAATTATGTGAAAATTACATGCTAATTTTTTGAGACTGTGAACTTTTAGTCATGCTTTTGTAATGTCTAGTACATCTGCAATTACCTTTGTCAGTCAAAGTTGTAATCTCATTAATAAAAGAAATTATTTTTGTTTGATAAGACCTGTCCTCCACAACATGATACTGTTTGCGTTTATATTCCTATTAATTTAATTACGTACTAATTGAAACACGTCACATTTCCATTCTTTTTTTCAAGGATGATAAAATGATAATCAATCTGTGCTTCAGCTGGGTCATCCTGCTGTCACCACTGATCCACTATTAACTCTCTTCTTATCTTCGGAAATGACACCTCTGTTCTATTATTGATTAAAAATAAATAGCCGGAAGCTTGGAGGAACATCAGCCAAATGTTTAAGACTCTTGGATTCATTCATATTATCCAGACCTGCTAATTTAAGAGTGTCTTTACAAAAAGAATTAAAAATATGAAGACTGTCATTCAGATTAACAGTTTCCCTTGCTTAAACAGTGTGATATTAGGGACTCCCGTTGAGTTCCTTTCTTTCAAAGAAAGAGTCAGGTGTATGAATAAAGCATGATCACAGGATTTCTGTTATCTTGACCATAGTAGACATTTCCAATATTCAGAGTTTCTAAGCAAGTATTTCCTGCTAGTCTCAGCTCTACCTCTTGCTTTCCTGTAAGGGACACACTTCAAATGCTTCTTTAGAGTATGTTTTCTATTTCTGTTGCATAGAAATGCACTTGAAGCCCACACAATTTTCAAAACCTTGCTATTGTTAATATGAATTATTTTCTTTAAGCAGCTCTTGCTCAGATTGTCCTTTAACCAATGCTTTGGATGGGGCTTCCAATATTCTGCCTAACTGACTACACAAGTCAGGAAAACTTCCCCTTCCAGGCTGGCTGTATGAAAAGTAACACCTCTTCCCTGCAGCTCCTGGTCTGTCATCACTGTGAGAAAGAGAGAGAGAGGGGGGGAAAGAGAAAGGGAGACAGAGAGAATTAGATACCGAGCATAGTTAGTTCAGTCTGAAAGTGTTTAGGTATGCTTGCTTTCTCTACAGACTCTGACTACCCTTTGATCAGATCTTCTCGGTATTTTTAACATCCTCAATTTATTACAACTCTTACCCCATTTATCACTACGATTATCGCCACAGTAAAAAAACTGCTGGTAGTAGAAGAACTATTCTGTCCCTGAGGCAGCTAAGCATAACTGAAGGAGAAAAGCTCATATGTCAACAGGAGCAACATATCTATCTACAAGTATAATTTCTGATACATTAATAAAACTTGAGCTTATGCATAAACCACTATATACATCAGGATGCAACAATCTAATCTATATTAGAAATTTATCTATCTATGATTCACTTTTTTTGGTATGTTACTCAAAGCAGTGATATCCCATCAAAGGAATGGTAATGTATCATTTTTCCATTGTAAGAGTTTGTAGCAGATCACCTCTCATTCAGCCCAGTCAAAAACATATTTAAAGTTAAAGGCAAAAAAGCTGAAACTGGTAATGTAAAATCACTGACTGGGCAAAAGGTGTGTCATAAACCAGAGGAAATGGAAGATGACAAGTTTTGATTGCATAGTGCTAATGTTGAACTATCTAAAACATTTTAAATCAATGAGGAAATTTCCAAGTTAGTTATTTGAAGATTCATCAGAAATAGATTCATTGATATTCTCCTAGCTACAGTTCTACAGACTTGTAACGATACTGAGGTTGGTTTAGCTTTGAAAATCTGTTCAGGCTAATACTTTAATTTCTGCTTAATGTTTGTACCTATTAAAGCAGTATGTGATGGTGCTCATCCATTTAGCAATTCCATTAAAAATGGCATTAGAACTAAGGAAAAAACCCAACCAACCTATCTAAAACACGCAATCCTTCTGAGGAAAGCTATATTTTAGCCCTGAGAGTATCCACTCTTATTTAGATTCTTCATTGTATTAATTGGCAATTTCTAGATCACATTTAAGAAATAGTCAATTAATATCTTTTCTTTAAAAACAGTCAGTGTGAAAGCTTAAATTTATTTCCTCCCTAATCATTGGTTTTGCCAGAAATCTTACATTTTTCTAGAAAGCAGCACATTTCATCTAGCTGAGAAAAATAATAAAATTAAAATGTGCTCCAGATTTACTCTTTAGTTTTCTATCTTAATGAAATACAAAAATGTGAGCCACTGAAATTAATTCTTCAATCAGGCTTATTGTGTAGTTCACAGCTCTGAATACAAATAGATGTGAGATCAATAATCTTTTACCATTTATAGCCCTTAAAATCTATGTCCAAATCTTGAAATTGGAGTGCAATACCACAGAATAAAACTATTCAATAAGAAACATTTTGAGGATAGTATTTGAAAATCAGAGAAAGAGTGTCAGCCCAAATTTATGGTAACATGAGATTTAAGAATAAGAAAACTTTAGCTCTGACAGGGAGGAATTACACTGGGTCACTTTCAAGGGCTTTCTGGTGAATCCGGTGCTTTTGCCAATGTTTTACTTGTCTTTCAGAGTGACCTATGCTGGCTAGATATGATCCTACTCTCCAGCTAGCAAAATTGCCCTGACACAGAAGCAACTGCTTCTGGCTCCCATCTCCTATTAAATTAATAACACAGAAAGAGATCCTGCTTCTTATAAAGTTGTGCCCTATGAGAAGAGTGTGCATCTCCTGTAAGGTGGAAACTCAGTAGGAACTGGGAGTCACTGGACCATAAATTTGCCCTTGGGCACAGTCCTTGTATTTTGGAATGACATGTTACAGGTCCCTTGTGCTTTGAGTAAAGAGAGATGTTAATTTACACATTGAGTGACAGTAAAGAAAAGATTATACAAATTATGTTAGAAAGGAACTAAAATGGAACCTTAGAAAGGAAACTTTAAATGAAGAAAGAAGCACTACTTCAGGTGCAATCTAGTGGAGTTGAGTGCTCCATTGCCTAAGAAGTTTAAAAGAATGAGAAATGCAGGTGGATTTTAAAATGGGCTAAATGAGTATCATTTACTTTTGTGAGTATCTGTTGCTTTTGAGAATTATGCAAGCTAAGAAAACTAATAACTCATATTTGAGGAGAGATAACTTATTAACTTACAGAGACAAATAAAACACAATTTTATACCATGTTTATTGGTGTGAAATTAGTTTGGAAGCTTTTGACACCTTTAACACAGCAACTATTGATTGTTGTAATACAATACGGTGCCTCATTTATGGACCACTCTACAATTTCTTGGTGCACCTCAACTGCAGTTTGCTTCTCAGAGTATAATATGAGCACCCTCAAGTCCTTCTCTGCAGGGCTGCTGTTAATCATGTCGTTCCCCATCCTGTATTGAAACCATGGATTGCTCTGACCCAGGTGTAGGACCTTGCACTTGGCCCTGTTGAACCTCGTAAGTGATCCATCCACACATAAGAACCATAGTGTCAAGTACAGCTATTTTCTTTGCTTCATGAATTCATTGGGGAACACACGTATCAGCTCATATTACCATAAACCATGGCTAAAACTGAATATGCATACATATATATGCACAGACACACATCTATTTTAAACTTACTGCTATTCAGAAAGTTGTTAAACTTCACCCCCATGAACATTTACACAGGCCTTCATGACATGATCCTTCCCTTCCTCTGTGGGGATGATTTCTTGCCATGTCTTTGTCTCCTGCTGCTTTTCGGAGGTGGCTATTTTAACATTTCTTGAAGTATTGGAAAAAGGGCAGCATTTTGAAGGAAACAGTTAAAACTACAAATAATCATATTACCAAAACTAAACTCATGTTAAAAAAGAGAAACTAGTTCCTTTTACACCATAAATAACAAATTGTATTCTGAATGAAACTTGGAGTTTTTTTGTTTTGGTTTTTTTATGTCAACATCACTTCTTTAAAGTTTCTTTCCCTTTGGTGTGAATTGCAGGCTGCATGTCATAAGACATGGTTTTCTTTCTTATTAATCATTACCCAATTTTTTTTGTCAGATATTTAAACTAATATGTATTTCCTCTAATTTATGAATCCAAGCTAAAAATATTTATTAACTGGTAGACTGCATCCAATAATAAGGTATCTTCATCTGCTTCAGACTTGGGTGGACTTATGGTTGTCATCTGTGACAACTCAACTCTATGTGCTGATTGCTTTAGAACTTTGCAGCAATGCAGTTTCATCCTTCCATTTTCCTTAACAAGATAGAATTTGTAGTTGCTGATGGAATCTACCTGCTCTGTCTTCTTTATATAGTGCTGAGCTAATGTAAACTCTAAAAATAAGGAGAATCACAGAACCATGTTTATAAAAATTCTTCCCCTACATAATGATTATTACAATATTACATTGCTTTGAATTGAACTTTTTAACATCGTGAATTCTGTAAGGATTATGTTTCTACGTATTAAGATTTTGAAATGGATGATCTGGGAATGTTTGAGGAGTGCCCTTTAGTCAAGTGGAAATAAAGCTGCTTTTATTACATTAACTGAGGAAAAGCAGAAATTTGACCAGAAAATTTTTTATTTTCTAAAACATGAAGTCCAATCTGGTTGTATCTTGCAGATTCCTGCTGTTTGTTACTTGTTAATCTACATGTCTTGTTGAGGAGATCTCTTAAAAGGCATCAGAAAGTATCTCATCTTCAGGTACAGTAACAACATGAAACCAATTCTAGAACAAGAGGAAAATGTATCCGATATAGAAATGAGGTCACTGAGCTGGTTCCAGCATGGCTTTACATCTCTGCAATGTGGCCACAGAAGATTAAGCACCAAATCACACTGCATAATTCTTTACCAGTGTCACCTTATCATTCTATTAATTCATTGTATAAGAGATAATTTTAAATGAATTTCTTTTTCAGCTTTTCTGCAAATGCCAGAGAAAAATAAAAGGTGACCTTGAAACTCATTGAAACACATGGTTAGAGACTCAGAACATGTTAGAAAAAGTACTTTTTCAGTACTTTCAGCAAGAAATCTAAAGATTTATAGATTATTTTCTGAAAAAGTAGTAAGCAATTTATGCTGTTCTTAGGTTTTATACATATCTAATTACTGCGCAGAACAAATTTAATATTTGATTTCTAAAGAATCATGATTTAAGCAGTTAAGGAACTGCACAGGAATATAAATGATTGAATATTTTTTATATTTGGATTGTTTTCAGAATTTCTCCACAATATTAAGAATTTATTAGTATTTTACAAGAGTGGCCAAAGCAGGGACTTTTCAGGAGGCTTACAATTCTTAACTCCTACTTTTTTTTCTCATATAAAGTTTCACAGTTTAGCTGTTTGTATTTTCCTATTCTTTTACGTATATGCAAAGACATATTTGATTTTATGAAATCATATTGGATAAAAAAATGTAAACTGTGTGATAGGATTAACTTCTTCGTGAAATGCCCATGATGAAAACTTTTATCAATACATACCGCCAAACTCAGTCGCAGAGCTCATCCCTAACATCACTGGGATTGCAAGAAAATTTCTTACAGAAATGAAGAATAGCACATAGTCTATCTGTTTTTCAGGTCTTTATGCTTGCATTTATTTTATGAGTATTACCCATAATTTCTAATGCTTATCTCACTAGATATCCTCAGTAGTTTGTAGAGCCCACTGAGATGCAATAGCTTCCCCCTTGTTAAGGTAGGTCATGTAGCTCTCATTGTATCTCCTTTTTCTTTTTCTTTTACAGTGTTTGTAAGCAGAATGCCATTATGTTAGCTTTCTTTAAGGCTTATTATGTAAATTTTTTGTCACGTGAATTTTTTCACTCTGAAACAAAAAAACAGCCTTTGTCTTTGCAGCCTCAGGTGTTCTGTGGCTGAAAAAGGAGCTACTGTGGTAACTCCTCATGATCATTTTTCTGCAGGCAGGTTTTTCAGGACATAATGTTCTCTGAGAGAAAGTTAAATGCAGCTGACATTTCATCACAGCTGAGACATTCATGAGGAAGGTTTGGCCTGACCAAGGATTTACTTTGGCTGAAGAATGAGCTCTGTAGAAAGCTGAGCTCTGATTACTCACAATATATTGATGTGTGAATTCTTGATGGACGTGAAGCATTAACATGTAAGTTTTGTATTGTAAGAAAAACGTCCAGAACAATAGTAATGCCTTTTATGTTATGTCCTAACTAGTAGTGCTTATCCATTCCTTCCATTTCTTGTATTTTTTCTCCTCTGATTTTGAGTATTTATGTCGAAGAGCATGAAGCACTACAAAGTACTGAGGCCAGGATTCTCAGAGGACTTCTGAATTCACAGGGATAGGAGTAGTCAGAGCTGTCCCTTATAGCAATCCTGCCAGCATAAGAAAAAGGTTTCTTGCTTCAGTGTATGATAGGCTTTTCTTAAAAGCCCTATTTGTAAGTTTCTTTTATTGCAAAAATGACTTTAATTCTTACTTAACATCAGAAGACAACATGACAAATATATTGAATCCTCAGCAGTGACAGGTAGAAACTCTTAAAACAGAAATATCTTACATCAAAGCACAGAATTTATCAATGTAAAAAACTGAACATACTAAATGAGAAGTCAGCCTAAGTTTAATTAAGCTCTCAGTTTAATGTCCTTATCACATTTTTGTTTGTAAATCTGTATACTTGAGGACCTTATCTGAAAGTGGAAGTTACTTTTTTAGAAAAAAGTTAGATGAGATAATATAGAATCATAGAATACTTAGGGTTGGAAGGGGTCTTAAAAATCATCTAGTTCCAAACTCACTGCCATGAGCAGGGACGTCCTTCTAGATCACATTACCCAAGACCCCATCCAACCTCCAGGAATGGGGCATCCACAACTTCCTTTGGCAATCTGTTCCAGTGTCTCACCATTCTCAGGGTGAAGAAATTCTTCCTAATGCCTAGTCTAAATCTGCCACTCTCCAGTTTATACCTGTTCCCCTTCATCTTATCACCACAAGCCTTTATGAATAGTCCCTCTCTAGCTTTCTTATAGACCCTTTTCAGGTACTGGGAGGTAGCTGTGAGATATCCTCTGAACCTTCTCTTCTCCAGGCTGAACAACCCCAACTCTCTCAGCCTGTCCTTGTATGGAAGGCTCCAGCCCTCAGATCATCTTGACAGCCCTCCTCTGGACCTGTTCAAACAGCTCCATATGCTTTTTATGTTGAGGATTCCAGAACTGGAAATAGTACTCCAGATTAGGTCTCACAAGAGAGGAATGGAGGTGCAGAATCACTTTCCTCAACCTGCTGGCCGCGCTTCTTTTGATGCAGCCCAGGATACAGTTGGCCTTCGGGGCTGTGAGCACATGTTGACAGCTCATGTCAAGCTTCTCATCTACCAGCAATCCCAAGTCTTCTCTGCAGGGCAGCTCTCAATCATGTGATCCTTCATTGTGTCCTGAAACAGGGGTTGCCGTGATCCAGGTGTAAGACCTTGTATTTGGCATTATTGAACCTCATGAGGTTCCCAGAAGCCCACTTCTCCAGCCCATCCAGGTCCCTCTGGATGACATCCTGTCCTGCCGGTGTCATCTGTAAACTTGCTGAGGGTGCACTTGATCTCGCTGCCAACATCATTGAAGAAGATATTTAACAGCACCAGTCCCAGTACGGACCCTTGAGGGACACTACTTGTCACAAATCTCCATCTGGACTTGGAGCCATTGACCACTACTGTCTGAATACGACCACCCAACCAGTTTCTTATCTACTGTACCATCCACCCATCAAATCTATATCTCTCCAGTTTAGAGAGGAGAATTTTGTGGGGGACTCTGTCAAAGGCTTTACAGAAGTCCAGATATATCACATCCATCAGTTTACCTGTGTCTAATATAAATTAGATCTGTCTGAAAACTAGGGGTTAATGCTTTGTAATCACTTCCTCTTAATATTTCACGAAGAAGCAAAACAAATGTGAATGTTAAGTCAAATAATAGTAGTGAAGAGTAGCTACAGATCACTGGCTAGTGTTGAAAAGACTCCTGAAATTTTGGCTTTTCTTTGCAGATACGACTTTTAAATTAATATTGTCCTTAGACAAACATTGAACAGATGGGCACGACAAGCAACCACTGTTTTCAAGTCTAAGGCATATGCAACTATAGAGTTAAATTACATATTCTCATTGTCCCAATGCATCTACTATCTGTTAATAAGGGAGAATGGATATAGCTGATAGAACAGCTGAGACAGAAACATTTGCAACTTTGTCTTTCTCCTAAGGCTAGCAGATAAGATGACAATTAGTGTTATTTAAATTTTTCTTAAATAGTCACTTATACCACATTTTAAAGCTACTTTTACACACAGTATACTTATACTAGTCCAGGTGAGTCCACTGAAGGATGAGTAGTGTTGATAAAAAAAGGAAAATAAAATGGGCATTTACTTCTGTATCTGTACATGCTTACTGTAATGTATTTGCATTATATTTTGTAGTTCCTTAAGCATGAAATAAGATAACGTTTCCTCCTTTTCTTAAATAGAATTAAAAAATAGTCTAACATAAACCTATAGGATTTAAATCAAAGGAAAGGTACTAACTGGAAAAAGCAATAACACTCTGTGCCAATGATGCAAAATACTTTGCTATGCACTGAGTACTTTGTTATTACAAGGTTGTGCCAAAAAACCTCAGCCATTGCTGAAGCTGAAGACAACTTAGACTCGCTGTCTGAGAAGCTGTTCCAGTTTTGGCTGGGATAGAATTAGTTTCCTTCATAGTATCTGGTACGGTGCTATGTTTTGGATTTGCAACCAAAACATTGTTGATAGCATAAGACAGTTTTAGCTGTGTCTGAACAGTGTTTACATAGCATCAAGGCCTTTTCTGTTCCTTATGCTGCACAGAGAGAAAACAGATTGAGGGATGTGCAATAGGTTGGGAGGGAATACAGCCGGGCAGATGACTAGAACTAACCAAGGAGATACCCTGTGTCCTAAACAGGGAGGAAGGGGGGGGTATTCAAAGTTGTGGCATTTCTCTTCCCAAGTTGCTGTTATTTGTGATGGGGACCTGCTGTCCTGGGGCTTGCTCTAATCAGCTGCCTGCTGGTGGGAAGTAGTGAATGAATTTCTTGTTTTGCTTATCTTCACATCGAACCATGAGTTTTCCCACTTTACCCTTCTGGTTCTCTTCCTCCTCTCACTGTGTAGGAATAAGTAAGTGGCCACGTGGGGCAAAGCTGCCTACTGGGAGTAAACCACAACAACAGGCCTTTGTCCACTGTATTAATCCACAAACATAGATTGTCGGGTCTGTATGGAGCTTGTTGAATAGTTTCTTTCCTTCCATAAGTTCAGATGGCCCTTTGATAAGAGTGATAGAAGAAAGAAGTAGAGCATAATGTAGTCTTTCTGGTTTTGCTGTCATTCTATGAAGTTAGAACTTTAGAAACACAGCATCACATTTTTTAAAAAGTGTGGTTTAAATGCAAACTATTGTGAATACTGTGCAACTTCTGCACCTTGGGACTACTTTTGTGTGTGTGTTGTGCCAGAAGTAAAGAGCCTCCCCTACCAGAGCATCCTGTTTTCCCAACATCTTATGATGTTTTAATCTCCATTTCTTTCAAATCCTCAACATTTCTCTTTCTTAATCATGCTGCATAATGAAAATTAAGAAATCATGCTGAGTTTATTAAGCCAAGTCTCCACTCAAAATAACCTGTCTTTAAATCTTATCATGTAGAACAGAGAATATGGAATTCACTCTTGCCAATAAAACCTTATTATATGACATGAAGCTGAATGCAATTATATGAGTGACAGCTACATGGAATAAATGGAGAGGAATTGCTGTGTATAGTTGGAAACAATAGAAGCAGAATTATAAATATCTTTGCTTTATTATGATCACTGAAACTGTGCGAATTCATGCGATTTAGTAGTGAGGTGATTAGTTAAAAACAAGAATTCCAGTTATACTTAGCTTAAAGGAAGTATAAAAAAGCTAAGTATCTTGCAGAGATTCCATTAGAAACAGCAGCATGTGTTCCCATGGTTTTGATTTTCTATTACCTTATTCACCTGTTCACATCCTGCATATTCCCAAAGGGTAAATTTCCATCCAGTCTTTCGTAGCCAACAAGTGGATTATCCTTCACCAAGCAAATGATCTTTCTGCTGGACTCAAAACTGCTGGAGAGATTTTCTGTTCTTTCATCCATCTATGAATATTTATTACTCTCCTAGGTGAGTGTAATAAGAGTCTGATTTAAAACCCATTGAACTCAAAAAGAGTCTTTCAGATTATTTTAATGAGATTTGATTCTGACCCTAAGCCTCTATGTCAGTAGACATTACTGAGAGCTGTAAGCATTCTGAGAAGATAGGAAATGAATACAAAGGAGCAGAGACTTGTTTGCATGTATAAAGAAACTGGATGTCTCATGTTTCACTAAGAGGTTTTTATTTAGCAGCTACTTCAGCTATTTGACAAATGAAGCTGACTTTAATGTCTTACCATGCATCAGAGCTCTGCTTCTTTCTGTATCTTTTACTAGCCTATATTCTATTTGACACACAGAAGAAAAATTAGTCTGTACTGTGCTGCAAACAGTATTGAGATATTTGTAAAAGTAGCTGCTTAGGTTTGAAGACTGTTCCCCAAAATGATGGAAGAAAATACCTACCAGAGGTTTATGAAAATAGAACTCTAGAAAAGTACTTCTTGGAGTAAGATACACTTATTTTATATATATGTGTGTATGTCTCTCTCTCTCTCTCTTATATTTTATCTGACAAGCAAAAAAAGTTTCTTATTAATATATGAGTGCATATATGAATATCTATCTATACATGTGTTTAAGTGAGAATATTAAATATTTTGTAATCATTTCAATGGAAACTGCCCCACCTACACACATATATACACATATATATGCATCCAAAGAGTTATAGTCAACAGGTCAGAGTCCAAATATAAAGCAGTAATGAGTGGTGTCCTTCAAAGGTCCGTACTGGGACCACTACTATTTAATATCTTCATCAATTACATAGATAGTGAGAAGGAGTGCACCCTTAGCAAATTGGCAGATAACACCAGACTGAGTGGTGCAGTTGACATGCTTGAGGAAAGGAAAACTATGCAGAGAGACCTTGAAAGGCTTGAGGAGTAGGCCCATGTGAATATAATGAAGATAAACAAGACTAGTGTAAGGCCATGCACCTATTTTGCAGCAATCCCCAATATCAGTACAGACTTAGGGATGAACTGACTGAGAGCAATGCTGCACACAAGAACTTGAGGATACTGGTAAATGAGAAATTGGATATGAGCAGGTAATGTGCACTCGCAGCCCAGAAACCCAACTGTATCCTGGGCTGCATAAAAAGGAGAATGGCCAGCAGGTTAAAGGAGCTAATTCTCCCCCTCTACTCTTGTGAGACTACTTGGAGTATTCCATCCAGCTCTAAGGCCCTCAGCACAAGAAGACATGGGCCTGCTAGAGCAGATCCAGAGGAAGGCTAAGGAAATGATTAGAGAGCTGGAACACTTCTATGGAGAAAGGCTGAGACAGTTGGTTTGTTTAGCCTGGGGAAGAGAAGGCTCTAGGAAGACCTTATTGCAGCCTTTCAGTATGTGAAAGGGGCTTATAAGAAAGATGGAGAAAGAATTTCTAAAAGGATTTGTAGTGACAGAAGAAGAGTCACTGGTTTTGACTGAAACTGAAAGACAGTAAATTCAGACTTCACAAGGAAGAAATCTTTATAAGGATGATGAGATATTGGAACATTTAGCTGAGAGAAGTTGTGGATCCTCCATTATTGGAAGTGTTCAAGACCAGGTTGGATGGGGCTTTGAACAACCTGGTCCAGAGAAAGGTGACACTGCTTATGACAGAGGTATTTCACTAGATGATCATTGAAGGTCCCTTCCAACACAAATCGTTCTTGAAATCTATGATCTTACCATTGTGCTTGGAATATGGAATGGAGATAAGACACAGAAAATTTAAAATTTGATTCTCTTTCATCCAGAATCAAAAGAGGCAGTGCTCTGTGTTAGAAACCTAATAATGTTGAATATACCCTGATAGAATCTATCAGAACATTGTTAAGAATATCAGCTCAAGTATTCTGAGAATTCAAGAATAACAAGAATCCATTCATTTGCTAAGATCTTTGTATTGCCTGCCATTAGAGTTCACACAGCAACTCTGTACTAAGACCAGTAACTTGTGTTCTTGTGAAGATTTTGTCATCTTGGTAATAGGTGCTTTTGCACAAATTTTGCCCAAATTACTTTATGAAATACATGACCTTAGGCTGCATCAGTGAAATCCAATGAACATAATTTGTTTTTCAAAGGTTAAAAAAGAGTGAGTATTCCTTAAATCTTTATGATATTCCATGAACTGTGTCTCTGTATGTATCGGAAAGTATGGAACATGAGTAAAAGTAGATATAAAAAACTTTTCTTTGTTCCTTCATGAAAAATAAACAACCTCCTACGATTAGATTGAATTTAAGGATTGTCAAAGTTTGCTGTTAATTTTATCTTCACATTCATTATTTTTATAATATTAAAAATATTTTGTAAACACAAGAATTTAAATATTTGACAAAATAAATTTAAGTATACTAAATAAATAAATAAATAAATAAATAAATATCAATAACTCAACTTCTGTCTTGCATTTTTGCATTTATTATTTCCAGTTAAATTTGTATATTTTAAATGAAATTGTTTCAAGTTGTCACTGAAACACAGAACCAAAGTGTCTCATATGTCTAATTATTTGATTACATCAAATTATTATATGTGTATTTTCACATATAAGTAATTAAATACCTGAATCAAACTAAAAAATATATATATTTAAAAATGAGTGATTACACAATGCCTCTGTAATATGGATAGATATCAAACTGGATTATGGCTGTTGTGATCTTAGAAGAACCTACATTCAAAAGATTTAATTATGAATTGTTATGAATTCTTATCAGGACACAACACTTTGTGCTAATCTGGAAAAATTCCTACTCTTTTTATTCTTGTGTTAAGGTAAAAGTTGATGTCATTTGTATTTTTATACAGAAAAATACAATTAAAAAATCTTATCTAAAACAACTTTCTTTCAGATTACTTAAGAATTAATCAATGCAAAGTCATAGGTTACTTACTCCTTTCTATATGAGCTGGATTGCTTGCTCAGATTGCATTTTCCTTTCACTTAAATGGACATAGAGGCCCACCGTTCAACTACAGCTGCAGTGGAATCATTATTCACTAACTTTTTTTTTGGAGAGAGTATATATTTTATGTTTTCGCTTTTCACAGTGTAGTGGGTTGACCTTGGATTGCTGCTCAAGTTCCCATCAAGCCACTCTATCACTTTCTCATCTCAACAGGAAAAAGGGAGAAAATATGATGGATAGCTTGTGCATCAGGCTAAGGACAGGTCAATCACTTACAATTTGCCACAGTCACAACAGTCTGAACTGGGGAAAAACAACATAATAGTTTAATGAGAAATTACAACAAGTCTAAAAACACCTTCCCTGACTTCCCTCTTCTTTCCTGGTTCAACCTCACTCTTGTCTTCTTTACCTTCTCCTCCTGAGTGGAACAGTGGGATGAGGAATGGGGGTTGTGGTCAGTTCATAATGTGTCATCTCTGTCACTCCTTCCCCCTCATGCTCTTCATCTGCTGCAGTGTGGGGTCCTTAATGAACTTCTCCAGCTTGCGTCCTTCCCATGGGCTGCAGTTTTTCAAGAACTTCTAAAGCATGGATCCTTTCCATATGATGCAGTCCTTCAGACACAGATTGTTCCAGGATGGGTCCCCCATGAGGCCACAGGTCCTGCCAGAAATACAGCTCCTGTATGGACTCCTCTCCATGGGCATAAGTCCTGCTAGGAACCTGCTCCATTGTGAGTTGGGGAATCACACCTTCCTTCAGGGTACATCCATCTGCTCTGGTATGGGGTCCTCCAATGGGCTACTGTAAACCTCTGTGGGCTGAAAAGAAAGGAATAATCTACATCATCATGATCTTCTCTATGGGCTGAAAAGAAAGGAAAAATCTACAGGCTCTACAGCTTGCAGAGGACTCTCTGCTCCATGTCCTGGAAAACTTCCCCTCCTCATCCTCCTTCTTCACTGACTGGTTTCTGCAAGGCTACTACTCTCGCATGTTCTCATTACTCTCTCACAGCTGCTATTTTTACCCTTTCTTAAACATGTTATGACAGAGATGCCATCAGCATTACTGATAAGCTTAGTTTTGGCCAGCTGTGGGTCCATTTTGGAGGTGACTAGAACTGGCTTTGTCCAATGTGAGGGTATCTCCTGGTATTTTCACACAGAAGATATCTCTGCAGCACTACCCCCTGCTGCCAAAATCTTGCCATATGTCTAAAAAAATATACAGATATAAAATTTTACCCTGGGTGAATAGCAAAAAAAAAGACTGTTTAGGGTAATGAAAAATAAAGGTGGCTTATCTAACCCAGTCACAAAAGATTTGCTTATAGTAGGTTGTTAGTTTGTTTAGCTTAACATGAAGAAACCTGTAGTGTTCTTCTCCAGAATGATTCATAGTTCAAATTAGAAAACATGTTAGCAGGAATATTTTGCTTTATGAGTGCTTCCTGAGACCAAGGCTTCAGAAAACAGTTGAACACCCTAAAACCTAATGGAAACTACTCATTTAAGTGTTAATAATGTAACAAATGAATAGCCAGGTCAAGTTCAAATATCCTGAATCTACCAATGAAAGGACTCTGTAGTTGTACAGACTGGCTTTTGAAGTTCTGCATTCCAAAGTCTTGGGTAAAATAACTATATTAACAAATGTGCAGGTTTGTCTTTTACATGTCAGTGTCCATTTTAGGCACTGTATCTAGACAATTTGCAGTCTAGGCAATTTGCAGTCCATGACATGTCTTGGTCTCCAAGTTTTCTGGATTAGGCAGTTTAAGGAGTCATTTAGAGGCCAATTCCAGTTTATACACCTATATGTCCATCCTTTAAATGCAGAGCAATGGTCTTGTTTCTTATTTCAGTGTGGGGCATAGCGTGTAGCTGAAACATGTATTTCTTCTAATTTAAATATCATCTTTGACATAGGACATGCCTCACTGGATCATGCCCTTAAAATTGAACAGGTGATATATTTTTTGCTTTAAGCCTGATGAAAGCTGCTGTTTTACTGCCCCTTGACCTGAATTCTTCTCTGTCATTTCTACTTTACTCAAAAGATAGTGAAGGAAAATGAACCCATAGTTTCCATGAATGAATCTTACTTTTCAAGACAGAGTTTAACATAAAATCCTAAGTAATTTCTTCAGATTCGTCAGGATGATTTCAAATTCCTAATAATATTTTGACAATTGGCCTTAAATTTTACACTTAGAAATGTGACGTGCAGGATGTAACAAATCACATTTTTAAGCTTTTTGGTTCATATACTCGCATACAGGGTGCTCATAGTTTGTGAAAGGCAGACTAACAATATTTTTGTTATTAAAATAAATTAGAGTATTAATAAGGTTCAAAGAGATGGTTTTTCATTTTTTTTATTTTATGTATTTGTGTGTGCATATTTGTATTCAGAATATGACTGTCTGTCATAAAACTGGCCATTACTTTGCTTGGAGTACTATTATTACTCTGCCACTTTATGCTCTTGGAAAAGTACCAATATTTCATTCTGTTTCTAGGTCTTTGATAGTCTACTATTCTTAATTCTATTGTTAATTTCATAAGGACAATGACATTGCCATTAGCTACTGCTAAGTTAATAGTACTTTTTAGAAGCTAAAGATGGTATGTTTGATGTATGTTTACTTTGTGGTGCAGTTTCATTACTATAAAAAAGAAATAAATACTTGAGTTATTATTTAAATTACTCCATATGCTATTTTCCCTCCTGCACCTGATTCTTTCAATTCAGTGAAAGAAGCTGAATATACTGTTGGATAGCACTGGAAGTCACTTTGTGTACAGTTAAAAGTGTGTAATTTCTGACCAGACTTCCCTCCTTTGCCAGAGGTATACTTTAGGAATTTAATGATGCATGAAGATGAATCCCAGTTGTAAATGCACAAGCATTCATAATATTTTAGGGAACAAATAATTAGCACTTTGGAAATGTGTATACATCTCACACAAGCAATCTGGTTCTCCTCCTCCTTCCTGTTTTGAAGTCAATAGCCTGTGTTATACCAGCCGTCTGCAGTTCTATAGACAGGTGCAGGGTCAGCGCCACAGTTCCAAGCCTGGAGTTCAGAGAGAGATGAAAATATTACTAAGAATTTCCAATATCACTAAAATAAAACCCACACACCAGCATTCATTTCTAAAAATATGGATGTTTTTATTTGTTTTGATATATTTCTCTGAGCATGGTTTGTCTATAGATAGGAGCATATGGGCGTGCTTGCAAATTTAAACTGTGTAGGAATAATGAGAAATATATAAAGCTAACCCTTAAGTGTGGGGAGCAAAATCCAGTTAGTTTATTGAGGTCTTGGTATGTCTTGGAGGTAAAATACTGTTATGTAGTAATGATTGCCTTGGAAACATGATGTTACTTTCTAATAGCTTCAGATGCCAATGGAACTGCTGAGGTGATACAGTGGGCAAAATAAGTAGGGAGCACAAGAACAGGCCAGTGAACTCTCCAAACCTTAAACATCGTTGCATCTGCTCAAATTTCAGTTCTTTTTTTTTTCTCCATTTTATTGCTTGAATGGGCAGAACTATTCCTAAAAACACCTCTCTCTGCATATTCTCCTCCCTTTAATTCTGACTTATTAATGAGGTTTTAGGCAAAGAGAATTAAAATAGCATCATTCTCTACATTACACTAAACCAGTACACCTTGGCAGAAATAAATTTTGTTCCTGGACCTGCCATAACACAAGCATGTGGTTGAATGATGTGCACAGCTAGAGATTTTATATGGATTGAGAAAAATCATCTTAAAGTCTAACAGTGCCAGGCAAAGAATATTTTCTATCCAACATCATCTTCTGAATGTGTAGCTAATGGGTCAAATTATGATAGTGATTTGGAAAAGATTTTTTTTTCTTTTTCACACATATAGTGTTTTCACGATCAGTAACGCTAACAAGACCTCATTAGTGAAATTTTTCTAGTAAAATAGATTCTAGTTGATATTACTTATGTACGTAACAATGAAAACTTTTGGTAGTGGTCTCCAGAGTAACTTTTTCTTTGGCCTTAACATCACATCAGTGCTTATGTTAAGACTCTAAATTATAATTTTTTAGTGCTACAATGATAATGGCTTTGATTATTTTTTTAAATAGTAGTAGCTCAAACATGGATGATACTATTAATCAAATTATTTAAACAAAGATCAGCCGCACAGATAAAAGTGTAAATTTCTTAAAAATATCCTGATTTAGATGATATTAAGGTCCTATTTTATTCTTACATTAAAGCTAGAAACTCTTACTTATGGAAGATCATCAAATTTTTGTATGCATGTGATGGCACTTCAGGTTAGCAATAAGGAAGACTAGCTGAGGCATGGATACTTTTTTAGTGAAAATGCTTGCTAGATGACATTGTCAGCAAAAAAAAGATAAATTATCTTCTTTAATTGGGTTGCAGACTTATCTTGACCTCAAAACGCGATTATATAAACTTCTAATTACCTAGTACTTTTTTCAGTATAGTAACTCTATATGATCTTCCTACTACTGTTATCTAAGCATAAGCATGATATATGTCTCCTTATCAAATTTAAGTCATACACTAACTATTACTATTATCTCTTCATTCTCTCCTGTGCACTGTCTAATACATTTGCATTGTTTGGATTCCATTTATATGCTGATGTTTCAGCAGACAAGCCATCCATTCTGGGAATATAGAACCATTTTCAAACACAAATTTTTACCTGTTTCTCCTTCTACCTACAATCAGCATCATTTTGGTATTCTGAATACAATTTCTAAATTAAAATTACCTTTTAAAAAGACAATATGAAGGCATTTTGAGAAGCTGTACTGTCTAATAATTATCTCCTATGCACTAACAATCATATGTTTGATATTTAGGAAACAGAGGTTAATAAAAGACTCAGACCTTCCTTCCTGCTTTCACTGGCATTTTTAGTTTATTTCTGCCTTATTCTCTTTTTCTGTACCCTGTTGTTTGACAAAATAGGTGGTTGTGCATCACCATTGAAGCTCATTTTTCTTGTTTAATAGTCATGGCATTAGCAGATTTTGTGACTGAGGCTCAGAAAATGTCTCTGATGCTTACCCATAACTGTCAAAAACGACTAATCCAATCCAGCTGTCTTATCACCTGAAAAGAAAAGGTACGTTCTTATCTCATTTCAAGGGGTACACAAGAGGTGAAACTCTTGTGAGAATGGGTAGAATACAGGTGGTTTTGAACACTAGCACATGTTAGAACATGACCTAGGGTTTAACAAACTAAGCTCCATGCTGATGGACATTGCATGAGAAATTACTTGACATGGCAGACAATGGAGTCTGAAGCTGACAGGCATTACGGGTTCTGCTGTAAGAAGAGGTCAGGTTTCACAGACAGCCAAAATCTCACAAATAATTGAGGGATAAGCTGGAGATCTTTTGAGAAGTGAAATCTTGCAAGGTCAGCAGACCATAATCTGTGAGATACAAATTTGGGTACCAAAGTGAGTCCAGTGTGAAAAAAACAATTAGGAGTGGCCTGTTTACCTAGGATGAAACAAAAGTGGATAACAAGAGGGTCAAAATGGATAAGGAAAACAAGCATGGGAAATGGAGAGAAGCTGGAAAAAGTGTTCAAAAGAGTGCAAGTAAGTCGCTGACCAGTGTTCCTCCCTGATTAAGCACTGTATTTTTATTAAATTCCATTCCTAGCTAGTTTCTGTTCGAGGGAACTACATTTTGGGTATGTGTGTGTGAATGACTGGTGACCTTCAAGAGGAACTAGCCAGTGAGTAGGATGAGAGATCTGAGTGCCAGCCACTGGAGAGAGAGGAAGAGTAAGTCTGAGGAATCCATGGGTCTAGATGGAAGTCAATGATGGAAACTATATTGTGTGCTTACAGCTGTGGAGGTGAACCACTGGCAGATGTCAGGTTGGACTAGCATGTGGTAGAAGAACACTGGCACCTGGAAAGGCCAAAGGCCTCAAGATCTTAGCTAATGTCTGAGTGAAGGGTCTGGGATCTGGGCAGGTATATTAAATGGACTTGCAGTACATGATGACACAAATCAAATCTATGTATACATGCCTTTAAATCCAGAGAATGAGGATCCAGATATGGAACCATTATTGAGTTTATGTCCCAGTCTTTGTCTGCATGTATGCGTGTATGTACACACACGTGTGTGTGTAACAGGAATGTGTGGTTCACCTCACTGCTGGCTGGGCCTGGGCACAGTGAGACGTTGCATCCATGGGTCTTGGATGGCAGAAACCACAAGGTCTGAGAGGGACCAAAGTATTCTCTACAGGGCCAAAAGAGAATACCCCTGAGTCCTAAAATCTATGACGTCTTACTGTCTTTTATAGCAAGTTTAATATGTATTAGCACACTAATAAGGATGAACACTAAGTCCACCTCTAGTGTTTTCTTCATCCTTAAAAGAGGCTTCAACAGAAGATTTGATGTCATGACTTCTACACTCTTGTGTTACAGCCTATAAATTACTGCAATTTAGCTAGAAACAAATGATGCAAAATATATGGATTTTATTATTTAATATCTACACACCTGAATGACAATTCAGTACTGTAAAAAAAACTTGCTTACATAATCTGTTTCTACAAGGCTATGTGTTTGTAATAACATGACATATAAATTATATGTATTTACTCTTCCTTGAAGGACAGTTATTTTTGTCTTATTTCACTAGAAAATTAGTGAACACTGGTTTAGTTTCCTAGATTCATGTAGACTAGTTCACGAGCACATAGATGAACTCACTTGCTCCTGTCCTGTAGTATTATCAGCTGTATTAAGCAATTTGCAGATAAACCATTAATAATTTCCTTTTATGTTTAGTGTAATAATATTAATCATGAGTGAAAAAATTGAGTAATCATGTGGCTGTAATATACAATTCCCATAGGAGCTTTGTTGTAATTTACTAATTACGATCATGACACAATATTATAGACTAAATCTAAAATTACAGTTTGCTACATCAGTAATGCTTTAATTCTCAAGCTGAAGCAGCAATACTTGACCATGAACATGCCTCCTGCTTCCACATAGTGAGCAAGATTGATGGTGCCAAGTGAGAAAAAGGCAAATAGATTGCAGAAGTGCTGGGAACACTAGTAACTTTGCTGTGGATAATTTCTTGAACAATTAATGAAAGGATTAACTTTTTCTGATAGTTCTTATTTTCCTAGGAAAAAAACTCCAAAATGTTTTAGTTCTTGGTTATCAGCTGATATACAATAATTATAAGACTGAGCAAAACTCAAGCAGAATAAAGCAAATAAGCCATCCCCAATCTATGCCACTGTGGCAATGCGGATTCCTAAAAGTTCTACATCTACTTTTGATTAATTATTCATCTATTGGGATATGATCATAAATGTCTATGCTATGAGGAAGAGTAACCAAATCAAGCAGCCAGTGCTGCAAAATAAGTACAATATGTAAAGCCAGCAAAATCATAATTCTGTCACATCACCAAAGCAAAGATGACTTTTTGGTCCTATTTTTTTGTGGTAGGATTATGTTAACCCTTATCCTGCAACGGGGATTCAAAGCACCTTGTAAAACACATAAGCTAATTATTACATCATACAATGATCTTTTTTTTTCAGTGGAATTAATTTAATATGTTTCAGGGAGGTCTTTTAATAGAATAACAAAACCAAAGTCTTTCATATGTAAATTCACTTAGGAGGTTGAACATGACCAGCTTTACTGAACATCTGTTCTAAGCATTTTTCTGCAGTTAGTTTTTGAACAAAGGCTCTGCAATCTATTAAAATTATCTATACATTATTTTAGTTATAATACTGAAGAAAACAACATTAATAATATATATTCTGAAGTGTTCTTTCTTGACAGTCTTTAAATCAAAGAACTGCACTGGGAAAAAATGATTAAATGTGTAATGTTTTGAGAGAGAAGCTTGTTTGCAGAAAGCATATTTTAGTGTTAAATTTCATCTGAATGCCTGACTTAATTATGGAACACTACTCAATTGTGGTATCTCCAGCGTGTTCTGGGTGGCTGAATGAGAATACACTTGAACAAGATACTTTTTTGCACCAGATAACCTTATGGTATTAGCTTTGTCACTGAGATCAGCAACATGGCTCTCAATTACTATGTTAATATTTGACCACTTGCTCCCAGATGGCATAGTTTTAGTTTTAAGTTAAGATTAAAATTCAACAAATAACATACAGCTTCGGCTAACCATGGGAGATTAAGATGAATTGACTTCTTTCCACCATTTTCAGTGATGCTTGGGCCCCTTCAGAATACTGTTGGTTTGTGGGTTTTTAGGGTTTTTGTGTGTGTGTGTTTTTTTCCTTTTTTGTTGTTGTTGTTTTGGTTTGTTTGTTTGCTTTGTGGTACCAATTAATATTTTTCTTTTTTGTGGTAGCAATTAACTTTTTTTTTTCCTCAGGAGTTTTGTAGCTGCTGACACTTCGTTTTCATGAAAGGGATTTTTTTGAAGCATGTGCATTTATGAAACAAAGACTAGTGATGAACAGACATTGTAGCAACACTGAAGTAGGAGTTTTGTGAAGGCTGTCTGCTGTGTGTGCTATTGCAATTCTGTGTTTAGCCTAGTAGATTTTGTAGGGGTCAAACAGAATAAAACTACATGAGGGGCAGAAACTGGGGCAGCAGTCAAAACCCATTGAATTTAGTGCATAGTGGATGTGGTGTGCTGATAGCAATAGGTCAGCTGCAGTCCTAGCTAGAGACTTGGGAAATACTACCAGCAATCCTGTGTGGAGTTAAAGACTGGAAACTGGACTGCAGACAGGAACAATGAATTTATTCAGGAGATAGACATGGCTTGGTGGCACTTGTTTAAGCTTAAAAATCTTCAGGGCCTCTGGAGCTG
Organism: Clamator glandarius; assembly: GCA_033459285.1. Classification (NCBI taxonomy): domain Eukaryota; kingdom Metazoa; phylum Chordata; class Aves; order Cuculiformes; family Cuculidae; genus Clamator; species Clamator glandarius. The sequence goes on along the minus strand of JAUNZM010000117.1, from coordinate 4,438,140 downwards.
TGTGTGGGACTTGGCTGCCTCAGCAGATGCAACAGACATCCTCTACAAGCTGAAGAGCTGCCTTGGACTCTGAAGGTTAATCTCATTGCAAAATCCTCTCTTGCAGCCTGGTTACCTGTTGTTTAATCTACAGAATGGACAGGAGCTGATAGTCTTTCAGAAAGGCTAATTAAAAACTCTGCTTTATATTACCAAATTATTTTGGGAGGGTTGTGTATGGTTTTTCTAAGGCTAAGGCTTATTTCTCCCTATGTATTTGAAAATGATTAGCGATATATTACAGAGGTAGTCTATTTAGATGTAAATTTCACAGTTTTCCAATTACTGATTTAGAGACTGAAGACAAAACAAAACAAGAAAAGGAAGAAGAAAGATTTCATATTTGTGTATTTTTTTTACTGGAGTAGAAAAATTATATGCCAAATACTTAAGAAAATGAAAGAAACTGGAAAGAATGAATAGAAGTTTCAAAATACATTCAATAGTAAAGAAGAAATTCTGACTAAGTACATATTTAATAAGTTCATATTATTAATGGCAAATTCTTGTGATGATTCAGAATTATTCTCCTAGGGAAAAATACATTATACCATGCTTGTGCCCTAAGAGCACCCCCAGTCCTGCCTGTCCCTGCCTAGCCTCTCTGGGGCTGCCCCCACACTGCCTGCTGCTCAGGACCCTACATCAGCACCTCAGGGCACCAGGCATGGGCCCATGCCTTCTCCCCAAGCAGGTGACCAATGCCCAGGGCTGCCCAGGTTCCCCCCAGCTGCCCTACTCATGAAGAGAGGGTGGGATAGGCTGTGGCTACCAGGGCCTGCTCTGAAGCCCCTGACATAAGGAGCTTTCAAAGGTCCTGGTCTCAGGTAGCTGCTGCCTTCACAGACCTTGGCATAGCATTTGTGAGACAAAACATCTAGGAAAGATAGAACAGGGTCTTTAGGAGATCTGTATTTCCACTCACTGCTTGTACTTCAAGTGTGACACTTGGTAGAGGAGAATAAATATATCATTCAATCATTTTCTCATAACCACACCAAAAAGAATGAACAAACAATAATTAGAAAAGGTTTTGCTACCTCAGCTATTACTATAAAGAACCCATCCCTCATCTTCTCCTACATCAACCACTTACAGGGCCCCACAGCTGTGTGACCTGTTGTGTCATCTGGTGTATGGCAGTAGCCCAGCATCTCACTAGGAGAGATTATGGTGGTGCTTCTCACCATATGTTTGCCTGTGGAGGTTTTCACAGAATCACAGAATCACAGAATAACCAGTTTGGAAGAAACCCACCGGATCGTCGAGTCCAACCATTCCCACCAATCCCTAAACCATGCCCCTAAGTACCTCATCCACCCTCACCTTAAACACCTCCAGGGAAGGTCAGTCAACCACCTCCCTGGGCAGACTGTTCCAATGCCTAACCACCCTTTCCGTGAAGAATTTTTCCTTATCTCAAGCCTAAATCTCCCCTGGAGGAGGTTGAGGTCATTCCCTCTTGTCCTGTCCCCTGTCACTTGGGAGAGACTCATCCTGTCCCCTGTCACTTGTTTTGTTGCATTTCCTGTAAGTTTGCTCACTCACTTCATCCTTGGTCCTCGATGGAATGTTACACTGAAGTATCACTATAGTGTGCAAAAGGCTTGCTATAAGTAGGATACTTCCTTTTCTACCAGTCTGTTAAATTACTTAATTTTCATTAAGTGTGGGATAGAGATTAAGTTTTTATTACTATGTCTAGTTACACTTTTCGTATCGTCATATGAACTTAGCCACGTATACCAGTATCTAAACAAAGAAATTTGACTAGGGTAAAGATACCAGTGTGTCAGTGTTTTGACCAATGTCAAATTAGATTTAAAAGGAGTCCTTTGAGCAGTTACTCCTGGCTTATAACAATCCCTTTCTCCCTTGTTTAGTGTGAGCATGACAATTCCAAAGTCACCCATGTTGGCCTTCCCTTTCCCGTGAATGGGAATGAAATAAAAGTCTTTCCCTTTTTTTCTTTTGTAGAATTGAACCATTGTTCAAAGCTTGTTTAAGTTCCTGAGAGCCCTCACTGAGTTACTGTTGCATAAACATTTAACTGCCAAAGCTACAGCACTTAATTTTCTGACTGAAGGCAAACAGCAGTTGAACAGTGCATGCATTTATTTTGGTCTTATATACAAGAACAAAGATCCCTTGAGTACTTTGGTGTCATATATAGGAATCACAGACATCCCCAGAGTACTGTTCTCTCTTGAGTGGAGCTTGCTTTCCTTGGTCAGCAAAAAATTAGGTGAAAACACAAACCTACATTCTTGCAGGGAACTGACAATCAGACATTCAAGCTTCAGCCCTTTTTCTACTTAGACATTGAATTTCAGTCTGTACATTCACGTGAGGCAGTCAGACTTTGGGATGGGATGGCAGAATTTAATATCAGCCCTTCAGACAGGAAAAATAAATATATATGAATCTTTTTGTTTCTTCACAGTCTCTCTGGAAACAGAAAATTTTAGGCATTACACTTTGTTCCCAGCTCTTCTTAAAGTTACTAAGAAATCATAATGTACTTATACTTAGAACTTGCTAAATTCCTTGGTAACAGTATTGTAGCTGTGATGGCCCAAGGTTTGTAGGAAAAGAAATGTACTAGACTAAGTACAGTTGAAAAAGGGGAAAAAGACTTTGAGTACACATTCCCTTTACCTCACTATGTTCTTAATTTGAAGATTGTAACTTCTTTTTCAGAATTAATATGTGTATGTATATGTATATTTACAAGATTTTTTTTCCAGAAAAATAAAAACTATTACCTCTTCCACCAGATCTGGAACTCTTGATTATGGTATGACAAGTGATAGTACTCTTCTGTGTATAACAGTATAAATATAGCGGAATAAGTCCATATTTAATATAACAAAATAAATAATTTTGGTACTTTAAAACTAGGAGATTCATCTTTGATGCAAAATCAGCCACAACAAACTAACTGTAGGACATCTTGTTAATTTGCTTAATGTAGCAAAGAAAAAAACCATATGTAATGAAGAAGGTAGGCAAGTCTCTTTATAATGGATAGGAATTGGTGTCTAAACCTCTTCTCAGCCATTGAACCCATCTATTATTTTGCATTCAAAAATAAACAAAGTGGGAGAGAGTGACTTCCTGGGTGAGCATTTGGCTGTTAGCAAAGATTAAGTCATCACACATAGCAAACATTTTCTCATTTTAAAGAAATCAATGATTGTACCTGTTTAATTTCATCAGTTATATGCTGCTTTTATGTAAATACTTCACTATTACACTGGTGTTTGTGTGTAACATTTTGCAGAATAAGTAATACCATGATTTTTTTTTTAATAATTACAGCAATTACTATATGAAAAGTGTGTGAATAGGGAGATACAGAATTTGTTTAAATACATAGTGTACTTAGGTCACACTTTTCCACACAAAGGATCTGTAAGACTATTTGTGAAAGTTTTTCTAGAATATTAATGAGACTTGCCAGAAAAGTAAAGAGTATTTGTACAATATTTTCCACTGAACGAATGTGTTTGATATGGAAAAGGACAGATCTCTGAACTCTCAGGCAGAGTGTCATTTGATCTCATTTTTTTTTGAGTATATCAGGCATTTGATCTCAATTTTTTGAGTATATCATAAAAAAGGAAACAGCCCTCTAAGAAACCAGGATGCAAACATTGTTGTGGGAAGTTATGCCCAAATAATTAATAAATTCTGGATTAAACAGAAAGATATGATAAAAAGTCTACAACTTCAACATTAATTATCTGCAGAAAGAGTGGTTTCCTACTAATTACTTCTATATTTTTCCCCTAAATGCAATAGCTTTGAATGGTTTTACCCTGAGGAAAAAAGAGATCTGACTAATTAAAAATATAGTTGCCTATATGCAGAAGATAATCTAAGAAAACAGAGTGACGAAAATGTATCATTTTCAGATTGTGCTATTTGCTGCATAATATGGCACTGCTAACATGGAGAGCTGCCTTATTGCTGTGCAAAACTCTTTTCAGAGCCTTAGTTTAAAGTGTGATGAAACAATTTTCCCTTTTTTTTTCTGTTCCAACAGACACTAACTGTAGCTTTGTTGAATGTGCTAGTTTAAGAGGATTATCTATTATTTGGCATCATAAATTTCAGCAGTCTTCACAACAATTATCAGTATCCACAACTTACCAAAATACCTGATGCACTGTAAGTTTGTTCTTGTCAGCAGTACTGTTTCCATTCCTTTATTCCACTTTGAAACAGGTAAGTTGTTAAGTACAAGTTTAAAAGCTTCTGAACATATTTGCTATGTGCATAGAGTTTTTTAAACTTAGGATTTGCCTACTGTACATTCCAATAGACAGAGAGGAAGAAAAAGGTTTCTGCCTCCTATCCTACTGATACCGGAAAAGAAACAATTTTTTTGAATGTACCAGATTCTTCCTAAACATCTAAAACAATTCCTCTGCTCTGTTCACCAAGTGCAACTCTTCAACTGGAAGGATTCAGTCTTTTCAGGTTAAATGCAGAGGTGAGTTTCCTACTTCTCTCAACAAAAGTGCTCATACAAAAGAGAGGGGTCTTAGAACTCTCACCTTGGCTAAGAGGAACAGTAGCACAGTGAGACTTTGAACCCTAAGTTTAAATGGACAAAATAAGAAATCTGAGAATTTGTAATAAAGAATTTCAAAAAAGTCCTCTCTTGGGCGAAAGCTTTTAGTTAAAAAAGAATCCTGCAATATGTTTTTATTTCCATAAATGGTCTGATGATGGGAGATTCCCAGAGTGCTCATGTTAGTTTGATGGGCTCAGGAAAATAACATGAAAGCTCTGAGCATCTCAGCAGAGATCTTGTGTGTCTTTAGTTATCAAGCTCTGATCCCACAAAAAGAGGAGTCATAGAAATGCATAAAAGAACCTAGAGAATGGAGTGCCTTAAAAAGCTCTGAAGGACTTGCAACAAAGGCTTAGCATAAGTATGAAATAATAATTTGTCTCATAACTGCCTTCATCCATCTCCAAAGCTGTGGTGAAAAGGTTGCTATGAAAAGACTAATCAGGGCAGGAGATTTTTTTTTTTGTAGGTACAAATGAAAACATAAAGGCATTAATTCCTGCTGGCAATATTATGTGCCCTCTTCTTAAAGACTGTTCTGTTTCTCAGTGAGTGAGACAGACATTGTTACTTTCAATAAGACTTTGCTAGTTTCTTCCCTTTTGTAGCAATAGGCTTGTTAATTAATAGCTTTCAGAACTGATTGGTCATGATGGTATTCAAAGCTATATGTTACAGCTAAATTGTTAGTTAATTTCTCCTGATATGAAAATGGATATAAATAAGATGACAATCACAAAATTGAACTTAATGATTGGTATCGTCTCAGAAATGAATTATATTTATTCTTAAAAAATGCTGATTTTCACATTATTAGAGAAGTGTAAGAAGAATGCCTCTGGTATTTTCATCAGCTCTGACAGCCACATATACATATTTCATTGTAATTACATATATGTTAGTACCTATACAACCTTTATTCATTATGCTAACGCATCCATTTCCCAGACCAATTAACTGGTGGCAACCTACACATGTGTAAAATGGACCTGAATTGTCCCAATATTGATGTTAGGGTTTCTTTTTTTACAAAAATAATGAGTTTGTTAGTTTGAAATGTTAGTTATAACATTTTCTTGTTTTCAAGTGAAAGTAACACATAATAGGTTTTGTTGGTGTCGTTAAATGCTTTTAAGATAAAATAACTTTTTTTAATTAAAAATGTAGTTTATCTAAGCCAGAAGCTAAGAATTTATATACTCCGTGAGATTGATATAGCTTGCATTGTCACAGAACTGGTTAAATTCAGGCTACCCTATTGTACACTTCATGATGTTTTCAGTAACAATAGGCCCATATTTTAAGCTGCAGCTCAAATCAAGAAGACTGTAGAGTTTAGAAGGAACTGCTTTTTCTTGGGTGAAAACTCAAGTGATGACTTATGACACCCATCACAACTTCAAATAAATAGTCCTACTGTTATTAGTAATACTTCCTGTATGATCAGATCTGTGTGTAGTGAGGTCTAGGTAAGGGGACTGATAAGGTCTTTGTAATTAGTTTCATTGCTAAGTACTATTACTTAATTAACACAATACTGGTTTGATTAACACAGTACTGGTTGAATAAGCAGATATTTGTACTTTCAACATATTTTCTGTCTGAATCCAAAATGTGCTGTGAAGCTGTCAAGGGAAAACTTTGCATCAGACAAAAGTACTCTGTAGAGTTAAACACAAGTCATCAAGGACATGAAACATTTTAGCAAGATTTTGCATATCTCATGTATTGCTTTACTTACTGATAGAGCTGCCACTTCCATCGATTAGACTGAAACTAACGCATTTCATCCCTATACTGTGATCCAGAAAAGGAAGAAGTGTTACATTTTTAGAGACTCTGAACTTTTCAGACATCCCTCTGTGTCTTCATTCAGATGCACTACTGCTCTGGTTTGGACTAGCTTGTCATATAAAAATGGATTCAAGAACACTGGAAATGGATGACATTGAAATCAAAGGTAGGGCAATAACCTTTAAATTAGTAAATACACTTTTCTTAATCTCTGGGAATGAAGAAGCGTATGATGTTGCAAGCACTCTCACAACAATTTTGAAGGTCCAATTACATTTGAAGATGGGAAAAAAATTATCACAGATACTTCATGTTAAAAAACCTGTCTGGCTTTTGCACGCAATTTAAACTGGACTTTATTAAGAGCAAGGAATAATTTCAACTTCTGTTTTTAATTAGCCATCATTAGCAATAATTGAAAATTTTCTGAACTCCAACTTCATTTGCTTAATATTTCTACAAAAGACAGCAGTAATACTTTAGCTAATTGTCTATAATTTTTAAAAGAGAAATGATGTCATAGTAAGGGCAAAAGTATCATATATTTACCAAAAATGAAAATGTCTTCTGTTACGTTATGTGTGCATAGTAAAGGGCATGTTTTAAGAAAAGTAACTCCAGGTTTGCTGGGACTGAAATACCTCCTATGCTTTTAATCCTTAGAAAGAAATAGAAGGTGCTCTGTTCAGTGTCTGCCAGATGTCAGGAAGGGGAATTAATGAGATGTGAAACAAACTAAACTTGGCGTTTTAACTATGCCCAGTGGAGCAAGATGCACAAGTCTTGCACTAGACAAACTCAACAGTCAAATGATGTTTAAGGTGGTATATTCTCCATGAATTAAACAAATTAAGACTCCCTCCCTGTTTGTTCCTCTGACACTGCAGTGCAAGTCAATGAATCAAAACTGAGATTTTGCTAATTCACGAAACCTAGAATTGTAGGCAACAATGGGAAAACAATGCCAAACAGAAACTCTTCAGTGGGAGCAACACACAAATTAAAATACCTCGGAATTATTATGTATTTAAACTTCTGACAATACCTGTTAAGACTGAAGTTGTTCATTGTTTTCTCACTTCAAGTTAGAAAACATTAAAATGTAATATGTAGTATGAAGTTCATGTCAAGAAAAATGAAACTACACTGTTATCAAGTAAAGTGATATCTAATAGTCTATTGACAACACCAGAGAACACCTAAAAATATTGAAATTAATGTGGTCAGTTTATGTTAGTAAATAATTAAAACTGTTAAAAGAACATTTTGATTTCATATCTATTTTCCTCTATCTATATTCTGTCTACGTACCTATTTTCCTCTCTTCTACATTTGAAAAATATATATCAAAACTGTAAGACGCTTGACTATTCTTAGGAAATACAACATATTTAAGTTCAAGAAGTACAAGTATTAAGTTAACTAGCATTTGAAAGTTTCCTCAGGATATAGGGCTATTCATCTTTTTCTCAGTACAAAATTGATTGAAGAAGTAACCATCACTGGCTTGTAATTCCTATTCCATTATTATCTTTTATTACCTATCCTGCTCTGCTGATATCAGGGTTTAGTTAAACTACCTTGTAAATCAAAATAATAAAGTTATTCTGGTGAAAAATAATTTACAAATATTTTATTTCTAAAATCATCTATCAAAAATATTTGCTTTTATGAATGCATTGATTATTTTTACTAGTTAGTAATATTTCACAAATTTGCTTTCTATAATGAAGTGCTCTTGAACTATTCTCACTACTCTTACCTCTGAGCACATGATAGCTTTTTATTTTGTGTGGCATAGGTCATCTAAATCAAGTCAATGGTTTCTAAATCTTACATAGATGATTAAATTTGGATGTAGGGCATTTCCCAAATAAATATAGAATATTGAGTACTCTTCAAATACATGCCTGCACTAAGGTATCTGAACATTTTTTTTTGATCTGTAGCCAATAACGTAAATATCTGAATAAAAATTAATGAAAGATGTGAACATAAAGCTAAAATTCTCAGAATTCTCTATCCAGGCATAATTTTTGTGTAGTATGAAAAGCAATTATAGAGTCAATATTAAAAATATATTGAGTATATCCACAAATTGATTCCAAGGGAAAGAGACAGTGTAAAAGCACATAAATATTGTCGTGCTCTTTCACTGTAATCAAGTGTGGGGGCATTGGAAACGGTTGTCATTGAAAAACATACACTTTATTTTTCTCGTCATTTTTCCTAGAATTTCCCATCTCCTTTTAAGGATTTTTTTCTGTTATTCTTTTAATAGATTATATAGAATTCTTTTACTTTTAATTATTCAATAAAATAAAAATCACTTCTCGTTACAAACAGCAGGGAGATTCCTCTGGGCAGAAGTTGATTTTGAAAAGGCCTTGTTAATTACTTTGTTTTGTTTTAAATACTTTTTTATGGTGCCTCATATTTATGGTTTCTTTTATGGCCCTATTCATTCAGATACTATTTATAACCAGATAAAATTATAATTGTTTACCATTAAATCAATAAACTAGAAGGTGTTAAAATCTTCTTAGAATTCATTACTAAAAAACATCGATATTCAGGAAAATAGCTCAATGTGTGTTTAAGCTTATACATATCCCTAAATATCACTGAAGTCAATGGATTTTATGGACACACTTTAAAAGTATTATATGCCTAAGTTATTTTGTGCATAGGAAATGCCATTTAGGAGCTTAGTTAATTCTAGAAACATAATGACATCCAGTAGCAGAACTATGCACATTTATGGCTCACCAGACTAAATAATTATTTTCTTTGATATCTTGTTTTAATTTTTTTTTTGCCATTAACATTCAGATCCAGATTTGAGTGAAAAATATCTAATCTTTTTCTAGTAATTAATTGTTTTATATAAATAGAATTTTATTAGCAGTTAGTATCTGATCTGTCATGTATCATTTCTGTGCTCTGGGCCATCATTTTCTTCATTTATTGCACTGCTGAATTTTTTTACCACATGTTGAAATTTCTTCACTTAGAAAATAGGAATTCACTTTCAAAGAAACTCTGTATGTTGATTCCCACCCGTGCACAAACTGCTAGTAGGCTTATTAGAGTAGATACAACTGTAGAGCCCTGCCTTAAGATTCACCTTATTGAAGTCTGAAAACATTGAACATAGATTTTTAATCAAATAAGAAACCTGAGACAGTTTATTTTTGTCACCAACAAATGGAATCTTATAAAAGCAGTCATCTTTGAAATAAGGGGGAAGTTTTCTGGCTACTCTATTTAGAGCCAAGGTTGGTCTCAGAATATCCTGCACACATACCAAGCAACTTCTGAAAGCATCGTTGGAGCCAAAATCATGCTTTGAGCTTTGTGCTATGCTTGAACAACTTCTGTTTGCGAGAGCTGCCTGACAGAAATTGAAGAGGTTATTTCTGAATGTTATTATGGGGGCTCAAATCTCATTCTTCTCATGGCCAAATATAAGGTGAACTCTGAATAGAATAAATAGTTGCTATTGTAATTTCACAGAATCACTAGGTTGGAAAAGACCCCCAGAATCCTCTAGTCCAACCATTCCTGTCAACCACTAAACCATGTCCCTGACCACCTTGTCCACCTGTCTTTTTAATACCTCCAGGGATGGTGACTCAGTCTCACCCTTAGCCAGCCTGTTCCAGTGCTCGATGGCCATTTCTGTGAAAACTTTTTTCTGATGTCCTGCCTGAACCTCCCCTGGCACAGCTGGAGGCCATTATCCCCTGTCCTGTCCCCTTGTCTCTTGGAGAAGAGGCCTGCCCTGTCTACAACCTCCTTTAAGGTAGTTGTAGAGAGTGATAAGGTCTCCCCTCAGCCTCCTCTTCTCCAGACTAAACAAGCCCAGTTCCCTCAGCTGCTCCTTGTAAGACTTGTTGTCCAGCCCCTTCACCAGCTTCGTTGCTCTTCTCTGGACTCGCTCCAGAGCCTCAACATCCTTCTTGTGGTGAGGGGCCCAGAACTGAACACAGGACTCGAGGTGCGGTCTCACCAGTGCCGAGTACAGAGGGAGAATAAAACCCCTGGACCTGCTGGTCATGCTGTTTCTGATACAAGCCAAGATGCTATTGGCCTTCTTGGCCACCTGGGCACACTGCTGGCTCATGTTCAGTCGCTGTCAACCAACACCCCTGGGTCCTTCTCCTCCGGGCTTCTTTCTAGCCAGTCTTCTAGTCTGTAGCACTGCACAGGGTTGTTGTGTCCCAAGCGCAGGACCCGGCATTTGGCCTTGTATTTGCTGATGTAAAACCCTGCACTTCATAAATTCAATAACATTGTATTTGATAACTGTGTTCCAGAATAGAAACAATAAGCATTTTGTGCTCCTGCATACCATGTGTATGTTGTGGTATTAATAGAGTCATTCAAAGTGTGTTATGCTAGTTCAGAAATGGCTTTTTCACTTAGATTTTTCAGTTTATTAGATGCTAACATTTTTCTTTTTTGGTGTGAGCTCAATATGGAGAAAATATTCAACTGCTTCTTTGCATTAGAACTTAAATTCATCCTTAAATTCATCATTCAGCTTACCTACCTGTGAAACAGCAACAACCTGCAATGGTTCATAAAATAGATTTCATTCCAAAAATTCCAAAATATAAATAATTTTCTGGGTATTTTGTTATTTAATTTTAAGTCTTTCCTGGGCTCAAGAAGGATCACTAAAGTCTGATAATATTTTGGTCTGAATCTTTAACCATGCATATATAAAAATATGCCAAACAATAAACTAAATAGGAAGCCTGCATCAGAACATGCTTAGCCAGTAAGGAGCTCAAGTGTACTCTTGTTTTGTTCTCTAACACTAGAATAGTATAGAATATTATTTAGTTGAAAATATATAAAAAAAATTTGCCAAATCATTGATAACAGTATTCCAGCCCATAGAGAAGTTTTGTTTCTTTGAACCACTGAAAGTATTTTACTTATCATCTTAGATTTTCTATATACTGTCTCTGAGTAATCCAGGTTGGAAGGGACTTTAGGAGACCTTTAGTCCAAAGTCCTGATCAAAGAAAGTGAGCTGAGAACTCTGGTCAGATTGATCAAGGTTGTATTCAGCAGGGTCTGAAATTGCTGAAGACAAAGACTGCACAGCCCTTCTGGGCAGCTTGCGCCAATCTGCTAGTGGTGGTTTGGGTTGGGTTATGTGTGTTTATTGTTTGTTTGTTTGTTTTTTAAATTCAAATACTTAGGTTTTATGAACAAATTAAGAATTATATAAGAATGAGGTATATCTGAACATGGTAACAATTGGGGTGATTCTGCTGCACCAGTCTTATGACTTTATATATAATTTCATACACACAATATGATTTATATAACCTTTCTAACTTAGTGTGATACAGTTTCTCAGCAGGAGCTCAGTCATTGGAGACATGCAGTATTAAAGATTTATAAGAAGAAAATTTTTCTTTTCCTCAGAAGTCATCAGATAAGATACTAGTAATCTGATTTTTTTTCAGTGGATGAATGTAAAGTAAAGCGTGTGTTACCCATAGTTCAACAGGTCAGCTGAATATCAGCACAGAAGCCAAAGCCAGTTTTATATTTCGTGATTTCAGTAATTACACTCTACACTGATATTTGACAGTGACTAGAATTTTGTTATCATGTTACCGTGAAGTGCATGACCCCATCTCCAAATCTACTTCACAGCACTGCTTTTTTTTTTTTTATTTTTTTTTTTATTTTTTTATTTTTTTATTATCCTGCAGTATTTCATCAAGGAATATCAAACATGTGTCCTTAAGAATTCTTCTTAAGAGGCGTCTCTCTCATACTAACCTTTTGCCATTCAAAGCATACTAGACATAGGCCTTCGAAGACCCCAGTGTTTGATAACTTCACAGATGTGGATAATAAACCTTACTGTCAACTGTCACCACTTTAAAAAGTTTTGAAAATTGAGGGAATTGATATTAACCTGTTTTGTAACATCGTAATAACTGATGCTTTGGTTGACACTAGATGCTTCTGCTCACAAATATTTGCCTAATTTATTCACATGCCATTCTCTTCAGTCCTTTGCTAGAAAGTGACATAGCTATCATATAAAAAGTTTTAGATTGATTTCACAGAATCACAGAATAACCAGGTTGGAAGAGACAGCAAACAGCATCTCCAGTGCATCAAGTAGAGTATATTCTGCCAATAATATAGTAAGACTCAATATTCATTTGTATTCACAGCAATGTGTGAAAGTAAACTGCATTTTTTGTAACTTTTGATACTTATGCCTCTCCAGATTTCTAATTGCCTACTGCATTTCATAGCTAAAGTTATGATTTGTAGTAATAGGGGTTACTCAGCTGACTAAAAAGAGACTGAAAGTCATATAAGAAATAAAATTATTTTACTGTATCTTCCCATTTAGACCACAGACAAAAAGCTGTTACTTTCCTAGTATGTTTCAAATTGTAAATGAATCAAAAGTTTCACAGATTCCACTTGAAGTCTACTTTCAAAATCATTCTGGTCTACTTGGCTTAGTGCAAATGTGGATTAGCTAAGGAGCATGCAACATGTTTTTTCTTTTTTCTTTTAGCAGGTTGGTTTGCAAATGTTAGTTTTTGTCAAATATCAAATGACCAAACTAAGAGACATTAAAACTATTTAGTCTCTCTTATTAATTTATCTGTGGGCTTAAAGAAGACGTTTTTGTTGTTTGGGGCTAGCTGAAGCAAGGTATTGTAGATGAATAAACTGAAAAAAAACCAGCTGTGCCATCATATAATGGAAATATGTTGTGTTTACCTAATCTTCCATCTCATCCCTTTTCAGTTTTCCTGAACTTAGTTCAAGTCCTGAAATGGAAAAAAAAAATATTCCTCGTATTTGTAGTTGTTCAGTACAGACTTGCTAGATTTCTGGAGCTCCTTTCTTGAAAAATCCCTTATGGCTGACTAAGATGAGCTTAGTAAGATGAGCGTAAGTTTTCCATTATAATACAATCATGGCCAAGGCGCTGGCACAGAGAGCCAGTGTATCTGTCTTTGTCTCTGAAAGAAGGCACTACTCTCTGCTGAGTACCCTGGAAAGGCTTGTATGAGATGTCTGCAGAACCTGGACCCTGCATAAATGCTTTCCTTCCCTTTGGCTCATGGTTACAGTAAATTAAACAAAACTCTTTTAGCCTGGCAGCTTCACCCACCTAGAATTTACAGCCATCTCTAGGGAGGCAGCATACACAGCCATGACTGAAAAATGTTCTGCATAGGAGATAAATATATGGATATATTATTGCCCTGTGGTCAGAAATACAAGTTACTCTTGGGTAGAAAGAGTCTGTAGACCACAATACATAGAGTGGTCTAAAAGTGGTAGTAGGGACTGAAGAAATCAATTTATTCTTCAACAGAATCTATTAATTCACAGAGCCCATTGTTCTTCTTATGTATACTTAGGGACAGAAAGGAGGATAATGTTACTATTTTATAGGTTTGGAAGAGAGACAGGTTTTTCATAATTAATTAGGAATGTACATATGAGAGATACGTATTTCTTTAACATTAGTCTTAAAATGATTGGTATTCTGGTAGTTCTATGAGATTTTCCATTGTCATATGTTCTAAATATGTTAAATTGATTCTATGTAGCTTCAGAGATTCATTTCAGAATTTCCTACTAGAAAATGTAAAATATTAGTTAATTAACTCTCTGTTTATTTGAGAAGATTGTTTTATTTTTTCCAGACATCAACTACAATCCTTAAATAAACAAGAAAAAGCCTTATGTGTGTGTGTATGTTTGTGTAAAAGACTATATTATTAAATTATACTGTTACAAATGTGTAAAGGGCTAAAAAAAAGAGACAAAAATTTACAATATGTGTAGTTCGTTATGATAAATATTGTTTCTGGAATCATTGAAAGATCCAGGTAAGGTATTGAAATCAAATAAGAATTCAAAGATTCCAAAACTAGACAACAATTAAAAAAAATCCTTCAAGGGAGGAGTAATGTTTTTATACTCTCAAAGGAAAAGAAACAGTCAAAAAGCTACTGGATTGGGAGAGGAAGCTTAAAATAAAGAGGACCGTTCTACAAAGTGCCCTCATTTTCAGCCACAACTTTGGAAACTACAGATTTTCTGAGGATTATTCTATTAAGATAGTGTGTAGAGGATTTCAGCATATTCAGTCTCATTTTAGCAAAAATCTTCAAAACTTCAAGGAAGAAAAAACTTTTCACTGTATTTCTTTGTGTCCAAGGCTTTTTCTCTCAACAAAAATACCTTAAATCTAAAAATTAATAAAAATTTCTTATAATTTAAGAATAACCATGAATTTTAGAAAATAGTTCCAGTATTTTAATTCATAATTTTTCAAAGTAACTTTTAAACTGTGAACCTTTCTTCTTATAGAGGGACAAATCCAATGTGGTTCAACTCTTCATGAAAGTGCTCTGCAGGCTTAGATGATAGAAGAAAGCTTCAATGTTAACGAAGAACAGAATATTTTCTCTTTCTATGTAAGGTGAAATTGTAGCCACAAAGAAACCTGAAATATTTTTTTCTCTCTGTGTACTGGTATTTTACCTCCCTTTTCACACATTGTTTCCATAGCCCTTAGACTCTTAATCATTCTGTTTAACATAGCTTGCTAGAAATGCAGGATTTTATTCTTATGACTTCCTTCTTGAAAACTTACATGTTGGTCTCTCATTATTTAACATTTTAGTCAAATAACCTATTTCCATGTAACAATAAAAGCATTAATTTAATTAATTTTTAATCTTCAAAAAGTTAATGATCCTTCTTCCTCTAGGACTTTTGTCTCTATGAGTGAATGAGCAGATTACATTTCATATAAGCTATTACAGGACATTATTTCTGTTGCTCCAATCAACCAGCTCTGTCTGCTGGCAAAATGAGAACATTTCTTTCAAAGTCTGAAGATTCAAGATGTTGCAAATATGGGAGCCTAAGAATGAAATCCAAGGGCCACTAATCCCTTGTAAGATTGTAACCTATGTGGCAAATTAAGTCTTACATATAAAATAAAAGATAAAGGAAAATGATGTATACAACAACTTTATAGTGTCTTATAAAGAATTTGAAGAAATGTGACCACATTTTTTTTTATTTTTATATATTACATTAATTTTGACAGGAATCTCCAACAACGTGCAACAATAAGGTATACAAATTTTAAAAATTAATAATTTTTTTCCAAAGAAACAGGGGGATGTGACTGATGCAAGAAGAAAAATAGTGCTCTTGATATTAAAGATTTTCCATTATTTCATTTTAGTATCATGCAAGCTGTAGTATTGAAAAGTGTTCAAACTGATTAATGTTTCTTCATGTCAATACTAGTGGTGAAACAACAGATTTATCAGTTGTAATAACAGGCACATCGCAGTTATGTATAAGCATAAGCAATGTATGTTGCAGTAATGAGGGACAGACTTTGTTGAGTCGAGATAATGATATGGAGATAGTTAATGGACTTCTCTTCTGAGGGGTTTAATTCTCACACCAAGCTCTTAGAGAAGATGATGGTGCTGATTTTCTGGACTTGCTATTACAGACTTGTAAGGAAGTTTACTATATAAAGTTTTAATCAGTAAAGTAATAAATACTAGGGCTTTCCCCTTTGCCACTAGAGGGGAGCTCAGCCAGACAGGAGAAACTACCATCTGTTTGGACCAGTAATAGGTGGCTGTTTTTGGGGTCTAGTGCTTTCTGGGACCTGGGCTCCTGGGCTTTGCTGAGTGTGGGGATACTTTCTGGAAGTCAGGTTTACCTGTGTGCTATTCTTGGCCACAGGGCAAGTATATACAAAATACGTCTTGTGTATAAAACACTCAGACAACTTCTCTCCTAATCTCATCTGCTGGAAAGTCAGCTTGCAAATTTCCTTATATCTGCTTCTCCTGAAATAAACCGATGGCAAAAAAAGAAGAAAGCATGTATCGGAAGAAAGAGATTAAGACATGGTCCTTATAACTAGAGTGTTAAAAAACCTCAAAAACCTTGTTTTGCCTTTTCTATATACATGTTTGCATGGACAGTTCACACAGAGGAGGACAAAATTGTTCTGAACTACTGGAGAGGAGAGGCTATAGAAGAGTAAGTTACTTCAATCCACAGGAGACAGTTTTAGTGGAGAGCAATTTGTCTTCAGATGACCATTGTTTTGCCTAATACAAGATATGGGAGACACTGAGCTGTCAGATTTCTGAAACTCAGATTGCTGAATAAATTTTCAGTCATAGGAAACATGAGAAAAAGAAAAAGTTATTTCCCTTATTTTCTGTTTTCCTGGAAGTATTTTCACATGACACCAGGTAAATAATTGAACCCAATAAAGAGTTTTTACAGAACTTTCTATTTAGGAAGTAAGTCAAAATTGATCTAGAGGAAGAAGTTTCACCCATTCTTTATCTACTGGATGATGCTGTAATGATCATGGGAAGTAGGTTTCAGCCTATTATTTACCTGGACAAGTATGAACTTACATTTTCTACCTGATTTTTTCAGCCATCACAGGACACAGAGCCATTTTACATATGAGTGACAGCTTTGTATTGTGGACAATTTTAGCAGATATATTCAACCCTGTCCTATTTAACTTGTCTAATTAAGTGATAATCTCAAAGTGCAAGTCCAGTCTGGAAAAAAAAGGTGCAAAGAGAAACTTGACATGTTAAATATTTTGCAAGCACCTAGATTTCACACAGACATCTGCAGGACTTAGAGAGAACTGCCTTTGATAATCAGATCACAGAACTGCAGGCAGAAGACATCTAAATTGCATTGTGCAGCTGTGCACTGCATTTATCATCTATTCTAGATCTGAGAGGGAGGTGAGAATCCCCCAAATACCAAGGACTGTAATCATCATGATCATCATTAATCATTACTCACCAGCTGCACAGAAACACACACAAGGAATTCTTGCATTTTGGCACCTGGTAAAGCCTCAGTATATATGTCGTGTTGATTCGGGAGTTAGAGAGAAGGATTATAGGGAAAAAATAGAATCATTCCGGTCCTCCTAAATATAGAGTAGTTTGTGCTACCGTAGAAGGAAAACCAGAGCTAATAGATATGGGTTTATTTCTATATAGTGGAAAAATTACTGGGTAGTATATCATAGAGGAAGTTTGAGCTTAATTGTATATTTAATTTATTCCTTTATTTTAAAATGTACATGCTTCAAGATTAGAAGGAAAACTCATTGAAATATTGTTAAATGCAGGGAAATTATTTTCAGAAAATTGTAAAATTCCTCCAAAGAGGAAAGTTTTTGTGCATTTGCTGCAAAGTAAAAGGCAAATTTAATTTGTAAGACAAATCAAATATAATCGACTCAAAAATTTATAATAGACTTCATTTAATATAACCAAGGAGGAAAGAAATTGTCTACTAATTTACAGAAATACACAATGTTCTGTGTGGGTTATTAGAAGGATGAAAAAACATAAAATACTACCTTGGAAAAATGAGATTGAGAAAGAAGGTTTAACTACCTTCAGCTTCTTGACAAACACAGTTGCATAAGCTTCATTTGTCTGGTGAAGTGAACTGATTAAAAAACTCATATAATTAGCACATAAAGAAATATCAACTGTTCTCATTTTTCCCCTCAAAGCAAAGAAAGCAGCAAGCACTTCTGAATGAAACTTAATTATTGTTTTGAATTTAGAATTCCTGTTGATTTATGGAAAGAGGAGGAAACAATGCTGTTTCTTGCCATGATGGACAATCTTTCCAAGGACACCAAATATGGATGATGAACCTATGAACCAGTGGATTTATGTACTGAAAAAGAGATCTAACACAAAATTATCCCTGAAGTTCAACGTGAAGACTGCCAGAAATGCAGTCTTTAGAAACAGAAGTGTTAAACAGCTTCTAAGATTACATTCAGAAGACATCCATTTTAGGAAATCTGGTATGTATTTATGAAAAAAAGGTTCTTTTGATTTAAAATACACAAACACCCCATTGTAATATTTTCAGAAATCAATAACATACTGTCTTATGATGCAGCTAAAATTGTTGGCTATTCAGGGATCTCTGTCTAATTTGGTTTTGTTTGTTTGTTTGTTTCTTGGAAGAAATGAAGGGCTTACCTGTAAAGCAGGCGACATAGTAGAGGAATTTACATTTCATAATACTATGGTTCCTAGCTGAATGACAAATGGGTGCCTGAGCTGGAACTCCATTGATACAAAAAATAAAAAGGAATTGCAGCCTGAGTCCCTCTGGTAATGGGTTCAATGAATCTGTGATGCAGAGGCACACTCTGGGAAAGTTAACATGATTTAAGTGTGCTCAGCATGGTTTTTCAGGCCCATGGGCTGAGACAGAACTTTTATTATTATGTGACTGTTAGGTAATGTGTTATGATTAGGGAAAAAGTACTGTGGTGATGAGTGGGATTGGTTTAGGACAGTTAGATGAGAAGCTGATTCATAGCTATGATATTGATCTATTTAACATTTTTTATTATTAACTTTCATAACAGAAGTGGCTGCTCCAGGGAGGTGGATTTTGGTTCATTCTGATGTGATTACTTCTTACCTTTGAATGATTTTCACACACCCTTTGCTCTTCTCTGGTTCTGTCAGTTATTTCTGTCTTCTAACTCAATTTTTTTTTTTTGCTGCAGTTAGGTTTTTTTTGTCTCTAAGCACCAGCAATCCTGGCTGCATTGTCTTGAGTGATCACTTATATTCCTCAGAATGGATAATATTTTCATTATTGCTTCCCCTACAACGTTTTACCCTGACTTCATGAGTTATTGCTACATTTCAGAAAGCCAGGGAATTTTTCATATTAGAAGAGCTCCAACACATTAAGGCACAGAGAGTGGAAGAAACAGGCTGTTTCTCCTTTACTAACCATACTATAGTTTTATTTGAGGGAAGGAAGGAGAATAGCCTTATCATTGTTATAATTTATTCATATCAGAGTGGCAAACATGGATTCTAACCAAATCTGCGGAGTCACTTCTTCCAAAGAATTGCCAAGACAAAGAAAGAAAAGAAGGATAACATCCTCCATATGAAGCAAACAGATATTTTCAGTAAGTCAATAAGGCATTTTTTTAGTACTATAAATGCTGTTTGCTTGGACCCACTATTTGGTACATTTGCAATAATATGTCTCCTCTGCTAAGATTTTACCTCCATAACTGAATTTCCTGGTCAAAATGAGAGAAAGCATCCCACAACTAAAAGCACTAAATAACCAATAGCCTAATGGTGGTGACTGTCTTCTAAAATGTAAATAACCTCAATTCTACTTGAATTGAATTACCAACTTGAAATAGACCTTGTCTACCCTAATGACTGTCCTGTTCAATGATTAGATGTTCTGCAGGGGAGATATTACAGTTTCTTTCATAATAGCTGTTTCGTTATTGTGTATTTATTTAACCATTGATTAGAGAGGGACTTGATCCCACATACTAGTACTTACAATCGCCAGTATCTTACCCTGTTAAATTTCCTCAATGTCTTCTGCTGAGCCATTCAACTTTATTTAGAAACATTCTTAATCTCATTTCTGTCTCTATTAATATAAACTTAAGAAGCGTATCCTATCCACTGAAAATGAGGCAAGAAGAGAAAGACATTTAGGAGCTCTGCAAGATCATCCATCCCATACTGTTAAAGTTAAATTTATTTTTTTTTTCCTTCCTAAGATTATATGCAGCAATGTAAGAGATCTTTCTACATTTTGCTCTGATCTTGTATGTATATAAGGGAGAAAAAACCCCACCTTCTCTCAGTCTTATGGGAGCTGAGAGTGATATCCACCTTTGATACAGAGTTTCAGCTACTTCCTGCATACTAACTCCCTCCTTGCCATAGAAACCTGGCAACTCCCCTGATAAGAAATATGTCTTTCCGTAACTTCACAATTTATGACTCTATTTACAAGGAAGCCTTTGCAATTTAGCGGTAGATCATTCTATGGATTCTTTGAAGCACAACAAGCTTTAGAGTGACAGGTATTCAAGGAATTTACCATGGAAAAATGTTTTTGCAGTGCCCAGAGATGTGGTGAGAGATATGGGTCAGAATATTTAGTTAGGCTTATAACTTCAAAAATACAAGGGAAAAATAATTAAATCTATAACATATAAGAAGGGAAAATATTTTGGAACGTTCCTGTATTATTAGATCTACCTACTGTTCTTGTCTATTTTAAGGACAAAAAAGCATCATATCTTTGTATTCTAAAAGATTCATTTTCTTGTTGCTTGTTCTTGGACTCTGGGACCTCACACAGTGATACAATGCTCAAGTAATTTTCTCCCTTTTCTTCCTTAAAGTCACTGAATCATGTTTCGATTTTGTACTCTAATTAGCACATTCCTTGCTTAAGACCTTCGCATGCTTTCCCCATATGATTTAAAAGGTTTAATTTGAAACAGATTTTATGGAGAGTATATCACAAAGTCTAAATACATCAGAAAACTGATCTGAGGGTAGGATTGCTGACACTTTTCAAAAGCCTGCTTTATTAGCATTAGGGAATACACTAAAAGACTATGTTTATTCTTTCACTTCAAACTACACAAAAAAGGGTGAGATTTAGCCCTTTAACCTTATGAATAGACTCAAGATGAAAAAGCATCACAGAAAATAACTTTGCTAACTACCGTCAAGATCTTTCTATATCTATAATGATCACACTCCCTCTTCCAGGACTTCAAACAGGTGTGTGTTACGAAATCTGGATTTTCATTATCTATCTGATATTTTTTGAGGTATTGCATTTTGTTGTCAGTGGACTCATTTTTTTAGCATCTCACAGATCAATTCTGGATGAAAGACAGCAGACTCCCCCTGCAAAGTTAACAAAATAATTCAAGGATGATGCAGTGTCTTGTCTTGACAGTACATTACAGGTCATTTCTAGCATTTGTCATCACTGAAGGCAGGCACCCCGGCAGAATTCTCATTTGTCTTCAGTTATAGGTATCAACTTTGACTGCACAGTAGAATTTCAAACTATCATTAAAAAATCATTACAATCTCAGATGGAACACTGTGAACCCAAGCTTCATTCAGAATAGTTCTCCTGAGCTCTAACAAAGATGAAAGCAGCAACATCAGTAATGTATATAAACTGCTGTGCCATACCAGCTACATTTTCATTGTCAGCTTGTTCAATCCAATACTTCTTTTCAGCCTGCCTGTGAGCACAAGGTAAACTGCTCTTCAGATCATCCAGAGTCTGGAAGGACTACTCAAAGCTGCACCAAAAATTCTTTAGGTGGATCAGTATCAGTACTGTTGTTCTTTGGCATAAGATATTTCATTTTGAAATGCCATGATGCCCTGAACATAGTACTTCCTTTAAACACTCTAGTACCTGCAAAATCCTTGAGCTTGTCTTTAACCAGTTGAAACAACCTATGACACTTTCTATTAAAGCTGCATAGTGAATTATACAGCAGATTTCTGTGTAATAGTCAATAATTTATAACACTTCTCATTTACACACTTTTAACTAAAAACGATTAACTTAAAAAGGTCTAAACCATGTGGACCAGTAAAATAAGTTATTGAAATTGCAAATTACAGTGAAGAATGTGTGGTGTATTTTGCAGGAAATAACTAATTTTTTTTTCTCGCACAGTCTGAAATCTTTAATTTCCTGACCAGACCAAACTCTTAGTTTCCTTTATAATTCTGAATTATTTGACACTGTCAAATAACATAACATTCCAGTCTTTAAATTGGAAAAACTTAGATTTGATGGATGGGGCACTCATCATAAGGAATATGCTAGATGATCACACTCAAAGAGCTGTGATCAATGGCTCAGCGTCCAGGTGGAGACCAGTAACAAGTGGTGTTCCTTAGGGGTCAGAATTGGGACCAGTATTGTTTAACATCTTTGTCACTGACATGGACAGTAGGATTAAGCACACCCTCAGTAAACAGTTGCTGTCACAGAAACATGGTGGGATGACTTGCACAACTGTAGTGCTGCAATGGATGGCTAAAAACTCTTCAGAAGTGATAGACAAGGAAGTAGAAGTGGTAGGGTAGCTCTGTATATTATGAGAGTTTTGATTCTCTAGAGCTTAATGGTAGTGTCAATAGGATTGAGTATTTAAGGGTAAGAATCAGGGAGAAGGGCAACAAGACAGATGTCATGATGGGAGTCTGTTATAGACCACCCAAGCAGGATGAAGAGACAAATGAATTATTCTACAAGCAGCTGAGATAAATCTCATTATCCCTAGTCCTTATCCTTGTGGAGGACTTCAAACTACTGGATGTCTTCTGGAAATATAATACAGCAGAGAGGAAATAATCTAGGAGGTTTCTGGAATGTGTGGAGGAAAACTTGACACAGCTGGTGAACAAGTCAGCCAGGGAAGCTGCCCCAATGGACTTGGGAGGACTAAAAAGATGTTGTGGGGTTATGCAGGGAGAAAATTAGAAGGGTTGTAGCCCAACTAGAACTTCACATGTGTACTGAAGTAAATGACAATAGAAAATGTTTCTATACACATGTCAATAGCAAAAGAAGGGCTAAGGAAATTCTCCAGCCTTTATTGGATACAGAGAGAAACTTCATGACAAAGGATAAGGAAAAGAGTGAGGTATTTAATGCCTTCTTTTTCTCAGTCTTTAATAATAAGCCAGTTGTTCTCAGGGTACCCAGACCCCTAAGCTGGAAGACAAGGACAGGGAGCAGAATGGAATCCTCATAATCTAAGAGGAAATGGTTAATGACCTGCTACTTCACCTACATATGCACAAGCCTAGGGGGCTGGATGAGATCAACCTAAGAGCACTGAAGGAACTGGCAGAAGTGCTCATCAAGCCACTTTCCATCAGTTATCGGCAGTTATGGCTTACTGAGCAGGTCTTACTGTTGACTTGAGGTTAACAAATGTGACACCCATCTAGAAGAAGGGCCAGAAGTAGGATGCAGGGAACTACACGACTGTTAGACTGACAGTGCCAGGGGAGATTATAGAGAAAATCATCTTGTGCAACATCATGCGGTGCTTACAGTCTAACCAGGCAATCAGGCACAGTTAGTGTGTGTTTAGGAAAGGCAGGTTGTGCTTGACTAACATAATCTTCTTCTAAGACAGAGTGACCCACTTGGTGGATGATGGAAAGGCTGTAGATATTGTTTGCCTAGACATTGATAAAGCCTTTGACCAGTTTCCCACACCATTCTCTTAGAAAAATTGGCTGCTCATGGCTTGGATGGGCATACTCTTTGCTGGGTAAAAAAAATGGTTGAATGGCTGAGCCCAGAGAGTTGTGGTGAATGGAGTTAAATCTAGTTGGTGGCAGGTCACAAATGATGTTACCCAGGGCTCAGAGTTGAGGTAATTTCTGTTGAATATATTTATCAATTATCTGGAAGAGGGAATCGAGTGTACCCTTAGCAGATTTTTGGATGACACCAAATTATGCAGGAATGTTGACATACTTGAGAGAAAAAAGACTCTACAGAGGTCTCTGGACAGGCTGGATCTATGGACCGAGGCCACTTATATGAGGTTCAACAAGTGGTCAAGGAAATTCTCAGTTTTGGGCCTCTCTCTACAACAAAGACATTGAGATTCTGGAGGTTGCCCAAAGAAGAGCAACGAAGATGGTGAAGGGCCTAGAGCAGAAATCTTTTGAGAAGCTGCTAAGGGAACTGGAGCTGTTTAATCTGGAGAAAAAGAGGCTGAGGGGAGACCATACCACTCTCTACAAGTACCTGATATGAGGTTGCAGCAAGGTGGGTTTTGGTCTCTTCCCCCAAGAAACAAGTGACAAAATGAGAGGAAATGGCCTCCATTTGTGCAGGGGAAGCTTAGGCTGGATAGTATGAAATATTACTTCACTGAAAGGCCTGTCAAACACTGGAAAAGGCTGCCCAGTTAAGTGGTTAAGTCATCATCTCTGGAGGTATTTATAACACATGTAGAAGGGCAGGATGTCATCCAGAGGGACCTGGACAAGCTAGAGATGTGGGCCTGTGTGAACTTCATTAGGTTTAACAAAGCCAAGTGCAAGGCCCTACACCTGGGGTTTCTACAGGATGGGGGATAACGTGATTGAGAGCAGCCTTGCAGAGAAGGACTTGGAGGCGTTTGTTGATGAGAAGTTCAACATGAGCTGGTAATACCTACTTACAGCCCAGAAGGCCAACTGTAGCCTTGGCTGCATCAGAAGAAGCATGGCTAGTGTGTTGAGGTGATTCTCCCTCTCTACTCCTCTTTTGTGAGACCTCATCTGGAGTATTGTGTCCAGTTCTGGAATCCTCAATGTAAGAAAGGTATGGAACTGTTGGAATTGGCCCAGAGGATGATCAGAGGGCTGCAGCACCTCTGCTATGAGGACAGGCTGAGAGAGTTGGGGTTTTTCAGCCTGGAGAAGAGAAGGCTCTGAGGAGAGCTTATAGTGGTCTTCCAGTATCTGAAAGGGGCCTCAAGAAAGCTGGGGAGGCACTTTTTACAAGGACATGTAGTGATAGGATAAGGAGAAAAGGCTTTGAATGGTAGGGGGGAAGATTTAGACTAGACATTAAGAAGAAATTCTTCATAATGAGAGTGGTAAGACACTTGCTCAAGTTGCCTTTGGGAGTTGTGGCTGCCCCCTCCCCGGAAGTGTTAAGGCCAGGCTGGATGGGGCCTTGAGCAGCCTAGTCTAGTGGGAAGTGTTCCTGCAGGGGAGGTTGGAAATAAATTATCTTTAATGTCATTTCCAACCCAAACCATTACATGATCCTATGATTCTATATGGCACTTCAGGACATAGTTCAGTGGTGGACTTGATAATATTATGTTTACAGTTGGATTTAATGATCCTAAAGATTTTTGCAACCTAAACAATTCTGTGATTCTGTCATTATTAGACAAGAACAACACAGGAAAATACTGACAAATAAGAGGGGATTAGATGCAAAAATAATGTAAATATCATTTCATGCTATTGAAGGATGTATCATACAAAACACAGGAGAAAAGATTCTTTATCTTGAAGTCTGAAAAAAGGTCTTCTGAATCACACACACAGAATACCCAGGTTGGAAGAGACCCACTGGATCGTCGAGTCCAACCATTCCCACCAATCCCTAAATCATGCTCCTAAGCACCTCGTCTACCCTAACCTTAAACACCTCCAGGGACGGTGACTCAATCACCTCCCTTGGCAGACCGTTCCAATGCCTAACCACCCTCTCCATGAAGAACATTTTCCTAATCTCAAGCCTAAATCTCCCCTGGTGGAGCTTAAGGCCATTCCCTCTCGTCCTGTCCCCTGTCACTTGGGAGAAGAGGCCAGCACCCTCCTCTCCACAACCTCCCTTCAGGTAGTTGTAGAGAGTAATAAGGTCTCCCCTCAGCCTCCTCTTCTCCAGGCTGAATAACCCCAGCTCTCTCAGCCGCTCCTCATAAGATTTGTTCTCCAGCCCCTTCACCAGCTTTGTTGCCCTTCTCTGGACTCGCTCCAGAGCCACAACATCCTTCTTGTGGTGAGGGGCCCAAAGAGCAATTCTGAAAGCAATTTACCTTTTTTTACTAAAAAAGATGGTTTTTATTGCTGCTGTTTTCTGGTAATGCCAAATGCCAGGAGAGAATTAGAAAGAGAGGGAAGGTATTTAGAGTTCTGATGAAATGGTACGTGTTGAAAGTGCTATGTGTGATTGCAAAGTTCACAGAATCACAGAATCACAGAATGACCAAGTTGGAAGAGACCCACTGGATCATCGAGTCCAACCATTCCCATCAATCCCTAAATCATTCTCCTAAGCACCTCGTCTACCCTAACCTTAAATACCTCCAGGGACGGTGACTCAACCACCTCCCTTGGCAGACTGTTCCAATGCCTAACCACCCTCTCCGTGAAGAACTTTTTCCTAATCTCAAGCCTACATCTCCCCTGGTGGAGCTTGAGGCCATTCCCTCTCGTCCTGTCCCCTGTCACTTGGGAGAAGAGGCCAGCTCCCTCCTCTCCACAACCTCCCTTCAGGTAGTTGTAGAGAGTAATAAGGTCTCCCCTCAGCCTCCTCTTCTCCAGGCTAAACAACCCCAGCTCTCTCAGCCGCTCCTCATAAGATTTGTTCTCCAGCAAGCAAGTCTCTAACCACCTCCTCTTGGACCTTGGGAATCTCATACTTCTCATCCAACCCCTGGGGTTGTGCACAGAGGGAACAATTTTCCTTACTGTTAAAGACTGAGGCAAAGTAGGCATTGAGCACTTCAGCCTTGTCTTCGTCCCCTGTTACTCTTGCTCCCTCTGCACCTACTAGGGACTGGAGATTCTCCCTAGCCCTCCTTTTGCTGTTGACGTATTTGTAGAAAGACTTTTTGTTCTCTTTCACAGTCTTGGCCAATCGCATTTCTAGTTGGGCCTTAGCCCTCCTGACTTTTTCCCTGCACGTTCTCACTTCTTCCCTATAGTCCACCCAGGATGCCTGCCCCTTCCTCCAGAGGTCGTAGACCCTCCTCTTCCTATTGATGTCTCTCAGGACCTCCCTACTCAACCACGCTGGTTTCTTACCCCTCTGGCTACTTTTCCGGAACTTGGGGACGGCTTTCTCCTGAGCTGCTAGGAGTTCCTTCTTGAAGAGCACCCAGCCCTCATGGACACCTTTGCCTTCAAGGAGCGCCTGCCACGGCACTTTTCCGACCAGCCTTCTGAACAGCCCAAAGTCTGCTCTCTGAAAGTTGAGGGCGACTGTTCTGCTAACCTCCTTCTTCATTTTACCCCGCACTGAGAACTCTATCATCTTGTGATCGCTTTGCCTTCACATCCCCCACCAGTCCTTCTCGGTTTATAAACAGCAGGTCCAGGAGGGCACCATCCCTTGTCGTTTCGCTCACCAGCTGTGTGAGGAAATTGTCTTCCACACACTCCAGGAACCTCCGGGACTGCTTCCTTTCTGCTGTATTATACTCCCAGCCTATATCTGAGAAATTGAAGTCTCCCACAAGGACTAGAGGTAGCGATTTTGAGACTACACTCAGTTGTTTGTAGAAGAGCTCATCAGCTGCTTCTTCTTGGCTGGGTGGTCTATAGCAGACTCACATCACAATCCCTTCCCGCCCATGGGTTCCTCTGATTTTCACCCACAGGCACTCAGTCCCATCCTGATCGTAGTCCAGTTAATAAAAGTTGATTTGGTCTAGGCAGTTAGTGACTGCTGACTAGTATACTGAACAAGAACATGTTAGCTCAAAGCTCAACAAGGCTCAGATCTGATCCTGACTATCACAGATTAAATTCTGTGATGTGCTCTGGGCTCTGTGTTTTGCCTCAGAAGACCTCTGTTATGCTACTTGAAGAATGAGATTAATATTTTAATCACATTTAGCAATGAGCAGGAGGGAAGAATGAGAATAAATACCTATTTATTTTCAACTTTTTCAGAAAAAAACGAGGAAGAGTTTGTCTGTGAATATAACACATACCTATGCTCAACAGTTTTATTGTGGGACCTAAAATGAGATCACGTGTTTCTAATGCAATTGAGAGGGAGATACTCTCTGTTTCCTCTTCTGGCACTTGTGGTACTCACAGCACTGCAGCAGTAGCAAAAATCACAGGAACTGCATGAAACTTTGATTCCCAGCCTCTGCCAGGTAAAGTGTGTCTATTCATCTGAGGGCAGGATTTTGACTGCCTGTTGTGTCCATGTGATTTATGACAAGGATTCCGAATGCTCATTA
The DNA here is from genome assembly GCA_033459285.1 of Clamator glandarius. NCBI lineage: Eukaryota > Metazoa > Chordata > Aves > Cuculiformes > Cuculidae > Clamator > Clamator glandarius. Next base: position 4,410,043 of record JAUNZM010000117.1, on the reverse strand, counting down.
AGACTAAGTGTTTTAGGGAGACTGAGCAACCAGAGCTTCTAATTCAATGTTAAATTCACAAGGAAGACACTATTTTTAAATGTTTGTAATATTTTCATTTTTCTTTTGATTGTACTGTATTTTGTTGTTGTCTCCAAGAGATGAAACCAGAAAGATACATTTTATCTTTTCTCTCTGTCATTATTTCCCTGCATTGGAACCCAAGAATATTCTGTATGTTTTCAAACAAATAAATACAATTTGTATTAAAATAATCAATATAAATTTAAATGTAGATATACATTTCAACAAACATGTAAAAAATTTGGAAAACATGTTTCTGCTACATGGATACATAAATTCCTCTCAAATTTACCATGGCATGGGTGAGTACTTGCAAATGTATCTCTACAGGAACTACACACTCAATGAAGCATTAAAAAAAAAAATCCCTAAAAATAATGTGCTCTTTTTTCTGGTCTTCTCAAATTTCTGCCTCCATCTCCCCCATCCCTCCCCTTACTCAAGTGAGTGCTTGGTATTTCTTGTTGAAAAAACTCGATTTAAGTAGACAGTTCAGGTTTCTTTGCTGACATCTATTATCGGTGAAAGGGGTGTTGCCTAATTTCTAGAAGCATCTGAAAGGATACAATACACTATTACAAAAACATGTATTTTTCATGAACTTCCCATCAGCTTTTGCCTTGGGTAGTCATGGGAATAAAATATTACTTTAGACCTATTCTCTTCAAAATATAAACACCCAAAATGATGTGCCTGAGGAACTCACAACCCCCCCTGATTTTATTAGTATCAGTGGTCAAATACAAGCATAGCTGCAAAAGCAGCCACCTTAGAGCAAATACTGCAAATTTCATTTACAATTCATCTCAACTCCCAGAAAAAAACATTTGTATCTGGTTTTACTTGTGCTTGTTTCATCCAGTATGTCAGTACTCTTGACATAAATGTTAAAGATTTTAGCAAAAGTTCAGATTAATCAGGTGTACATTTATTTCAAGGGATATTATTGCTCTTAAATTAATTTAAGTAATGTTTAATGGATTAAACAGATTCTTTCTGTAACTTTTGACAACAATGGAGTTACATTAGGGACACACTAAAATCCATTTGTCATGTCAACTATCAGAGAAATATGCTTGGAATATACTTGGAAATCAATGTCCTTTTGATGCCATCTGAATCTAAAACATAAATTCATACAAAGACTATCTTACCAGGCGAGGTTCAGGATTTCACTTCAGAAGATAAGCTGAAAACAAAAAACTTCAGAAGATGATGAAAAGGCATAAATATTGTACAAAAAAGAATAAGTAATTAATACTTGTTTGAAAACAGAGTCTTTGTGAGCTGCTGTAATTTTCAGAGATTTTTTTTTCCAAGGAGACTGTGGAGTCTCCATCTTTGGGGATATTAAAAAACTATCTGGGCACCTTCTTTAGGTGACGCTGCTGGAGCAGGGGACTCAGACCATATGATTTCCAGAGTCATATTCAATCTTAACTGTTCTGTGACTCTATAATTGAAGCCAAAGATGATCCTAAAGGAAGTGCCTTTGCACAAATATACATAGTCTTAATGTTTCCTTTCCAAGAATAGGTAGCCTATAATTTAGTGAAAAGAGTCTTGCAACCATGCTATAACATTAGATTAAAAGGCAAAGACTAATTAGAAAGTCAGTTATTCCTTGAATTTGCATTTTTAGTCTTTTTTTTGAGAATTTTAGCATATTACTTATCATAGCTCCCATAACATTCAGTAATAATGGATTGTTCTGCCTCTGATTTTTTACAGCAAATTTATACTGAGTCTCATTATTTAGAAACTTTCAATTAACCATTGAGAATTTAATTGTTTCAAAACTGGCAACAAAAAGCATGTTTCTCAAAATAAGTTTTGCTACCTGACAGCACTTGAAATAGATGCCACAATCCTTTAACTTAAAATACCATCTCAAAACCAGCATATGTATCTCTGCATTTCCTATTCAACAATTGTTGCCATAAGATGCAAGAAAAAATAATAGATGAAAGACTTTTTTTTTTTTATCCCTCTCAGTCCCCTGTGGACTTCTCCCATTGATATTATACATATCCAACATTTATTTAAGAAAACGGGGCTCGTTTTTCCCCCAAAAGTGGCAAACTTATTCATTTGCAAAATGCAAATATCTCCTGAAATTGTTTCTTTTGACCAATATTTTTACAGTTTTCCCTACTTTTCTCTACTTGCTGGGGCTACAATGTCTTGTCTTCCGCTTTAACTTTGATGAAGTTAAGGCCTGAAGGTATCTCCAGTGATGGCAAAAGGAAAGCTCTATTTTAAAAATTTTGTTACTGAAAATAATTGAAGAGCAAATGGAACGGTACACAAATAGAATTAATAGAATAGCAAACCATCCTAACATATGAAAATCTTCTGAAAAATCTGCATGCCTGGAGTTACAGTAGAAACATTTTAACTGGACAGGGACTTGGTAAAAATGTTTATTCTCATGTGGACAAAAATTCGTTTGTTGAACTATAATGTTATCACTGCCTGCATCTCTGACTGAAAAGTTCCTGCTGTTGTCTGGGATTTTTTTCCAGGGATGTAGAAGTATTACCATCAAAGCAGAGGAAAACAAAAATATGTGATGTCATTGCCATTACAGCTATTAAGTAAGCCCAAGAAAATTTTTTTGTCTTATTTCCATCATGTCTTATTATTCTATGTTCACTCTTCTTCCACTTCAATGGAGCTTGAATTAAGAAAATGCTCGAGCACTCAGAATGCAAGGTTTTGGCAGTTGTTCTTCACAAGGACAGGATTGAGAGCAAAGACAGCTATGGTTTCCTGAGACATAGAATAAAATACACATATCATATAGCAAGAATATAAATTACCACATGGGGGGTACAATAATCTAGAAAACAGTCACTTGAGAGTTATTGGAGATGATTAAGTATTTGCTTGCATTTTAATAGTGTAAATAATAGCAGGAACACTTTCCCTGACTTTTCAGTGAAGGAAAACTCAAGTAAGAACTGAAGCACTTGTCTGTTATAGTCTTAGGCTTACAAGGTGCTATGTCCAGGTCAAAAGCTTGTGTTTAAATCCTGTCTTTGTAAAAATAATTTGGTTGGCAATGTCCTACTGTGTTTTGGTTCTTCTTAAAATTTGAAATCAACAATAAGCTTCCAGATCAGGATTGTCTATCCTTGGTTAATTATCCAATATAAGCAGACAGGCCTAACGTCATAGGTTTTTCCAAGTCTTCTGTCAAGTCTGGGTTTTTTTCCAAATCATTATTACTTTCAGGCACACTAAATTATGTTCATGTGGATTTCTTAAATTTACCAGATTTTTTTTTCCTCGTTCATTAGTTGTCAAATTAAAACTTGATCAGTTTTCAAGAAATGGAAAGACTCAGTAGAGTTTTAAGTTATTTATCAACTATTAGCAAGTATCCTAACACATCTACCTATGACCTTGAAAAATTAAAACGAGAATTAATATCTTATTTGCAGCTATTAAAAAAAATAAAACCAACTTAAAAAAAATCCCTGAAAAGTAAGCCCACAAACCCATTGTAAGAACAGCAGTACTTATAGTCACTTAAACATCAAGGTAATGTAATATAATGCAATGTAATCTTCAGATAGTCTCACCCTCTTTGGTGACTATGAAAACACTTGCTAATTTCTTATCTCCCCACTATTCTCCTCTCCTCTGCTGAGCCCCACCATCACTAGCTGCAAGATCATCAGTCTTGGAAGTCAGCAGCAATCTGCTAACAGAGTAATTAGTTAAAGCACCAAGAGCAGCAGATGTTAGATGTGTTGGTTATCTGTGATATATCAACAGCATTTATCACGTACTTGTAAAAGATTAATAATACACACAGGGATTTGCTACATGTTTTTATCTTCTTTGTTTGAATCAGGTGAATACATGTCAGCTATTATTTTTTGCAAAGAGGTTTCTCAGACCACACAAACTGATGGATCAGGTCCCAAGGTCCTGACCCACAACACATGCCACGTGGCATCAAGAGAGTTGTGAAATTTTATTAATTTAACTGAATGTAGTCATTTGATGTTGGAGCCAGTTTCCTGGATTTCCGTTATTGTCAGTGAGAAGAAATAGATTAATTGTTTCTTTGAAATGCTTTATTTAAAGTCTATATGTAAATCATGCATTGTTACCTGTGATAGTATTATGAAATTAATAAATGGAAATAAATATTATATGAGTTGGACCTCAAACCAAAAGACCTTGCTTGGATGTAGGAAGGATATTGAGTATTGAATAATAGCAAATGACCTAGATTAAAGTTAATTTCTTAGAATTTTTGCTGTTACCATGTCCATTACAAAGACATGGAAACTCTTGCACATTTTGGGAAGCCATGAATATGATTTTCTTTCTTTTTCATGTCTGTAAAATTCAAAATCATCTCCATACCAAGTCTCATAATAACAATAGTTACATGACAAGATTCCTTTTAAAGTTGCTGCATTGATTTGCTGAATGACTGCATCAAGGCACCTACACATACTTGCACAAGTCTGTTTCTCTTTTAGAGTATACTTAAGTGGAGAAATGAGAGATAGCAGCATCCAAGGAAATAACACTTCTTTATTAGGAGTTATTCCTCTGAAATGCCTGACAAGAATAAAAAGATAACAAAAAATGACAAAAATATGCCCTGATAATTCAGTCTTGACTGATTAATCAAAAATTCTGTAAAAGAGATAGTGATATAAAATCATGTATCCAGATTAATCTGCCCTTCATTTTTTTTTCCCCCTGGAGTGAAGTTTCAGGTTTTTTTACAAGGACTGGAGGCAGCTGGCAGTGAGCTGAATAATAAAATTTGTTTTACAGCAGTGGAAAGAGAAAGATAATATTTTGCATGTCGTTATTTTGCAAAGTTCAATGTAACTGCATTCTAGAGTGCCATGCAAAGATACCACTTCCTTACAGAAATTATTTAGTATATGCACACCCTGAGTCACAAAAGCACAGTCTGAGTAATAAATCTGTCTTGTAAATGTATTTTACTACACCTACTACAGCTTGGACAATACAAACTGAATTTGTTTCTCTAGACAGAAATTTTTATTAAAATGCAGTAAGTTATACCAAATGGACAGACTAGAGGCATGGTTGGCTGCATGAGCTGTGCTGTACAGTTTTAAAGTATTTTTTCTCATTGTTCTAGACAATATGGAGTCCTAACTACAATGAAGGTATGATGAGCAGTGCAGTGGGCAAACTGAAAGTGGTAGTATAAAGGGACCCTATATCCTATAGAGAAGCTGGAGGAGAATGCAAGAGGTCATGGTAACAGGACAGAGAGGAGATGGTAATTGAGACTTGAGGAGAGTCTCCAGAAGAGAGATTCAAGTTCTAAGACTCAAGTGTTTGTTCCAAGAAAGATTCAAGTTTCCTCTGAAGTTCATGCACAGGAAAATAAGTTTTGTCCAGAAATTTTTCCTTTTATTGCAGAACTGGGAGGTTTGTTGTTGGGTTTACTTAAAACAGTGGCATTGTTCTTCTTGTGATTCCTCTAAAGAGTAAATGACTCACTCTGGTACGAAAGCTTCCTATATATTATCTGGACACAAAGTACCTTTTTTTTGTAATTCCAACATAGCAAACAGAGAAATTAAATGAAGCTCCACTCCATAAATTTGTGCTGGTATGATTTGTGCTCAGTCAGGTGAAAGACTCTTGCAAGATATTTAAGGCCACTGTGACTTGTAATAATTAGCCTAAATAAAACAAATATAAAAGTATCTTTCCTTGGTAAAAGTTACATATGCAATCACAGAGCATTGTATTTGTTTTAGGATCAGAGATGACTACTTCAAACTTTCTGTTGTAGGGCCCCATGAGTAACAAAACCTTTTTCTAGTCCAAGTAGTTTTTCTCTAGTGTTTTTCTGTTTTGTTGTTCTTCGGGTAGTTTTGGGGATATTTTTTGGTTTGGTTTCATTTTTTTTTTGGTTTTCTTTTCCATAGTGACTAGAATAGCAATGTGGTTTGATTGTTTCAGAAAGATATGTTAAAATAAATAGTCTTAGACACTCTCCTGCTTCTTCATAATGTTTCCAGTGGAATATATACTGCCCTATATATTTAAATTCACTTTCTTCAGCTACAACTGGTAGTGAATTATTTTTATTTATGTGTCTACACTTTAAAAAATCCTTTTAACTGAGCACTTATTTGCAGAGTAATCCTAAAGGAATTTCCTCCCATTTCCACTTAGCAACAAATATGTATACATTTTGCATTAATGCAAGCAAGATTCATCTTTTGAAACTCCATCTGCTTATTTAGGAAGAAACTAGAGCATGTAAACACATCCATGAATACATATTTCTTTCAAAATGCAGTTCAGGATTTTTCTTAACAGTCTGGCCCTGAAGTCATTGCTTTGATGTGTTCTTCTCATATTTGTGTATGTTTTAGCAAACAATTTTATTGTCCAGTGTGTGAAAAATTGAAAAAGTACCTATTTATATCAGTGTGCATCTACAAATACTTCTAAATACATACACTGGTTTGGAAAAGGAACACATTTGCAAATAAAAAAAATCTTTTGATGCCCTCTATTTGTTATATTTTTTCACATCAGAGAAAACAAACTGGATTTTTCTAGCATAAAACTAAACCCAAAGATTTGCACAACAGCCAAAATGAGTTCTATCCCAGAAGAACTAATATGAAGTAAAGCCTTCCAAAAGGCTGTATTCAACTCTCATTTTTTCATATATCATCTAATACTGCAGTTGACCCAAAATCTTCTGTGTGTTACAGTTTTTTGCCAATAAAATTCCTTCATACTTAAATGGACTCCAAGAAATGTCTGTCTCATTCCTGACAGTGCATCGAGTGCTATGTCCTGCCCCTATCAGGACCAATTCTGTCCCTGTTCCCTGATCGATCTTTCCTGAAAGCTTGATCAAATTTCAGCCTAGAGATAATCCTTACTGATCCATTGATTGTCTGAGCATTTGCCAGCACCAGATCCATGTCCTGACTGAAGAGTTAAAGCCCACTCAGATCCTCCAGCTCCAGTCCTTACTGCCTATGAGGGCAGCCAGTCTCTAGTGTCCTGTTGAAGCTGTTTCACTTTGCAGGGAACATCTAAATATCTGCTAGATCAGAAGAGAAACTGAAAGCTGATTTCTCAAGGTAGCCTTACTGTGGAGAGAACATTGCATTTCATAGACTGGGTTTACCTTTTATGTCTCAATTGCCCTTATGATGTAAAATATCGATTAAAAGATTTAGGTGTGGCAGAATATGTATGTACATGGAGTATGTTAGTTCCATGACATGAAATATAGTGCAATAATTGGCACTGAACTCTAATCCTGAGTGGCTCTTTAAGAGATGAATTAAAATCCAGAACAAAGGAATGATTCTCAGGACTTACCAATTTAACAAAGAAGTGAAAAATAATCTGGCTAAAATATACAATCAAACAGCAGCTGGGAGTGCCATAAATACTTATAAAAAGGTCATTTTAGTGTTGCTATAACTTACAGGACTTACATTTATGACAGGTAATTTGAAGCGGTAATTTAAAGTACATTGTTTCTAAGGACATTCTTGACAAATCTATTAATATACTATGATTGTATCAAAAGATAACTGTCAGAAAGTAGACGATGATATAATTCACTTTAACAACACTGTCCTAAGAATACCTCTGGTGAGTTTATTAAATACATTTAGGAAGTGGAGAAGAAAAGTAAAGCCATAAAACCAGGGAGGACACAAAATATAAAGCAAAGATAGATTATTCCCTTTCAAGTGGTGAATGTCAACAGAAGGCTGATGATCTTCATGAAATGTACAAGTGTTTGGGTTATTTCTAATAAAAAATACTACAAAGAACTCAAAAAGCATTAGGAGGTGTATACAACAAGGAATAATTTGACCAGCTCACAAAAATGCTTAGGTTAGTTTTTCATAGTCATACTGTTTCAGGCAGAACTTCCTGGTTTATGGCAGTCATAATACCATTTGGTTATATGTAGTTCAGTACATCTTCATTCACATCAATAGGATTATTCTAGGAGTTCACATGTTATGCTGGAGAATACGTCATGTCTAAGAGTCCCTAGGAAAGACAGGCATGTTAGCAGATTCAAAGTTTTTTGCAGTTAACATAAGGGATGCATAAATTATCAATGAACTAAGGAATAACCAAACATTCTAGTTTTAGTTGTTATTCCTGCATAAGATGGAAAAATCTGAATGCTCATCAGGCTTCCAAAGAAGTGTACACAAAATTGTCTTTGAGCTAGGAAGGATTATGTGTGAAGATGTACCATATGGCTGATAAGCTAAGAGTGTTAATGTGCTTAATTTAGGGCATGGATAGACAGTTAATATGGAAAAATTCATGTTTAAAAAAATAAATTTACACCTTAAGTTTTTCAACTTGTAATTATAATTGCTATTTTCCCAAATATGCATAGACATATTTTCATACATGAATTACTCTGATTCCACATTTCTGAATCAGAATGACTCATATTTCATTACTCTTTGAAGATCAAGGTCCTCTGTTGGTAATGCCTAAGTAATATACTGTCAATAACTTCCCTCATGCATATGGGCAGCCTGAAATAAACTGCTAGCTCTTGGGTGTCTACATGCGTGACAATCTGTGAACAAATTGCAGTATATTCTTGAGAATTACATCAATGATTCTGCATATTTAACCTGCATACCAGGCGTGTGGGGTATATTGTGACTCACTATTCCAGCTTATCATGAGGTCAAATAAAATGACTAAAAGTCACGCAGGAAGGTGAGAAAGCTCAGAAACTTCCAGGGGCTACACACTGAGTAACCATACCAGGCAATGGCCTCCATTCTTCCACATAGCTACTTTGGATTAGGAAGGGATACAGCAACTGGGTACAGGCCATTTCTCTTTCACTGTGAGAAGTGTATGAGAATCTTTGCAGTGAGATCCACTGTGCTGAGTGTCTGCAATACATATGATAATTCTCAGGATCAAAACCTGGTGATGCAGACTACTGACCTTAGCTATGAAATAAGGAACTATGCTTGTATAAATCAGTTTACATGTATGTTTGCATGTGTTTCTGGCAAGCTCAGAACCATGAGCAGAATTTTGAGACATATGAGAATGTTGTCTTCAGATTGCACTTCATGTATCTTTTAAGAACTTTAAAATTAACCTCCTAGGAGCACCTTCTGGTATGGTATAATATAATGCTTCTATTTTGTGATTGACAGAAAGGAATTTCACCTCCTGAAAGGACTGAAAAAGCCTGAGTGGGTTTAGTGGACAACTGCCAGAGCTATATACTCTTTTGTATCCCTTCAGAGGTGAAAAGAGCTAGTGTTACCCTCATTTTTTTTAGTATTAAGAATTTTGGAGAATGAACTCTTCTATCTGTCTGCATGATGTTGGAAGTATTTGTTGATTACTTTAACTTGACATAATTTCTCTAACTTTCAGAAATTTAGTTTTAAGTAGATGTAGTCCTAAGGTCCTCTGAATTTTTTGTAGGTTCCAAGTATTGACAAAAACTTCCTAACTTGTCTTGTCACATGCACTGCAGATGATAGTTAGGGCCCTGAAAACTATTCCTCCACTGCTTACTCATTAATCGAGAAAAAGGGCGAGATAAAATTCTAATTCACACAGTGATTGCCAAAAATCAGTTTATTGCTCTAGCACTGCTTCTTGTATTTGTACATTTAATGATTATTTGAAATGCTTTGAGTCACACATTTTTTTCAGGAAATATTTTGTATTAGAGTTGTCATATTTAAAGAGTCAGCTGCAGAAATACCACATCTGCTCCTTCTTTTCCCTCCAGCAGCTCCAGTGTTCCTTTGCCTGGTCATCCCTCAGTTAGAACAACATTAAGGGCCTCAAACAGAGAAATCTTTTGCTTTAAAGGGAAAGTTTAAATAGTAACAGGCATTCGAACACAACCAAGAGGCCCTGAAACAAGGCTTCCAAACTGGTTGCAGTTAAGATTTCACTTAGAGATGTATTTTTCAAATTTTAGGAGATCTTGAAGTTGTGTATGCTTACAAGAGAATAGGTCCCCAAGATGCTGTCCAAAGAGACAATAAATTGCAAGAAATACAACATAAATAATTTCCTTCTTACATATTTTCTTTACAAGATGTTGCGTGTAGAAATTGCAGGTTAAGATGTATAGTACTCATAAGCTGAATTCTACAGCCCTAGAATTCTGATTAAAATACATTGTTCATTTTCTTCCTTAAATAACTTTGCAGTCACAGCTGGCCAGAGGCTGCTGTTAAGCCAACTTAGGCACTCCCAGTTAATAGCAGTTCTTTTGACAGCTATTAATATCAAGGCCACTAAATTCAAATACATTTTCTGCAATGGAAATGGTGAAGAAGAATGTTTAAAAGTCTACACCTTGGTGAGGCAGTAACCCACAAACTTTCTGACTATGTGAATTTATAGTAGTTTGTCTCTGGTCGTAAAGAAACAATGTGGTGCTTCTCTAACCTCAAAAATGAAGCTTTCATCTGCTGTGAATAAGTCAAAGAAAATGGCAAGTAATCAAACATGCAGTAGATAATAATCAAAATTAGTAGAGGAGTTTGAAAAATTATAGGTTACTTGCCACTCTTAATTGCCGGTTTAAAGCTTTTTATTTTAATTCCAGACATCTATGTAGAGAGAACCATTAATTAGCCTCATTCAATACTAACCCATGAGCATCTATATTACACACTGTTTGTTGATAATAAGCCAGGCCATGCTAAGAAAGGAATATGTCCCAGTATTGTGTCACGTAAAAGAAAGAAGAGGTGGATGTTTAAACTGTGGCATTCTTATATGAAACGATCCTCTGTTTTTTGCAGTGAACTGTTGTCTTCTGTGAAAAGCATGAATACACTTGATGTTTGGGCTACAGTTCAATTACTGTATTGATCCAAGCATATTCTCTGGCCCATTTGCAGGATTTGGATAATCATTATTGTGTTTATAATTGTTTATTTCAGCCTCATAAAACTGTCACTGCTCTAGCCAAAAAATTTTATATATTTTCAATTCTTAGAGAAGAAACAGTACTCTGTACTTAGGCTAAAAACAACTGTCCTCACATGTAATGAGTGAAGAACCTATGCCAGCCATAGTACACTGCATAATTGTATCCATCTCTTCTAATGTTTTGCTTGTGTCTGTGTTTAGGGACAATCTTAATGAAGCAGCAAATTTCATTGCAGTGGTAGGAAAACAAGGGATACATGCGTGAAGTGGGTTCTGACTGCAGTGAAATTAAGGTACAAGTATACCCATCTCGTGGTCTCACATCTGCTGAAATGCACAGAATCACTTAGTTATTTTCATTTTACTTTGGCAACTTAGGCCTATTTTGAGTGTGCTAGACTGCCTCCAAATTAGCCCTTTTCTTAGGCAAAATTGATCACTCTTTAAATTACCTGCAAAACTATGAATATTCTCCTTAAATAAAGTATGTGCTAGTACACTCAAAGACCTGAAAAAGCATTTATGGACATGTGGAAAAGAAAAACAGTTTTCATATTCCTCTTTGAAAAACAAAGAATGCAATCGTAAATTTAAAATAAATGTTTAAATGTATCAAGACTGTAAGAAAAATAATTAGTGAAACTGTGGGCATATTTAAGAAATCTTCCATGAATATTTGTTAGTTTTCATGTGTACAAACTTAGCTACCATTTTTATGTTTGTTTTCTGGAAGTACTTGGAACTGAAATCAGCTAACAGAAATGTTTCCTAATCAACAGTTCAGAAACCTTTGTTGTATTTCAAATCTACAATATATGTGGAGAAATTTTCCATTGTCATCATAGTATCTATATTCAGGAACAATAAAAGTAATTTCCAATATATTCATTGTAGAGTTACATTCATTTCAGGGTTATTTCTTAGCTCATTTATTCAGATAAGTCTTTACTGAATGAAGTTTTATGCCTAAGAATTATGTTCTCAGATAATTCAATTCAAAGGTGTAGTAAGGAAGTCATCAGCAATATTAAAATTGATTCCTCTCTAGACAGGCAGTAACACATACCCCTTTTGTCTTCTGTATCTGTAAGATAATTCCTGAGCCATTTTGAAGTTTTCTGTTTCTCCTCCAAATGAACCGACAAGTTCGGATTATTGACTTAGCTCCAGTCAAAGCTATGGCTGTGGTCCACAGTTTGTTGCAAAAGTATGTACCAATTCAAATGGTGCACCTATTTAGAAAAGCAAAGATGATGAGTGAGGTCCCTTTTGTGAGACTTGGTGAATGGGAAAGTGCAAGGTCCTACACCTGGATCAGGACAATCCAGGGTTTCTATATAGGATGGGGGACAATGTGATTGACAGTAGCCCTGCCAAGCAGGACTTGGGGATGCTAACTGATAAGAAGCATGACATGAGTCGACAACGTGCTCTCACAGCCTAAAAGGCCACCCATATCCTGGGCTGCATTAAAAGAAGCACGACCAGCAGGTCAAGGGAGGTGATTCTGCCACTCTACTCCACTCTCATGAGACCACACCTGGAGTACTGTGCCCAGTTCTGGAATCCCCAGCTTGAGAAGGATATGGAACTGTTGGAATTGGTCCAGAGAAGGGCTACAAAGATGATCAGAGGGCTGGAGCACCTTCCCTATGAAGACAGGCTGAAAGAGTTTGGGTTGTTCAACCTGGAGAAGAGGAGGCTCCAATAAGTCCTTATAGCAGGCTTCCAGTACCTGAACGGGGTGTACAAGCTGTGGAGGGAATTTTTACAAGGGCATGTAGTGATAGGACTAGGTGGAATGGCTTTAAATTGGAAAGTGGAAGATTTAGATTAGACATCAGAAAGAAATTTTTCACTATGAGGGTGGTGAGATACTGGAACAAGTTGCACAGGGATGTTGTGAATGCCCCCTCCGTGGAAGTGTTCTAGGCCAAGTAGAATGGGACCTTGAGCAGCCTGGTCTAGTGGGTGGTGTCCCTGCCCATGGCAGGGGTGTTGGAACTGGATGAACTGAAACCCAAAATGGTTTGGAATCCAAACCATTCTATGATTCTATGACTCTATGATTCTATGACTCTATGATTTTATTTACATCCCAGTACACTAATTATAACACATTTTTATGATCTTTTTTTATTCTAAATTTGATCTATTATGTTTACATTTTATTGTCCTCTATCCTACAAAGGAAGAAATATTACTTCTTGCTGCTAGAGAGCTGCAGTTTTGCAGCACTAAATTTATTTTCCCTTTTTACATATGGAAAAATGTACCTCATAAGATTTTGCTATATGATCATTCTTCAAAAACGATTTCAAGGTCTTTCTGTACAATGGCACCTAAATCATGTATTAATGTAAATCAGAGAAAGATATGACATCCTGATTTTTGTAACACAGTGCTCAAAAAATGCTAATGGAAAGATGATTGAATCGACCCTCGTTACTCAGAATACCTACAAAACTCTATAGACTTTTAATATATACAATATAAGGAGTCGAGCCTCCAGGCATTTTTGTATAAGATTAATTTTAACATGTAAATACACCTCAAAAACTCTGAAAGATTGCTTAAAAGTTACACTACTTTTATTAGCTTCATTAAACTAATAATTAGAGAAATTCAGAGACAAGGAGTCCCATGAGGTGAAAGTTGTACAAGCAGAGGATACAGAGTCAAAGGGCTTCAAAGCAAGGTGGAGAAGGTGAAGAAAGCTGGAATGATGTGGAGAACGGAAACCATGAGATAATGGTTGTTTTCAGGATATCAGTAGTTGGACTCCAGTAATTTTTTGGAAGATGTCAAAGCAAAGAAAGAATTTTATGTACGAGATAAAGTAGAATCATAGTATTCCTTTGGCAGTATTTATTGGGAAATTTCATCCTCAAAGAGCAAAAAAATTCTAGAAATATCATCCAATTAGAAATGGAGTCTGATTATGTTGAACCTAGTGCTAGTGAGAGCGAACCCTCCAGCCCTTAGTGGGGAAGCCTAATTGGAAAGAAAGCGTTCTGAAAAGATATTTAAAGAAGTAGTTACACTGTTGTATTGGGGACAGGTGGCAAGGTGTTGATAGTAGCTGAAAGGATGGCCTTTGGGAAGAGGTTAGGGGCTGCCCTGCGCTGAAGAAACAGACCTCCCACAGGCCATAGCTGAGCCAATCAGCCAAGTCAGTGGCACCTTATTGCTCTCTACAGCTACCTGAAAGGAGGTTGTAGACAGGAGGGAGCTGACCTCTTCTTCAAGTGACAAGAGGTCAGGGCAAAGGGGAATGGCCTCATGCTCCAATAGGGAAGATTCAGACTGGATATCAGAAAAAAATTCACAGAAAGGGTCATTGGGCACTGGAACATGCTGCCCAGGGTTGGTTGAGTCACAGTCCCTGGAGATATTTAAAAGACAGCTGGATGAGGTGCTCAGGGACATGGTTTAGTGGTTGGTAGGAATAGCTGGACTCGATGACCCCGGAGGTCTTTTCCAACTTAGTGATTTTGTGATTCTTTCTTTTTTGCCCATGATAGCAACAGGTAAGAAATCTCCCTGTCTTTGTCTTGACCCATGAGCTTTCTCATCACATCTTCTCCCTCTGTCCTATTGTGAGTGAGGAGTGACAGAGCAGCTGGGTATAATTTTGGCCCTTAAACAAGTCTAACCCCATGCAGTTATTTGTGATGGAAAAGATGAGTCATTAGAAAGACAGCTGGAGAAGAAATAAGGTCATTCTGACATTAAAAATAATTTTATTTCAGTTTTCTGAATGGATATAACAAGGACAACTGCTTACGTGGGCCACAATGGAAGGTGTTGCATGTTTACTATAGTCAAAAGAAAAATGGTATAAGCTTTATAAAATTTATAATTATATAAGCAATTCGGAAAAGCTCTTTCTTAAGTATATTAAATGGTAGAAGAATGAGTATGAATCATTAGAAAGGTCCAAATCAAAATGACTTTTAGGTTATAGATTTGATGATGCAGTCCACTGTGATACAGAAGGCAGCTGAGGGTTTCATCATAGAAGGCTAAGATTTTATTTTTTGTCTTACTAAGTCTTATCTCATGACTATTTCAGAGAAGTCTTACCTGTGACAGAGTTCAGAGAAACAATGAGAGATATTGGATAGAAGCACTAGCTATATAAATTTATCTTGTATAAAAAAAACCCTGTGGTTGAAATTATGCATCTGCAGAAGCTTATTCTTGCATAAAATTTGCTGGATCATGTTTTAAATGCATTGCTTTATCTTTGAGTTGGAGAAATAAGTTTGTTTTCAAAGAGTTAGCTCCTTATATTTGTCTTTTAGCATCTCAGTATTGATATTATCAGTTTGCTTTCAAAGCTGTAAGTTTCTGTTATTAAGTCAGATATCTGACTTTTCATTATGTTTTTTTCCTGTCCTTTTAATTTCTGATTAGACTTTAACAAAAAATGGGATACATCTTTCCAAAAGCATCACTTTATCTTTATCATTGCTATCCACATTACAAATGAATTCATTAGCATTCTCATCAAAACCCCAAGTTCATTATCTGATAAGACAAAAATTTCTTCAGATACATCTTGAGGTATTTGATTTGCCTTATTTATATTCTCAGTAGGCAACTCTCTCTCACTTGTTGGAGATGAGTATAAGAAAATTGTGATTCTGCTCATTATTTTGTCCTGATTTAGAATGTTTTTCTGTCCTTTGCAACATGGAGACCTTATTTTTTTTTTCATCTTCCTTTATTTAATTGGTTTGTGACTTCTGAGATGTGGTATGCATTCCATTCTTGACTGAAAAACAAGTTCCAATTGTTTAAACATGTAGTTCATGTTCAAGAACGTATTAAATTGAAAACCATATCTGGGTAATAATTAAAACAAAGAAAATTAGCTTGTTTATTCTTTGTACTTTCCTGGGATTTTTTTAGTACTAAATTAATGACAGCTATATTATTAGGTCTGTACAGACAGCTTATTTACAAAGCATAACCATCAGAATTTGATGGAAGTATTTTGATTTTTTTTTTCATTTAGTCTTAACTTTTCCTTTTTTGGGGGTGGGGTGGGGACTGGGGGGAACAGATTTGAACCCAGGGTGTGATTTATCTCTGTATTACAAGATCTGGAAACCCAAAATACAAGATCCAGGGACTCACCTAGAGATATTCAAGCTGCAAACTTGTTCATTTTATGGTGCTAACTTAGTGACACAATCAAAAACCTGCAATATTTATAATGTTGGCATCAGATCCTTGGCACCAGGACATGCAGATTCACTCTGTTTCTGCATGACTTGCTGATGCAGATGTAGCCATAATATCTCAGATACTGTTGTAGTAGGCAGAAATACTCAAAACAATGATTACCTAGACCTTGGTTCAGCTGTTTCTGATGAAGAAACTGTTAGGTATTGGTCAGCAGCACCACTAATCTTTGCTTACTGAATCAACAGGATCCTCACTGACTATAACAAGACTTTAAATAAATAGTATGAAACAGATGATGTATGATCAGATTTAATGCTGCAGTATTTACAAAAACATACCTTTCATAAGATATTTTTTATTATATTTATGAAAGTATATTTTCACAATTGGATCAAACCTGCTATAATCATATAAATTTTGCTTAAAACCACCTTTGCACTGAGACAGAATACTGCAGGTGTTAGTATTTTACTCTTCAAATAAGCACACATATACTTATATATAACAGCACTTGAGAGACAAAGTACAGTTGAATAGAAGCAACTGAGACCTGTGTTACCAAAGATACTAATGGGTGGGTGTTAACAGTGCTATAATTATCCACTCTTGCTATTTGCTAGTACCTTTTTCAGTGATTTTCCTGTTTTGAAACACTCGTAACTTCCCTCCTCCAACTCCCATTCATGCTGTAGCTTAATTCAAGTACCGTAGGACAGAATAGGGCTTTGTTGTTTTTACATAAATAGTTTGCTGATGATTCTTGCCGTGTATTGAATTACTTTAGCAGTATTCTTATTTCTTTTTTTTTTTTTTTGCTTTTGTTGTTATCATTTCAACAATATTTTCAAAGCCTTACGATTAATAATCAATTGTCTTAGTACAGTTTGATGCTTTTGTCCCTATATACCTCAATATTTCTATCTTGGAAAGATGAGTCCACAGATAACAGTTCTGCAAGTCTGGATTACTACAATACTGCTACAAAACCATTCTAACTTAGCTTGGCACACCCTTTTATGATTATGATTGATTGACACTTCTCTTTCATCCTAAAAATGAACTTTATATGTAGTCGTAGAAATCTCTTAACTGCTTTAAACACTGGAGAATATGTAACTACATACAGAAAATTAATCCATCATTGTACCAAAGTGAAATGATGATAGATTTAATGCTTATTCTGGAACATTGTACTTTCATTAATCTTTTAGGAAAAACAGCCTATGACATATCTCCCTTTATTTTCAACCTCACTTTAACTTAAGCATTGGAAGTACTTAGCCACAAAAAAAAGTAGAACCAAAGAATATAAAAGCTACTAATAGAGGAAATCTGCATTATTGAATGAGGGAATTATTATTCTTTTTTTTTCAAATGGGTCCAAATTCTTTGTTCTGCTGAGAGGTTTTTCATTTTCAGATTGACATTGATCCAATTATGTCTTTGGTAGTCCTTCTGTGTTTCTTCACAGCAGAACAAATATAACTCTTGTTTGTGCCACGCTGTCAAAGTTGAATTGCTTTTGGTAACCTTTCAGTTCACATAAAGCCCTTTCACACATATTTGGAATACGGAACTCTCCAGGACACTGTGCACACAGATACACAGCATTGTGGGCTATTTTGGCTATACAGAATGCTTTTATCACCTTTACTCTCTAAGGTTTTGCAGACTGATGGGCTGAAGAGCTAAGCCAGATACTGTCACAGCTGCTGCTGAGGTGTCTAGATGTCCAGTCCTTGTCCTTGGGGTGCTCCCTTGCCACCTCTAAGGCCCCTCACCAGGGATGTCAGTTAATCACCTGAATGTGTGGTCAGAGCAACAACAGCTGTAATGTCCTGCTACACAGTCCTTCTTTCACCTTTCTTTTTTGGTTACCACTTTGATAAACTAGCACCCCTTTCTCCTGTGTGCAGCATCCTACAGTTTTCATGTTGCAATCTTATTAGTGATACCACAGGTCAGGGTATATGCAAGTACAATGCTCTCCTTCTGTCACCTGCAGCATCTCAACTTTTCTCACGGCATTATGTTGTTGATGGAGCTATAGGGTGGGGTTAGCTATCTGTACACATAACTTAAAAGACTCTCTCCTTAAAAAGAGAGTAATAGGAAAGAAACTGCTTAACGGGTGAGCC
Organism: Clamator glandarius; assembly: GCA_033459285.1. Lineage (NCBI taxonomy): Eukaryota > Metazoa > Chordata > Aves > Cuculiformes > Cuculidae > Clamator > Clamator glandarius. The sequence continues at coordinate 4,391,687 of JAUNZM010000117.1, read as the reverse complement.
ACTGTTGGCCATTAGTCTTTCTCCCTCTCATATGTGGAGTTCATTTTTTTCCATACTAACATTAATTTCATTCTAAATGAAGCAGACTAGCTTGCTTACGTATAGCTCTTCACTAACATGCTCTATTAACTTCATTTCCAGCTAAAGGAAGTAAAAATCAAGGCAACAGAAAGTTTTCCTTAATTTCAATATCCTTGCACATGGGGAAAGACCAATAAAAACTACCAAAGGAAACAGAATAGAGTAGATGGGAGAAGAAATGTGTTCTTTTGCTCTTATGTCAATGTTCCTTCTTGCTCTTGTATCAATGTTCCTTCTTAAAACTGCATTGCTGGAAATGGGTCCTGTTGCTGAAAAATAAATAATCCAAGGACAGAGGAAAATATGTTAGTCATTTTCTTTTTTTATTTCCAAAGTCTGTGCCTTTCCTGTTCTGCTAGTTCTGCTACTGATGCTAATTCTGTATCAGCTATACTGACAGTGTGGGTAGATTTGTTTGTGCTACTAACTCCCCCTTCTTGGACAGCTGTGCCAAATTTACAGGCAGTATGGGGCTGAATATATACATTCTACTCATTTGTGCGAATGATAAGACTTATTTCCATGACATGACATCATGATACTATTGGTTTTAATGATTTCTAACATTTACAACAGGGCCTTTGCAAAGTACGTATATCATCATGGTAATAATAATTGGAAAATGCTACATAATTGCACCAGATCAGATGAATAATTCTTTCTCTACTTAAGAGAGATTTTGCTGAACACACAAAAGTCAGTTCTGTAAATTTTCTGAAGCAGGAGAAGACCTAAACAGAGGTATTTATAAAAATCTTTTATCAATAAAATACATTTTAGAACCTTTACAAATATGTGTATATCTTGTAAAGTGATATACTTATCATCTAGTCTTAGTAGCAAGTTCAGAAATGATAATCATGAAATCTTTATTATATTTCAATGCATAGAAGTATTGCAGTTCTGGAAACATTTATTCCTCATAGAAAAAATTTTAAAAAATCATGCTGGAGTACTATAACATATTTTATAACTGCAAATGAAATGATACCTAACTTAATAAGTTTTGCTTATGTTACTGCAGTGTAAATAGGATCTTGTTTTGTGTTCATCACTAGAAGAAAAAGTATTCTTTAAGGATTTAAATGTTGTGATTTTTTAAGCAAGTGACAGCCAAAATTATTTCTTGTCCTCTTTTAGATCATTGAAGGACTTATGCTGTTTTTATTTTCTAGCAGTTCATAAAGCTAAAATATATCATTATAAATACTTATAAGCTGTGGTTGAAGAAAATAGTTAGGAAGAATAATTACTATGCGGTTCTACCAAGATACCACAAAGAAATAATTATACACTATGTATAAAGAGGGTAGATACAGCTAAGACAATTAATTCACACCTCCACTAATAATGTAATAGAAATATATTTTAAGTTAATCCAGCTAAATTTACTTTCTAAAAATTCCAGTTTTATTCAGAGAAACAGAGAATACAGTACAAGCTCTACTAAACACAATTATAAAATTATCTGTGTTAAGTCCACATTTCAACATAATCCTGTGTTTAAAGTTATCATTTTCTTATACCTCAGCATAAATCCTAGTAAGAAAAGCTCTTAGCATTTTTATCTCAATAACAAACTGAACAACAAAGAACTCTGAACTTTCCTTTACTTGTATTACCAATGGTGACAAGTCCTATTTCCAAGATTGTCCCTAAACTGTTGTTATTCTTCCACATGGAATGGTTTCAAGTCGATTTTTAATACAGAGACACTGATTCCTCTTTCTGCAGTGAAGCCAACTCACAGGCCATTATTACTTCTGTTTCTGCTAACTCCAGCTTTCTTACCTTCATTTTCTTTTGCTTCTCTCTGGCATAATTCACCTTTCCTTGTTGATATGTGTGAAACTGCAGCTACACCCAAAGCTGATTTTCTCCAAGAAACGTAGCAGATGCTTTCTTATTGTGCAGCTATCCATTCATATACCTTTGCTTTCATTAAATATACACAACAGTCTGAACTTCTCTGAGGTCTGTCCCTTGAAGATCTGGCCAGCACTCACTCTGACCAGGGCACTCTGTGGTTACTCCAGTCTTGCTGCATGTCATCTACCTTCTTATCCAAGGCTACAGTGATCTCCTTATGATAGAAGATTTCCTTGTAGGGTATATATATCAGCTCCCCCCTCTTCCTAACCCTTCTCTAAGAAACAGATGACCCCACCCCTCAAAAACAGAAAATCAAATTAAGACATTTATTTATATATTTAATTCAGTGTATAACTTTATTTTAAGATAGCCTTGTATCAATCTGTCTTCAACTATTCTGAACAAAACTGAAGATATTTAAGTAGTTTATCTTTTCTAAGTCCCATAAAGCTTTTGTCTTTTGTTCCTGTATAGCAGTCAGCAACAAGACTTTCTATCATGCCTTTCTCAATTTCACTAACAATTTCAGGGTTGATTTATCCTGAAGCTCCACCACTCTTCTGAGTGTTATTCAACATGGTGTGATAGCAAGCATACTCATAAATGAAAAGATGTTTCTTGCAACAGAAGATATGTCACAATAAAATACCTGTCTCTCTTGAACACAGACTACTTCCAATTAAATTCTGTGTTATTAAGCTTTCTTTAAGACTTGCTGAGTTATTCATTATTAATGTGTCCAAGAAATGTAGGTTTATTCTTACTTGTAAGACAGACAAAATCTGTTTTGCAGCTGAGAGTATATAAAAATTAATTAAGATTTAGGACTATTCATGAACTTGTTTCTTGCAATATATTATTCATGTCATGCTATCAATATTGAATAGAAGACATTAATAAACTCATTTAGATCTTAACTTTGATCTCCCATGGCATAACAGAGTGTACAAAATTTCTTATTGTGTTCTACAGGCTTACAGGGTAGATAGATAAAGAAATTAAGATGAGAACATGAATTAATTGATGGGTTACAACTTTAAACAGTGGAAAGGAACAGAGTTCTTTCTTGTTAAGTCATTTTGTCTTACATAATTTAGGACAGTGCAAAGATGTAGGTTTAGGTGCATAATGAAAACTTTCTGAATTATCTAGCACTGGAGACTTCTGCCCTGGCTATGAGTGGATTTCTGTTCAGCTTCATCCTAGAGATTATTTATGGTTAAACAGTGTTGTGTCCTCAGGTGTCTTAATATTTTCTGACTTTGATTCTAGAGCTTCTCCAGCGCTGTCTCGTTCCTTTTGCTCTTGTCATGCTCTGGGATATAAACCCTATCATGCTTTTGTGGACTAATGCAGATTCCCTCAAAGCCTTTGCTGTCTCATGTCTTTCTGTTAGCTAAAACACCCTTTCCCATAACACTGATCTATTCCCCACCCACTCCCCCGCCCCCGCAATGGCAGTTTAATTCTTAAATGCCCAGTATCAAATACCTGTGGAATAAATATTCAGATCTAGTCAAAACAATTGACTTTTCACATCTTCTTATCCTGAGAATAAAGTCTCTTTCCTTGCTCTCTCTTTGCATCTCCCCCTTACTGCAGCCAGCTTCACTGACCTTGATTAGTCCAAAAGTTCAAGTCCTCCTTGGCAGAAAAATCCAGTATTTCTCTGACAATTTTATCTAAATAAAAAAAATAATCTAAGTACTTTTTTCCTTGTCTGATAAGAGTCATTAGGCAAATAAGCACCGTGCTGTGCTCAAGCGTGGCTTGTAGCTGGGGAAGGAAGGAGAGCTAAAAAATATTCCTCAGCTAGCAATGGTAAAATCAAACTGAAGAAATGGATGATGGTATCATACCCTAGGCCAATGAGAACTGAAGAATATTTTATTTGCTCCTAAGGCATACTTTCATGGACTGTTGAGGCTCAATAATAGACACAGTTCTCAAAAGTATCTTTTATGATCCGTTTCCTTACAAGAACTATCTTGACTAGTCTGGCCAAAGGGAAAGGAGTTTGTTGAACATGAAATATGATACAAAAAATATACGTTCAAGAAAATATGTGATCTTACTGCCATTGTTATAACCACATATTTCAGCAGACTATAACTCTACTGGAATTATGAACCTGAATCACAGTCAGGTACATTAACTTCATTTGGTCTAAACTGAAGTTTACCAGTATGAATTTGTTTCTAAGTGTGCAAAAGATTACTAGGTGCTGTACTGAAAGCAAGCTGTTGAAAATGTAAAATTTAGGAGATGAATACAAAGATAACACAATCTAAAGAACCTTGGTATAGTAAAATAGATTTTATCAAAAGAAAACAGGCAGCTGGGGCAACTGCAATTAAGATCTGCCTGTTTACTACTTAAGAATTAGTGAAGGCATGTTTCTTATAAAAAATGGAAATTATTTTCTGTTTTCCTTTGTCAGTAGATTTTTCCAAGATATGAATTCAATCAGGTTCACAAATTATTGTAGGAAAGAGAACTAATACATTTATTCTCTAGACTCTTCTTATAGTAAATATTACTTATGACTGGGGAAAACAGTTGCTTTTAGTGATTACATAATATTATTTCCTGATTAAGTAAGCTGATTAAGATAGAACTTCCTTCGAAGGTCCAGAAATTAGACTGTGACAATTAATAATCCGGTCTCTTATAATACTGCTGTCCCACTCAATGAAATGATAGTAATCGTTATTCTATTTCTTACAATTATTCTGAAGATGGGCCTTTTTTTTCTGAAAGATACGTGTTTTGATGAGCTACAGGAAAAGAACCATTCTACCATCAAGCAGAACTGCATAAATGTGACTGAGATGTCCACAATGGAAAGAGTGAAAATGGAAAACCTCATCTCTTTCTGCAGTTTGTACCGGATTCTGTTGAAGCTTTGTGCCTGAAGATGAAGACTACTATATCTTTATACCTTGATACACAAAAAAATGTTTTAATAGTGAAAAATTCAACATTAACTTTGTCAGTTTTTCATAGTACTTTGAAAAACTGACATAGATATTTAAATTTGATATTCATAATAGAAGACAAGTGAATTAAGTAAATATCTACTTAGCTGTTAGAGAAATGCCCAGTCACATAAATGTAAGCGAAAGATTATTTTTTAGATTTTGTTAAAATATTAACAAATAAGTGAAGGAAGAATTAAATGGGTGTTAAAATTATTCTAGTTTTAATTGCAAAATGTATTATGGTTTTGAAATGATTGCTTCTATTAATATTTCTTAAATCCCTTTCTAAGATTAACTGAATGCATTTTCCTATCCGTCAGCAAAGTTCATCTTGACACATGGTACAAATTAAAATATTTTGATACCTGTAGGAATCATGCATATATTTATCTTGGACTTGCATGGATCTGTAAATATAAAAGAGCTGAGGCCTGCACTTCACACTTTTGATTGCTTGTGTTTTGAAATTAAACAATGTGACTTACAAAATTGTAGAAAAGCGCTAATTTAGTGAGGAGTTTATTGAGCTAAGATCACAAGGAGGCTTTTACATCTTTAAACCATGCAGCTAAAACAACATTACTTCTTCATAGTAGTTATTACTTCACTTCTTGACATCAATAATGTTTTAAATACTCATTAGGAGCTGTTCATTGTGTCAGGCTTGTCTTTTATTTATGAAGTGTTTGCAAACCAATAACTTCGTTACAAATGAGGTTTCTCTTCATCAGTCTTCCTTTAATGGCTATGGTAGACATACGGTATATTATCCTATAGATTGTTAACAAGCTCAGGAAAGTGAACAATTCTTTTACTAGTCAATACATGAAATCTACTAATGCAACTGTCACAGATAGCTTGCCACAGGCGTGGTTTCTGTATCATCATTAGATAGAAAATTAGAATCAGTGCTTGATAGTCAGTAAGTGTTACTACTTAAGACTTAGCGAGAAAACTAAGCTTTGTGAACTACATCATTCAGCAGCGTTTCTGGTCTTCATTTGCAAAAGTAGATTACAACTACTTATAAGAGTTGTGACATGGTCAAATATTTTTCACCAAGGTCACGAAAAAGCAAGATAATTGGTCCACTGATACTTGCACTATCATGACAGAGAGACTTTTTTTTCGTAAGCATTAGAGATTTGGCATCTTAAAAAGTCTTATGAGTATCTTAAAAAAAAAAAAAGAGTAACACTGGGCTCATTTATCCTCTTATGCATCAGCCTGAAAGTACACATGAATTTTAAGTCATATTGCTAGTGAGCCCAGGTTCAAACTTCATTAATATTTGCTACATTCAAATGAGACTATTGGAAGGTAATATGAGACAGACCCCTTTGAGTATTGGCAGGTAATCTGAGACGGACCTCTTCTCCTTGTCTCAACATCACAAAATACAAGATATTTTCACTTTTCATCATTCTTGATTTCCACAAAAGAGGCATGGTTAAAGGAAAAGAAAAATCCATCCTCTTGAGGTACTGAGTCATTTTACCACATTTTTCTATTATTTCCATGACTGTTACCAGACTATTCTTTTTATTTATTACTTATGGAGCTGTAGACCATGATTTCACCTTTCTTAATCTGCTGCTACTGTGTCTACTTCCACAACTGCTTTGTAGCAGCAAGTTCTAGAAGTTCACTACCTGAATTTTGTTCCAGAATTTCATAATATATAAGGTATGGTTATCTGTTTCAGTTAGGTAACGTTCTCCTTCCTACCTTTCCAGATGTAAATACTTTATTCAGGAAAATTGCTCCTATGTGACTGCATTCCAGGACACGGTGAACCCTTTCTCAGTGTTTACGTCTCTGTGTGTATATGAGCGAGTGAAGAGAAACAAACTAAGCTAGGGACATAACAATAACAAAATATCTTAGGCTCTGATTCAGGTCTTATTGTCTATGCTTCATTTTACAAACTGAATGATCCCACTTACAATTTGTCCTGTCCACACAGATATTTTTTTCCTTGATTGTCACCTTATTTTCCTGATACTGAAATTATACCTATGTATATGCATTGAATAATTACCAAGATAAAGATACTCTAAATTTTTACTCAACTTTTAGTGCATCTTATCTTTATGTTAACCTAAATATCTTTCTTACTCTTTCTTCATTGCAGTTTTAATACATATCACATTTCTGTTATTGAAGTATTGCAGGAAATAGTGACATTGCAGCTGGCTCCCTTGTTGCTGGAGGGACCCAGCAACAATGGTATGAAGAAAATTGAAGAAAATGGTATTGTAATATTGCACTATCAGATGCAAAATCTAGAGATTTTTTTTCCAATTTGTGCCTCCTACTCCACCTTCCGCAGGTGTCTAAAAGTATTTTGTTAAGATAAGTCTCCACCTTGGTAAACAGCTCATTGCTACAGAAATGCAATGTGAGCTTTCCTCTGAGACCAGATCCAGTTTTTTTTTTCAATTTGTGGAACTGATAAGTGTTAAGCTACATAGTGAATGGAAATAAAAGCATACAGAAAAAAAATTCTTAATTGTTCTGTAGAAGTGATAGATTTTCCTTTAATAGGTGATGAAAATTAAACAGGAAAATTTTAATTTACCTTGTCATTTAGATTTTATCTTGTTTGTTTTAAAGCCTTATTCGCAAATATGAATAAATGTCAACTATTAGGCTTGTGTTTACAAGTCTTTTAATTTTTATTCAAAATATGCTGCTATTATGAAGTAGAAAGAATTTATAGATTAGATATTCAGGATCCCAAAATGAGTCATTAATTTGCACAGCATATTTTACTCCTAAGGTGGAGACAAGGAGGTACTTTTTCTACTAGTTTTTAGTATGAATAAAATAGACCTGGAACCTATCAAAGTAAAAGGAAGCAAAATTCTCATCGCTTGCCTATGACAAGCAGCTGGAGGACATGCAGTAGTTGGAGGGATTGGGAGTTGATATGGGCTCTCCACATGCTGCCTCAGGGCATGCTGGGGATGTCACAGTACAGTTGAAGCCCTGAGGAGATGAACAGGAGTCTCCTGAGGTAGTAGGTGCCAGGAAGGAAATTTTCACAAAATACCTTAAAGAAAATAAAGGGTCTTCAACTAAGAAGGCAATGTGACCAGCAGCCCAGGTGAAGTGCCTCTATGCAAATACATGAAGCTTGGGCAGCAAACAGGAGGAGCTGGAAGCGACAGTAATACTAGAAACCTATGGTGTAGTTGCCATCACTGAAACTTGGTGGGACAAATCTCATTACTCAAGGGTGGGTAGAGGTTGTTCAGAAAGGACAGACTGGGAAGGAAGGGTGGAGGCATGGCCCTCTGTATCAGAAAATGGATAGAATGTGAAGAGCTTGATAGAATGGATAGAATTTGAAGAGTAGCCATAAACAGATTGAAAACTTGTGAGTCAGGATAAAAGACCAAGGAATCAACCGGAACCTTGTGGTTGGTGTATAGTACAGGCCATCTGATCAAAGAGAGACTACCAATGAAGCCTTCTTCCTCCAGCTACAGGAGGCATCACACTCTCAAGCTCTCATTGTATTGAGGGACTTCAACCACCCTGACATACGTTGGGAAAGTAGCATGGCAACCTGTAGGCAATCCAGGAGACAGGGTGCATTGAAGATGATTTCTTAACCCAGCTAATAGATACTCCTACCTGAGGGGATGCAATACTGGTTATTATGATCTCTAATTAAAGTGAACTCATCAATGATGTCAAGATCAGAGGCAGCCTAGGCTGCAGTGATCATGCACTGGTGGAGTTCAAGATCCTCAGGGATACAGGGCATATCAGGAGTCTAGTCAGGACTCTAAAATTCCTCAAAGCAAATTTCCGACTCTTCAAGGAGTTAGTAAGACACCTTGGGATATCGTCCTCAGGGACAAGGGAGTGGAACAGAGCTGGCAAGTATTTAAGGATGCTTCACAAGAAGCATCACAAGCTTCACATGAGCAATCACAAGAGTGCTCAGTCCCAGGGTGTAGGAAATCAGGCAGGGAAGGGAAGAGACCAGTGTGGCTGGGTTGAGACTGGCTGGTCAAACTGAAGAACAAGAGGCAACTGCACAGGCAGTGCAAGCAGGGACAGGTAACCATGGAAGTGTATAGGGACACTGCCTGGTTGTGTAGGAATGGAGACAGGGAGGCCAAAGCACAACTGGAGCTGAAATTGGCAAGGGAAGTGAAGACTTACAAGAAAGGCCTGTACGGGTATGAAAATCAGAAATAGATGACCCTGGGAACTGCTGTTTAGTATCTTCATCAATGATACAGAAAGAGAGATTGAATACACCCTCAGCAATTTTGCAGATGACATCAAGCTGAGTCATGCAGTTGTCACACTGGAAGGATGGGATGTAATCCAGAGGGACCTGGACAAGCTGGAGAAGTGGGACTGTGTGAACCTCATGAGGTTCAACAAGGCCAAGTGCAAAAGACATCACCTTCATTATTGCATCCAGTTCTGGAATCCTCAATGTAAGAAGGATATGGAACTGTTGGAACAGGTCCAGAGGAGGACTACAAAGATGATTAGAGGGCTGGAGCATCTCTGCTATAAGGACAGGCTAGGAGAGTTGGCATTGTCCAGCCTGGGGAAGAGAAGGCTCCGAGGAGACAAAATAGCAGCCTTCCAGTACATGAAGGTGGCCTACAGGAGAGCCAAGGAGGGACTTTTAACAAAAGTATGTAGTGATAGGACTAGGGGGAATGGCTATAAAATTGGAGAGGGGCAGATTTAGACTAGACATAATGAGGAGTTTCTTCACAATGAGGGCGGTGAGCCACAGGCACAGGTTGCTCAGGGCAGTTGTGGATGCCCCGTCCCTGGAGGTGTTCAAGATCAGTTTGGATGGGGCCTTGGAAAGTCAGATCTAGTGGGAAGTGTCCCTGTCCATGGCAGAGGGGTTGGAACTAGATGATCTTTAAGGTCCTTTCCAACCCAAACCATTCATTCTATGATTCTATTAAAATCATCTGGGAAGCAGAAATCTTTACAAGGAGATAACCATACGGGTTATCTGTAAAATTACCTCTTTCAAACTACACACACAGAGTAAAGTTCCAGATGCTCAGAAGCAAAATATAACTACAATCACTGTGTGTGACTTTACTATTTAAATTTCTCCACACCATTGTTTGAATAGTTTTGTGGATCTGCTAAAACATTGCCTCTATTATTTTGTGAAAATTATTCCATCTTCTCTGATAACACCATGTTATATCTCTGTTATTTTGTTTTGCCTCTGTGAAGAAAAATAATAGAAATCAGTTACAGCTAAATTCCTTTCTTCTAATATTCAGCTATTTTCTGTGGCAAATGGCCTCAAATACCTATAAGACTACTTCCTATAACAAGCAGATGTGTATCATATTTTTCATCATAGATATGCAGCTTTTTCTTCAAAAGCATCCATGATCATCAGATCCTTATTATTTTATTATTTTGTCTTATCTGCCTCTTCAACAGTTTTGCAAGTCTCCAGTGTCTGGCACTAGTTTTTGCTATAAAAAAATTCTTTGCAAACCTTTTTTGTTCATTTTTTCTACTGAACAAAATGTTCACAAATAACAACTAGACCTAAACAAAATCATTCTGCATTTTCACTGAATGTACATCCGTGCACTTTGCCTGTAGTGCTTTATTTTTTACTGAAGTGTTGTATTGGGGAAAAGAATTATGTGTAAAAAACTATTTCCCTGCAAGTATTTAAAGTCCTCCTGACTAAAACAGTTTCCATTTTTCATGCTAATTATTATATTGAGTATATCATGGCTAGCAAAACATATCCAAAAGCAAACACTCAGCTAGCCAGATGGTATTCTCAGATGAAGGAGAAGTGAAAATGAAGTCCCCTCCTGCAGACTTTTGTAAACATCTCAGTCTATGAGTCTAAACTTTGTATGCCAGCAGTACAGAATCACCTATTTGATTTGGCTTGTGCTTTTGATGTGACACATCTTAATAGATTTCTTGTTTCTTGTTGCTTTTTTACATTTGAAGCCAGTATAAAGCACTTCTAACTTTCTTCTTATTTTAAATGGCTTTTATGTGTCCTTTTCTTGAGTAGTTTAGTCTAATAAATGCAGAATTGTCATCCTTAAAGGAAATCCCACCTTATACTGAGTTCTCCCTGAGGTTCCATGCAGAAGTGGAAATGCAACCACCTAAAGGCTTGATTGCTTTTTTCAGGGTCTTTAATTAAAAACATACCTCTCTTATGCAGTATGCATGACACTTCACTTTATCAAATACAGTTTCAAATTCAGTCTTTACATGTATAAAGTGAAAAAAGCCTCACATAAAGTGCTACAGAACCTGCAAGTACCATGGAGCTGCCTTCTGACTAGCTTCCTCAAAAAAAAGCATTGCTAGAAGATATACTGTAAAAAGTGTCAGTTCCAAAGAAAGTTTGAATTGCTCCAATCCTTCACTTCAACACTTTCTTATCTAATTTTTACTAGCTGTCTTTTTCAATTATCTTTCCATACTAAGTACTTACAAAAGATTGATTCCATTACTTTCGCGAATCTGATCAGCTCCCCAAAGGAGCATGAAGTTCAGTGTATTGTTTAGACTGCAGTGAGGAAGCTCCTTTGCTATTGGAAACATTCACAACCCTACATCCATGAAGAACAGAGCTACCTTCTCTTACATACCCTTTGCTCCTTGCTGTTCACTCTAAACTCAGCAGATATGAGACTATTCAGTGGAAACCATGACTCTGCATGAAACAGTTTTATGCAGTTGTGCTAATTCTTTCCTTAATGATCCATTCTCAGCTGCCAAATGGACTTAATCCCACCAAACATGAAGGGTAAATATGTAATGCGGACTGAATTGCCTTCAGTGCATTGCTACCCGAGAAGAGGATCAAGTCTGTTCATTATGTATGCATGGATCAATGTACGTAGCCATCCAATCTATGTGGTTTCTAGGTTCAAGAGGACAAGAGGAAAGAATAATGTGCAATCATTCCGTTCTAGCTGCGAATAGAAGGATTCATTGACACACGGAATAATCACTTTTGGGGTCATCATGGAAATGCCTTGATGTTAACACATTGAAAGAATAATCTTACATTATTCTCTCGAGCTTGTTGACCAAGTTGCAAACTGCTGAACCTCAAAATTCCTTGGTGAAAATTTTACATTATGGTTTCTTTTTTTCCACAGTAAAAGACGAGAAAGAAGTCAGAGTTTAGTTTGGAAATTCTGTATTAAAACTTCATATTGAAACAATGGAATTCTATAAAATAGGTTATATAAAGCAATCACTTTATGATCAATACTGGATTTACCTCATTATAACTACTGATACTTTTGCAAACATACCTTACAGCCTTATACTACCAAACCCAGTGAAACAGGATTATGAACTACATCACAGTTATTATAGATTTTTTTCCATCTTCCTATAGATTCAGAAGAAAAATCACTTCCCTCAAGGAATTCGCTTTGATTTGACATTTTAGCATATTTGTATGATTTATTCTGTGTGCATTGAAAGCCAGAGAATCTTGTGGTATTCTCTCACATAAGAACTTCTTTTGTTTTTTTCTTAACATGTTGAATAGTAGCATACTGCAGGGTTGGAGGTACATTTGTTCAAATTAGTGTTTCAGAAAAATGTTTTTTCTTTACTCAGAGCTGCTTTTCTACAAATTTCTTCTACTCAAATGAGTAGCTGCAACACATACAAATTTCAAATGTAAACCAGTGGTCAGGAAATCAGTGCTATGGTATTAATTCAATTTTTACTTTAATTCACTAACTTGTTGAATGTATGTGGACAAAGCAAATAATGTAGTTCTTTTATCTTCAGCTAGATAGTGTCTGGTACACTGACTGCCTCCCCAGGGTTTAATAACCTACAAGTTGACTATGTCTTGATGACTTATCTTTTCTTCTTCCTCCTAGGTGTCTAAAAATACCTCTTCATTAAACATCAAACTTACTGTGTCAACATCTATGAAGAGCAAAAAAGACAGGTTTCCCTCAGGGAAAGCTACTTTCAGATACATTTCCAAAGTTTGTTTGGATTTTTAGAACAAAGCAAAGTAGAAAAAAAATGCAATCTCCTTTATGAATAATATTTAAATATAAAATCCTAATTACTAAGGTAACGTTTTTTAATTACTGCTTTCTTTTTTCCTTCTCCTCCTACTCAGTATTTTTTTTGAAAGAAAACTTTCAAATTTTATTTGTGAAATAAGAATTAAAATCAATTACAAAAAAAAAAGGAGTGTACAATGAAATTTGATAAAGTAAGTGAGGAAAAAGTAATAAAAATATTGGAGAAGAGAAAAAATAATTGTCTTAAACACATTACAAAAGAAATTGCTATTGTAAGAGTGCATTGCCTAAAATGAGACTTATGCATGTAGGATTTAAATTTATAAAATTCCAGAATAAAATGTCAAAGTTTTCAAAACTTTTCCTTCCCTGCACTCTTGAACAGAATGGTGAACCAAAACAAAAAAAAATTACACAGATATAATTTTTTTGTTTCAACAGTTTGTAAACAGAAGTAAACATTCTCTTGTTTCTCAAACTATAATGACTTTAATCATTCCCCTGGAATCTAGAAGAAAGAACAATCTTTAGATGATCTTAAAATAAATCTTTTTGTAGGGTCATCTCCACATTTAGCATTGTTGGGATAATTAATGATTGTTCTGGGGTTCTTTGAAAGTTAGAAATAAATCTTCAGTATTATTTATTCCATGGATAAGGTGAAGAAGAATGAGTAACTATTGTTTGCACTCTCTGAAATACAGCATTAGGTCCTTTCCAGTCTTTTCTCTATTAATATATTAGATAGCAAACATGCCTTACTTCGCTGTCCTGAGACCACACAAAACTTGAGTACAATGTCACAAATTTGTTCATCAGTCTAAGATTTCTGCATAAGCTTATTACCATGGTCTCTGACTGTGTTATATTTCTAAAAAATAAATCTGTTTATTCCCACAGAGGCCATATGAAAATACAGAAACTGTTATGTACAGCAGTGAGAAGAAGAAAATGGACCAAGGTGCAAAGAACTGAAGTGATACGCCTAGTGTCACACAACTCCATGATGGCATCGGATATTAAACCTCCAACTGAAGAGATTCCAGACAAAAATCTTTGCCTCATTCATTTATATAAATGGCAGAATTTTACATCTATGTATTTGAAGGTGAATTGTGGATCAAAAAACAAAACCACAAAAGATCAGTACGCCCAGAAGAGGAGAGAGGTTTCCAAGTATCTTTGAAACAGGAAGCACTGGTGAAATTGTGTTTTGAATCATAGAATAATAGAGTCATAGAATCAAAAAGGTTGGAAAAAGACCTCTAAGACCATTAAATCCAACTGTCAGCCCAACAACACCGTGCTTACTAAACCACGTCCTGCAATGCCATGTCTATTACATCTCAACAAATACCCCCCTGTACCAGACTCTCGCTCCACTCCGGCGAGGACCATTGAGACACAGACTCTAGAGGAAGCTCATGGTGGTTTTCTTGATTACGCAGTCTGCCTTTATAGCCCTGTCCCGCGAGACGCCCTCCTTTGTGGGCGTTTCCTAACCTCTACCGTCATATCCCGTGCTTCTTCCGCCTTGGCATACTTGACCTGTTGACCTCCTCTGCCCACACGTCTGGAATTTTTTTTAATACTTCCAGGGAATGACACTCAACAATTTCACCAGGCAGCCTGTTCCAATGCTTTACCACTCTTTTAGTAAGAAATTTTTCTAACATCCAATTTAAATCTTCCCTGGCACAACTTAAGGCCATTTCCTCTTGTCCTATCACTTGTTATTTGGGAGAAGAGACCAGCAATCACCTCCCTACAACCTCTTTTCAGGGAGTTGTAGAGGGTGATAAGGTCTCCTCTCAGCCTCCTCTTCTCTAGACTTAACCCCCCCCCATTCTTGCAGCCACTCCTCATAAATCACATAAATCTTGTGCTTCGGAACCTTCGTCAGACTCATTGCCCTTTTCTGGACATGCTCCAGCACCTCAATGTTCTTCTTGTACTGAGGTGTCCCAAAACTGAATACGGTATTCGAGTTATATTCTCATTAGCAGTGAGTACAGGGGGATGATCATTTCCCTGGTCCTGCTGCACTAACCATTTCTAATACAAGCCAGGATGCTCTTCTCTTCTTGACTGCCAGAGCACACTGCTGGCTCATGTCCAGCTGGTTGTTGACCAGCATCCCCATATCCTTTTCTGCCAGGCAGCTTTCCAGCCTCTCTTCCCTAAGCTTGTATTGTTGTTGTGACACAAGTGCAGGACCTTGCACTTGGCCTAGTTAAACCTGGTCATGTTGATCCTGAAGATCCGGTAGAAAGCAATAAAATCACCAGATGAAGGATGTGAATATTAAGATTGCAGGGGTATTAAAAAGAAGGAAGGGTATCTGCTAAAGGAGAAAAAAAAAAATAGAGCCAGTGAGAAAATTGCATCAGGCAAGAAAGATTAAAGAGATTGAGGGAAAAAAGGTCCTGAATCAGAGTCAAAGAATTACAGAATCACAGAATGCTATATGTTGGAAGGGACCTCTGGAGATTATCTAGTCCAATCTATCTGCTGAAGCAGGTTCACCTACAGCAGGTTGCACAAGAAGGATTCCAAGCAGGTTTTGAATATCTCCAGAGGAGGAGATTCCACAGCCTGTCTGGGCAGCCTGTTCCATTGCTCAGTCACTCTCAAAGTAAAGATGTTTTCCCTCATATTCAGGTGGATATTTGTGTCCTCCAGTATGGACCTGTTGTCCCTTATTTTGTCACTGGGCACAACTTAGAAGAATCTGACCCTATCCTCTTGACACTTGCCCTTTAGATATTTACAAGCATTGATGAGATCCCTTCTCAGTCTTCTTTTTTTCCAGGCTAAATAAGCCCAGGTCTTGCACCTTTTCCTCATAAAAGAGATGCTCCAGTCCCCTCATCATCTTTGTGGCCCCCTGTTGGACTCTCTCCAGTCTGTTGAACCAGGGAGCCTAGAACTGGACACAAATACTCAAGGTGAGACCTCACTAGGGCAGAGTAGAGGGGGAGGATAACGTCTTCAGTGTACTAGCCACACTCATTTTAAGGCACCCCACTGGCCTTCCTGGACATGAGTGCACATTGCTGTCTTGTGGTTAACATTGTCCACCAGGACTCCTAGGTCCTTCTCTGAAGAGCTGCCTACCAGCAGGTCAACCCCTAGTCTGTACTGGGAGTTGTTCAACAGCCTGCATGGAGTCGTTCCTCCCTAGGACTTTGCAATTGCCTTTTTAAAATCCATCAAGTTCCTTTCCACCCAACTCTCTAGCCTGCTGAAGTCTTGATGAATGCCAGCACAGCCTTCTGGTGTATCAGCCATTCCTCACGCTTCTGTGTCATTGACAAACTTGTGGATAAGACACTCTATCCTTTCAACCAGATCACGGATGAATATGTGAAACAAGACTGGGCCCAGTTCTAACCCTGGGGAACACCACTGGCTACGGCCTTCTAACTAGACTCTACACTACTGATCCCTCTGAGGTCTGTCATCCAGCCAGTTCTCAATTCACCTCACTGTCCACTCATTTAAACCACACTTCCCATACTTACCCATGAGGATGTTCTGGGAGACAGTGAAAAGCCTTGATGAAGTTAAGGTAATAAATAAACCAATCAGAAAAATATTCTTGTCCAGTGGGTTCTATATTAAGCTGACAGGCCAAAACAGAAAGACTAATATAGACAGAAGAGAAAAAGAATAGAGGAGAAAAAATGTAGAAAATCCCAGAAGCTAAATTAATTTAAATGTAAATACATTAAATGATAGAGAATTTAGGCCAACAACTCTCCAACAACTCTCATCAACAACTCTCCAAAAATTATTATAATGATGTATCTTCTGGATATGAGAAAAAACCAAGCCAAAATAAACCACTGCCCCCACCCTGAGTTCCATTTAATAATGTATGTTTTTTCTATTTGCACATTGAAATACAAGAAATCTTAAAACTCAAATCAGAAAGTAATTAAACTGGATCTTTACAGCCTGTGTATGACCTAGGAATGTTATTGACAATGGAAATTAACTTTCTGTGCATGCACAAATCTCAGATCATAAAACCTTTGTGGAGAAAAAATATATAAAATAAATTGTCTCAGTAAACTTAGGGTTCTAAGGATCTGTTTTCATGCATTTTCTTGCAGAGCACTTAAAAGGATTCTAAAAAGTCACAAGAAACACTAGGCTCATGAGCAAAATCCAGGGATTCTTAATATTCTTGTTTCTAATACCCATCCACAGCTAATATATTTGCAGCATCAATCTTTTTTGTCAACCAATGTTTTTTTATTTGCTTATTAGGATGTCTTTTGGGTGGGGGCTTTTGTGTGACAGGGATTTTTATAATATTTTTTTCCTTTTTTTAATATATGAAACATAGCAGCTTTTCCCTGATGTTTGTGATGGTGTGGAGTTGTTGTTGCTATGAATTTGTAAAGTGATTTAAGACATTACATAATGTTATATGCTCATTGTAAAGGCTAAAAATAATTCTCACTCGGTAGAAAAACAACTGAATTGTAATACTTCATGTAAGGTAAAAGAAGGACACTGTTTTCATAAATGGAGGAAAGAGTACAATAGCCCAACATGAGTACATGATTTAAATTACTTGGTTCACATGAAAACATAAACCACTCTCAATGAGAAAAAAATCTGTTAATGTGATCCCTCTGATCTGAAAAATAGGAGGGTTTCTATGTAACTAACTAGCACTGTAGCTGGAAACATATTGGAGCTGTTGCAAGAAAATAATGAAAAATTAATAAAGTGCCTGTGGATTGCTGTCTCTCTGCATTTGTCTGCAGAAACAGTAAATGCCAGGTAAAATCTCACTCAGAAACACAGCATGGATGAGGCAGGAGCAAAGAAGGTAGGGAAAGCTGGTATCCCGTATCAGCGACTTTGCCGCATCAGTCTCATCTGTTATAAAGGCGCTGGCCACTTTCATATGTCCACGTAGGTTATGCTTTTACTGCCTTTGTGATACTAATGGTCAGAGTAGTGTATTATGCTGGTAGTCTGTGATCTACTCGTCTTGAATACCATCCCATACCTTTTTTCTCTGCACAGATATAAAGGTTCTTTTATGAGATATTAATCCTATTGCTGTTTAGCAATTGACTGCTTAAAGGTTACGCACAACCCGTGATCTAAGCCAGAATGCTGTAAAAGTTAAAAAAAATCTGTGTTGAGATTGTTTAGCCTGGGAATGACCATAACTCTGCTCTTGTTGCTCTGCTTTGATCTTTTTTCTCATAAGGTAAGATTTACTAGCTGCATTGTCCTAAATCCTGCAACCCTTACGTACCTCAGTATGGCAAAATCTTGTTCATATATTAAAGCATTTCCCCATGCCAGATAACTCAGTCTAAAATTTTATCTTATTGTGTATTTAGCAACAACATTTTCCTTATTCTGTTCATTCTGCTGCTGAGTAACAGCCACGATTCTTTGCCATCTCTTCTGCCGAAACATATATTTAAATACTTCACAAATCTAGGGAGTGTGTTTTAGTAGAAAGTATTATGATGAAATACATATACCAGCAGACCTAAAGGACTTGAAATATCTTTATTTTAAACATTAGGAGACTATAGGATTTAAACAACAACAAAAATGTTTCTAGATTTCTCTTTCTTTTAAACTGAAAAATACCTGAATAAGGTAGCCATGTATCACACTAACATAATCTATATGAAAACTCAGTTTCCTGAAAGCATTAGAAACTGCCAGTCATTACCTAACAAGAGGCACATTACAACTCATTGAAAGCAGTGAAAAGACATTGTTTTCTTCACAAATACTTTGTAAATTTTACGGCCGCAGCAATGCATTCTTTAAATGGCTGCAGCAATGCATTCTTTAAATGGTGTTGGCACCAAGAGGTAGAATGTGGTTGATGTTTCACTTGATTGTGAAAATGATACCTACTGGTGACAAATGCCTACAAAAACTGATCTTTTATTTGACTGACTTATGAAGTCTTTTGAAATTGCATTATGTACGTATGCATTTAAATCTATCTTTTATTCATGCAGCTGTTGGAGTGGTGTTATTTTGCAATTCAAGTATATAAACATTACACCTAGGAGCATTCCCAAGTTTCTTGCTATCCAAGTCAGCACTGAGCATGGCTTGACTATGCAGCCACGTGACTCTAGCACAAGCCAGCCTCCTGTATTTTAGTTTCCAGAGCTATCCAATCAGACATGCATTTATTTAGGATGTGGCAAGTTTGTATGTAGTCATAGTGATTAACTTATGACCCATTTGGTGTCTTAATAATATGAGATTTTTTTTCTAATCAGCTGCAGTAGGAATCCTACTTGCTAGAGCAGATGAACATCTCCCAGCAGCGCCACTGAATATTTTGCAAACCTAAGATGTGTGCAAAAAAAAAATTTGAGCTGATATATGAACAGCATCAACAGAATTTTGTTTCTAAGCATTTGTAAATTAATTCTCAAATGTTGCCTTCCCATATTCTTCCCATAGTAAATGTTATTTTTTGTGTCTAAAAAGAACTAGATTTCACCCCCTGAACTGGTATTATAGTTTTAATTCAGTTTTATCTTTTTAAATATATGCATATTGCTCTGTTCTCAATGAGTCTTTTCAATGGTCTGAAGAATTTTAATTGGAAGAAAGCTGTGAAGAGACATGGAAACATGCTCAGTGATTTTAACCTAAGGATAGGTGCTTTCAATGCTGATCTCCGGATTTGTAAATTACACAACAGAGTTTCACATCATCCTTTCTGAACTCAGAGTAAATGCTGACATTGATTCCTTTAAGATTAAGTGTCAACACTCCTGCAGCAGGGGGCTGGACAGCAGTCTTGGTTTGGCACAGAAAAAAGCTTTGGAAAAGTCTGTTGATACAAAACACTCAAAGAAATTATTTACCAGTTAAAGCAAATATTTTATGATAGCAACGATAAAATTGCTTCTGTGTTCTTGCAGTATTCTGAAGTATTTACAGCTCATCTAGATTCTAGTTATAACAACAAGAACCAATAGAAAAAGGAATATGTTTCATTAGATAATCTTAAAAATCAATATGAGTTGCTTTTCTAAAAAGGTTTTGAGAGCATGGATATTAGCAGAGGAATTGTAGGTCAAACAACAGTCAGCTAATCATATCTAATAGTTTAAACCCTAGGATTAATGAATAGCAGCATTTTTTTTCTCATTCTCTCCCATTCAATACAATGCGTATTTCCTTCAGTATTAAATTTGGAATTCAGATAATGTTTTATTCATTTTTATTATTGACAAAACTTGTGCATAATTGCATTCATTCAATATTACAGCTGTGTCCTAAAACACCTTTACCTTTGTTTTAGGAAAGTTGGGTGCACAGCCAAGATATGGGGGTGCAACTTCCCAAAGTTACAGGAATAAATCCCAATCTGTTTAGATCACAGTCTGATCACTGAACACAACCAAGGTCACTCAGATCTGATCCAGCAATCATAGTATAAGGTAACGGGAGAGAGACAGAGAGAAAAGGAGTGAAGGGAAGAGGAAAGAAATTACCACATCAATGGGCAGTTCCTTGGGATCACGTGTTTGCAGCAGCATCTTCTTCCAGGCTGGTCTGATCGAGGTGATAGTCTTGAGAGCAAGAGCATGGGAGTGAGAGTAAGAGCATGCGATAGACTGCCCCCCATGGTTCCTTGCAAGTTCTTTCATAATGCCAGTCCAGCCTCCACTGGCATGTGCTGGGGTGGTCTTGCCACACAACAAACCCACAAATCGCCAGCCTTCAGACAAAATGTTTAAGGCAAAGAAAGAAGCAAAGTCAGGCTTTATACTTTTCATTTACCTTTTTTTGGAATGTCTTAAGGTTCACATCAGGTCACTTCTCCAGTCCCATTTTCTAGGTCTATCTGAAAATGAGCCCTGCCCTCTAGTATATCAACTTCTGTTCTGAAAATCTGGCTGTTCAGATTTTAAAAACTCTGAGTTTGGACTTCTGAGGAATATCACTAATAACCGTGTGCCAGTTGTACTTTTTACTGCTGATTATTGCTCTGCAAGCCCAAAGGAAAAGTCAATTTTTCACTCTCTCCCACTCAGTTGTCCATTTCCTGAGCTTCTCTGACCAGTTTGGCTATAAAGTTGCTATGGGAGACCATGTCAAACATTAGTCCTACTTTGGACAGCTTTATATACAAATGAAAGGCCATCTTACCCATGAACCTTTTAATTATGACAAGAAAACAGGAAATAAATGGGTATCACGTTTCCCAGTGGCAGTAGAAACTCCTCTGCTTCCTACTGAAACCAGTGGTATGACAGTAGTTTTGTATCTCTCCAGTGATAAAGATTTAGTAACTGCAAGAAGATCAAGATTTGCAAAATGCCTGTTGTTTTACATACATTTTCATTGTTAGAAATACAGATCCTTATATTTCCAAAACATTAATTAAAGATACGGAAAAAGTTCTATTTTCCCTATAGCTTTTATTTAAAGAAATTCATGTTGTATTCACTATTAAGTTTTTTCTATAACTTTACTATTACCTACCACAGCAGCCTTTGATAACTCTATTTTCTGAAAACTATGCTGATATTTAGAGTTCTATTCAGAGCCATTCAAATTAAATGGAAAGTTTTATGAGTGTTAATGGACTTCATACCAGACTCAAAGAAAGTGAATGCAACAAAGTTTTGATCTTTCTCAAAAAGTAGGAAGACATTTAATTTTGCAACACTAAAATTTGAGAAGGCATCATCTAAAAAATTAGGAGAATCCAAATTATGCCACCAAGTCACTGTCGGAGTCTTTTCCCTCATCCTAGAGAAATGGAATTAGCTAAATGCAATTTTCCTGGTTGCAGTGGGTTTGCAGGACCTGGGGACAAAATAGGATGAAAAGCTCATGGACTGAGATACAGACAGGAAGATAGCTTACTATTTACTGTCATGGGCAATTAAAATAGATTTGAGTGAGTAGTGACAAACAAAGGCAAACATTAACAATGTTTAAAAACTCATCTTCAGTTCTTCACTGCAGATTCCTTTACCCTGCCCCTGAACAGTTCAGGGAGGGATATGTGTGGAACACACATAGTAACTTTTGTCTGCTCCTCCTTCCCTCTGCCACTTTCCCCTTTTACAGTGTGAGCTCTTCCACAGGCCGCAGTCCTTCAGGAAAAAAATCTGCTTCAGTATAAGTTCTCCACAGGCTGTGGTTCCTTCAGGGAAGTTCCATCTACTCTAGTGCAGTTTCCCTTCATGGGCTGCAGGGCATCAATACCCGCTCCATCATGGTCCTCTCCACAGACTGCAAGGGAATACCAGCTCCAGTGCCCGAAGCACCTCCTCCCCCCAACTCCACTTCTGATCTTGGTGTTTGTATTGCTGTTTCTCACTCTTCTTAGTTCTTTCCTCCTCTACCTATCCAGCACATTCTGCCATTTCTTAAGTATGTTTTCGCAGAGGTGCTACCAGCTTTGCTAATGGATTTAGCCATGTCCTTGCATGGGTCCATTGGACCCAGTGGGAACCGGCAGATCCTTATTTCTTCCCACAGAGGCCACCCCTGCAGCTCCTACACTGCAAAACAACTTGCCATCTAAATCTGAAACAGCAGTAATCCTGTTTAGCTGAGCCTTCTTCCCGATTTCCAGGAAGAAGGAACACAACAATGTGCAATTCTCCCATCTTTAGAGTGCCACAGGACTGATAAATAAACACTAACTGAACAGTTGTAGGAATCCCAGCTTATCTCCTGAACTGGAAACGAAGTCTGTCAGTTATCACACTGCCTAGGAGTGGGAATTCCTGGAGGATTAGCCTCATCTGCACTGGCCAGGTACTTTTCTCAGTATTTAGATGCTGAGAGATTCAAATACAGAGTTATTGGGATTTCAGGAGCCAAACAGATATGTGTGGAACTTCCTTCTGGAACTTACTTAAATGGATGTTTAGGCCCCTCCATAACTCTGAAAATCAGGCCCTAAGTTCTTTAAGACACGAATAAATAATATAATGCAATAAAAACCACTGCATAGTCTGAATCATCACTCTGGAGGGAACTTCACAGCCAGATTTCTATAGACAATTATTTCTACTCCTTAACTGTTATGGGAAACATATACGTATCAAAAAGCCTTGTATCTCTCTCCCCTCCCCATTTCCCAGTGCTTTACCCTCCTGCTTTCTTTAATTTTTTACTCTAATATAGGTAATAATGCATTGCTTAAAAAAGTGCTTTATATTCTTTCTTAACTGTGCATGTGAAGTGTATGTTGTACACTTTCCACATTTTCACCTACAGAATTTAGACAGCAGATTTAAATGAGAACAGGCTAAAAAAGTGAAAAAAGTAAAAAAAGAACCTTTATTTGAAAAAAATAAGAAGAATAGAGGGATACAGAAGTAAGGAATAGAATCCTGATGTATCTGTGTAATAAGGTGTTTACAATTTCTTTTCACAAAACAAATTTCACTGCAAATCAAAATCCCCGTTATTCACCCTGAAGTCAAGGGAACTTTCCATGTACTTCAATGAAATACCTAGCTTCAAGCATACACTTATATTAGTTCTTTTTCAGTGAAACAGATAGAGAAAAAGATAAGTCAATGTAAGTATCCAGTGACTTCAGCGAGAAGAAAGTTTTAATTGGAAGTATTATTTTCAGGAACTCACATAATACCTTGGATAAATCATTGTAATTTCTTCATGACAGTTTATACTATTTGGAAACGTAGTCCACATTTGTAAGAGTATTCAGAATAACAGAAATCAGCAGAATATCCTAAACACACTCTTCAATTTCAGTAGCTTAAAGTTAGGCACTTTACTAAGTGTTTTACTCTCTCCTAGACAGACAAGTCTATCATTATAAAGATATCACAGAATCAAAGAATCACAGAATAACCCGGTTGGAAGAGACCCACCGGATCATTGAGTCCAACCATCCCTATCAAACACTAAACCATGTCCCTTAGCACCTCATCCACCTGTGCCTTAAACACCTCCAGGGAAGGTGAATCAATCACTTCCCTGGCAGCCTGTTCCAGTGCCCAATGACTCTTTCTGTGAAAAAAATTTTCCTAATGTCCAGCCTAAATCTCCCCTGGTGGAGCTTGAGGCCATTTCCTCTTGTCCTGTCCCCTGTCACATGGGAGAAGAGGCCAGCTCCCTCCTCTCTACCATCTCCCCTAAGGTAGTTACAGAGAGCAATGAGGTCTCCTCTCAGCCTCCTCTTCTCCAGGATAAACAACCTCAGCTCCCTCAGCCGCTCCTCATAAGGCCTGTTCTCCAGCCCCTTCACCAGCTTCGTTGCTCTTCTCTGGACTTGCTCCAGAGCCTCAATATCCTTCTTGTGGTGAGGGTACTGAACACAGTACTCGAAGAGTGGTCTCACTAGTGCCAAGTACAGAGGGAGAATAACCTCCCTGGATCTGCTGGTCATGCCGCTTCTGATACAAGCCAGGATGCCATTGGCCTTCATGACCACCTGGGCACACTGCTGGCTCATGTTCAGTCGGCTGTCAACCAACACCCCCAGGTCCTTCTCCTCCTGGCAGCTTTCTAGACAGACTTCTCCCAGTCTGTAGGTCTGTTTAGGGTTGTTGTGCCACAAGTGCAGGACCCGGAATTTGGCCTTGTTAAACCTCATGCCACTGGACTCAGCCCAGCAGTCCAGCCTGTTCAGATCCCTTTGCAGAGCCTCCCGACCCTCCAGCAGATCCACACTTCCACCCAGCTTAGCGTCATCTGCAAACTTGCTAAGGGAGCACTCGATGCCTTCATCCAGGTCATTGATAAAGACATTGAACAGGGCTGGACCCAGCACTGAGCCCTGGGGAACCCCACTTGTCACTGGCCTCCAGCTGGATTTAACACCATTTCCCACCACTCTCTGGGCATGGCCATCCAATCATTTTTCCACCCAGGAGAGTGTGCGCCTGTCCAGGCCAGAGGCTGACAGTTTCCGTAGCAGAATGCTGTGAGAAACTGTGTCAAAGGCTATAGAAACTACAATACAGATGGGTCTTCAAAGACTTTTTTCCACATATTTTAAAAACAGATTTTACAAGCCATAGTCTGAAATGTACATTACGATGTAAATTGGTTTTGTGAATGGACAATATATGATGTATGCAAAGAGTGCACTCTACATTCTTAGTTATATTGAGAGAATATATTTATTAGCATCAAGTTTACCAGCCTTTGCTTTCTATTTATTTTTTCCTCTCCTATTTGGCTTTGATATTTAATATATATTAGAGATAGATGATAAATATATGCAAACAAACATCCCCAATATGGAATACTTATACGACTTCACAAATTTTCCTTTATCTAAGTATTATGATTTTGAGTGAATTAACTAGCCTTAACTGCTCTTATCATCCTCACTTGGAATCCCTACTCATGCATCCTCTGTCCATTTTTTCTGGGAGCCTGGTGTTGGCAACCAGATCCCAGCCTGAGATATGCTGTAGGGCTATCTCTGCCCAGCCCTGTGCCCTGTTGCCCTGGTCTTCCTGGAAGGACCTCCAGACCTGTGCCCTGGGTCCTATATTATTGTTAGCTTTTTGCTGACTCCGGACATGCCTGGACACCATGAATGGGTCCTCAACTTGTCTGGAACCATCAGGTGGCATCACACTGATTCTGCTTAGACATTGTTGTATGGCACTCTGTAGGTTTGCACACTGCACTACCTATGCAATGGACACCCTTGGCTCCTGATCTGTCCTCCTCTGTCTAGCAGCCCTGCTGGTGCTGCTCCCTGATACTAAGTTTATCGTGGACATCAAAACCCCTAGTTGAGCAGTCTCCAAAACTCTTTCACATCTGAGCAGTCTGGATCTACAGAAATTATGTTTTCATTGGGAACAAGTTGGTTCTTCTGCATTTTTGGTGGAAATGAGGCAGGCAGAGAGGTTTCCCTCCTACGCCTTGCATGCCAGCTGGCATCATGGTGGGAAATGGGCAGTATGCCCATCTCACTGGTCTTCATGCTTTTCAGGGCTGTCCAGCTATCCTGTTTCCCATCTGGCAGGCTGCTCCAATTGCCTGGCTTCCTGGCTGGGTAGGCAACTCCCTCTACAAAAGTTCTTCAAGTATGTTCTATGTGGTCTCAAAGCAATAATTACATTTTGTGCAATAAAGTTATTCAGGAAAGCAAATTTTTCTTTGTTTGGAGAAAGAAAAACAAGCACAACCGCAGAAAATTGTCTACAAACCAAAAATTATACTTCCATTTTCTCTTTAGTTTTCACAGTAGTCTCTGTGCAAAGAAAAGGGACTACCATGGCAACATTATTTGTACTAGCAAATCTATAAGACTACATAAACTATTCTCCCTTTGCTTAGTTTATTCAGTCTATTATGAGCATGTACAGCATGGAGGAGTTTTCAGTTTTGCATGCTGCCCCACCAATGAATACGTCAGGGCTGCTCAAGAAGCTATGAGGGGGCACAGCTGGGACAGCTACCTCCAACTAGCCAAAGTGATATCATATACCATATGTCATCATGCTCAGCAATAAAAGCTGAGAAAAGGAGGGAGGAGGGATGTTCAGAGTTATAGCATTTGTCTTCCTAAGTCACTATTATGCATGATGAAGACTTCCTTTCCCAGAAAAAGCTAAATATTTACCTGTCGATGGGAAGCAATGAATGATTTCTTTGTTTTGTTTTACTTGCATGGGCAGCTTTTGCTTTACCAGTTAAACTGTCTTTGTCTTGACCTATTAGTTTTATCAGTTCTACTCTTTTGAGTCTCTCCCTCATCCCACTGCAGGGGAGTGAGTGAATGGCTGTGTGGGGCTGAGTTGCCTACTGGAGTTAACCCACAATTATGATATATCCACTTGAGAAGACATACTTTAGCTCTTTGCTTATAATTATTCTTCTTGTCCCATAATCAAGATTTCTGGATGTCTTAACAATGTGTCCCAGTGCTGACACACTTAGGATTTTGCATGATGACACAACAATAGAGGTAGGATATGGATTTAAGACAAATTTATTGTAGCTTTGTAGCATGAGACACTGAGCTTGTAAGAGTTTTAAAACAGAATTTCTCTTCTTTTCTTGAAGTAAACAAATGAAAAAACAGAAAGATTTAAAATCTTTTTAAGACATTTATTATTAGAATGGAAATTAGAATAATTGTCTCTTAAAAGACAAATATTCAGTCTCATGAATGAAATGATTAAAATACAAAATTCATTTACAAATATGCCCACTACCTGTCATTGCCCATGCCTGTGGATCTGCCCCAGTCTTGTTTGAAGTTTAATAGCATGACTTTTCAGTTATGAGGAAATCCACAGCATTGTCTGTTAATTTAAGATCTTTTCACTTTTCTAAACACTGAGGGATTTTGCTTACACTTGAGCACCCCTAGAGGTACATGCTCAACCACTGTAAATGAATATCTCCTGAAACCAGAGTGCAGCATCTAGGATCAGGACAAGCATCTTCTTTCTCTGTTTTTTAATGACATTTTCTCTGCAAGACTAACATGCAATGCATATACAGAATCTCTAATAAAAAATTCAGTTATAACATTCATCACACTTCAAATTTCAGTTCCTTTCCCTGAAAGCTCCCCAGGCTTGTTCTCTACTACAAAAAGAAGGAAAATATCAGATGAATATTTTGGGTAGCTTGAGTAGCAGCAAATCTTTGATGTTTGAGTAGGAATGTGCCATTTGTCAACACCAGTTAGCCTCTTGGCCGAGCTGTATAAGAACTTAAGAATGCCTCGACTAGCCCAAATAAAAAGTCCATTTCTCAGGTCCACTACATAGAAACTGCGTAGTGACACTTCCCTAGGACGTACTCCCACTCTAGGTAATTTTTCTCAAAACTTAGGTGCTACAAAGCTGTGTTGTCTTAGGCAATAGTGTCAATCGGGCAATGTAGGAGCCATGGTATTAGAATAAAACTCAATTCTGCATTTTTTTTTTGCTTTTGTCAGTGTGCCTGTTTCTATGAAAATGATGCTGCTAGGTGATACAATTGGTGTAATCTTCTTGTAGTCTTTATGTAAGAAGTCACATCCAGGAGGCTAAACCGTAGACTTCTAGCCATCATATAGCAAAATGGGCAAAGCTACTAGCTCATTGTTAAGTCTGGTACTAAACACATGCCTGCTTCAAATAATCCTTTTAGGATTTGCCCTCTCACTCTTTTTTGGTTGGCTGCCAAGAACCATTCTGTCCAAAATTTTTCTGACCTTCTGTAAGAATAATTTTTTCTTTTGATTCTCCTTCAATTCCTTCTGTATCCCATAAGAAAAGTGGATTACTCTGATCCTTCCTGCTTGCATATTTACTTTGGATTTTCTCAATCCAATAAAAATTAGTAAGCTTAAATAAGTCAAAGAATATAAAGGGGCAAGTAAACAGTTCATTTTACGAAGGAGGAAAAGGATAATGTCTGAAATAATCTGTTGGAATCATTTCACCTGATCAGTCCAAATTCTAGCAGATTAGCAGATGGCAAGAGCATTCTAAATGAATGCAAATCTGTCCTTTGTGCTTTTATGATCCCAGGAATACGATGTTTATTCTGATAGTAAGTATGTGAAAAATTGCTGTGAAAAGACATAATGTATTATAACTATGTTACAGAAAAAACTCAAGGCCCAGAGGAAGAATATGAATTTTAGAAACCCTGGCTGTGATGGAGCTTTAGAATGAAGTCTAATGTGACCCTAAAACTACAGTCTTTGTCCACTTTTCTTTTTATTCTTAGCAAAATCAAAGAGGACAAGAGAAAAAAGTGTCCCCTTGATATATAAGAGAAGCAATGCTGGATTCATATATGAGCAGTAAATTCTATAACATTAGAATAAATTGGTTTTGTAGATTTATACAAAATAAAATCTTGAATTATTTTAAATTACAGATAATTTAGAAAGAGTTTTGCAAGCATGTTGCATTGCATCCTCTCTTGTTTAACTTGCTGTTCTGGCTTATACTTCCACAGATTCAAATTCCTTAGACTATGAATGATGCCTACAACTCATGGTAAATGCTGACACATGACTATATTCTACATATTTACCAAAGAATAATGAGAAAAAAAACCACTTAATACTGTAATTCTCTAAAAATAACAGACTAGATGCCAAGGAAATAAAATAAAGGTGACACTTAAAAGACAGGCAAACATTTTAAAGAGGTAAAAAGCATAGACTTACACTGCTAAATCCATGACCTCTATCAAATAATGTGTAATATCTTTCTAGATAAGAACTGGTTATTCTGCACTTGCTCAGTTCTGAGTTTTGGGTTTGGGTTTTTTTTTTGGTGTGGTTTTATTTTGTTGTTTATTTGTTTGATATTAAGGCTGAAAGACTCAAATAACCTAATTGTAGCAAAATTAAAAAATAAAGGTATTCCAAAAAGAAATATTATTCAGCATACCCTTTTCAGATGTTCACATTATTGAAGGAATTGCTGATGGCTAGTTTTATCAGTTATTCATAAGATTTGCTAAGGTGAAGAAAGTGAGATTTAATAAAGTAATGAGATGACTACCATTAGCTAGATCTGCTGCTGTATTAAAATTCTATTTGAAAGATCCAGTTCACTACTTCTGCTATAACATTAGGTAGATGAAAGAGAACTTACAATTGTTTTTTTCACAAGCCCATTACAAGTATAGCTTCATGTATTTTATCACTAAAATGCACAGCAATGTACAGTGAAAACAGCAGACTTATTTTATGACTACTTTTAGCTGTTAGTATTTACAAAGGAACTAGGAAAAAAAAATCTTGCAAGCAGAGAAGCTGACAAACTTACATTTAGTAGTCTATCTTAAATATAAAAATGCACATTCTGCTGAAGGTATTACATTCTTTGGGAAGGAATGGCACTGCTCCTAAGCTGTTTTTTATTTATTCATGCTGAGACTGTTCTCTTACAGTGTGTTGATGTTTGATACTGCAATTTTTGTAACACAGATGGCTCCTAAGTATTGCAATAAGTTATATGGAAAACAGAGAGACATTGAGGAAAAACAGTTGCAGAACATAACATTGGAGAAAAGGTCAAATTGTTAAAATACAATCAATGATTGGACATATTAATTTATGGATACTGCTTGGGAGTTAAAACTAATTTCAGAATGAAAATTTATGTTGCAAAGTTGTCATTATGGCAGGTTGTCATAATGATTATAGATAAATTGGTGGGCCAAACAACTGAAGGAGGTAATGTCAACATGATGTCATCATTGCTGCAGACTGCCATAACTACAGATGTCTGTATTTCTAGCCCACAGAATTTGGCAGTGATTCACATACTAGTAGTACATCAAGGGAAAAAAAAAAGTAGTGTGAGGATGAACACTGAGGAAGGAAGATCATGTTATAAAACATGCAAATATAAAGAAAAAGGCTAAGAAACCATAGTAATTAATTATTTTTACTGATTCTTAGACAACATGACCTACACTGTGATATGATTGCAAGAGATAAATAGTAAGAATGAGATTTTTTGAATGATCACTGATTACAAAAGCATTCAAAATAAAGGAATTGTATATAGTTATTTTGCTCAGATTTATCTTGGTTTCATCTAATTTACAATTTAGTATATTTATGAATCTTTCAAAGCATGCATCTTTCTCTTATGTCTGCTCTATGAAAGGCAGGTCTTGTCAAACTAACCTGATCTCCTTCTATGACCGAATGACTGGACTCTTGGATGAGGGAAAAGCTGTGGATGTGGTCTTCTTGGACTTTAGTAAAGCCTTTGATACAGTTTCTCACAGCATTCTGCTTCGGAAACTGTCGGCCTCTGGCCTGGACAGGTGCACACTCTCCTGGGTGGAAAACTGCTTGGATGACTGGACCCAGAGAGTGGTGGTAAATGGAGTTTACTCCAGCTTTAACCCTAGGGATGATGGCTCAACTACCTCCCTGGAAAGCCTCTGCCAGTGCCCAATAACCCTTTTGGTGAAGAAATTTTCCCTGATATGTTATTTGAACATCCTCTGGGGCAATTTGAGGCTATTCCCCCTCATTCTATCTCCTATCACTTGGGAGAAGAGACCAGCACTCACCTCACTACAACCTCCTTTCAGGTAGCAGTAAACAGTGATAAGGTCTTCCTTCAGCCTCCTTTTCTCCCAGGTCCCTCAGTCATTCCTCATAAGACTTGTTCTCCAGCCCCTTCACCAGCTTTCTTGCCTTTCTCTGAACACACTTGAGAACCTCAATATCTTTCTTGTAGCGAGGGGCCAAAACCTGAAAATGGATTCAAGGTGTGGCCTCAGCAATGCCAAGTACAGGGCCACAATAATTTCCTTGGGCCTGCTGGCCACGCTGTTTCTGACACAGGCCAAGATGCTATCGGCCTTCTTGGCCAACTGGGCACACTGCTGGCTCATGTTCAGTCAGCTGCCCACCAGCACCCCCAGGTCCTTTTCTGCCAGGAAGCTTTCCAGCCATTATTCCCTAAGCCTGTGGCACTGCACAAAGTTGTTGTGTCCCAAGTGCAGGACTCGGCACCTTCTTGAACACCATACCATTGCTCCCAGCCCATTAATCCAGCCTGTTCTGAACCTCCTTACCCTCAAGCAGATTGAAACTTCCTCCTAGTTTAGTGTCATCCACAAACTCACTAACGGTACGTTCAATCCCCTCATCCATGTAATTGATAATGATAATGAACAGATATGGACTCAGCACTGAGCCCTTGGGGACATCCCTTTTGACTGGTCTCCAACTTGATTTAACTCCATTTACCATGACTCTTTGGGTCCATCCATTCCTTTCATTTTCACTCACAGGCACTCAACACTATAATTGCCATTATTAAGCTCAAGGCAATCAAAACAGTCTCTAACGCAGGGCTTCCCCACTGCCTATCCTTCCTTGCCTATCCTTCCTTAAGAGCCAAGCATAGCAGCGCTCCAGTTATGCAAGTTGTCTCACCACGTTTCTGCGATGGAAATTATATCACAGTTTTCTTGCTGTACAATGACTAGCTCCTCCTGCTTATTGATGTAGGTGCACTTCAGCTGGATTGTTGATCCCACAATTTACCTGAGGGGAATAGTCTTAATTCCTGAGTAACGACTTGCTGTAATTTCTAGCCCATGAAGAACCATTACATCTTTGCTGCCTTCTGGGAGTTATCTACAGCTTCCTCTGAGTTGGCAGACCAAAGGGCCTTGCTGGCACACCATCTTTCAGATACTGGAGTGCTACTCCCAGGCTTTCTTCTGTCAAGCCTGGTTTTGTCCCCCTCCCTCTTCGTGTCTAATTTAGAGCTCTATTGATGAATCCTGCTAAAATCTTGATGAGCAAGCCTGGTGTGGTGCAGACCAACCTATAGTCAAAAATCCCAAAGTTCTGCTCCTTGCACCAGATCTGGAGACAGGTATTTATTTCCCAACTCTTCCTACTCCTTCTCTCATCATTTCCTGTAAGAAGAATGACAGAGGATAATATTACCTGTGCACCCAGTCCCTTGCAGTATCTGTAAGCACCTTTTAGTTGCCCTCAGATTTCTTCTTGTGTTTATATTACTGCCTACTTGGAAAATCAATAGTGGGTAATAATCTGTGGGCCTAACCAGTGTTGGAAGTTTTCTTTCCACATCTCTAACCAAGGCCCCAGACAGGCAGCTGACTTCCCTATGCAACAGCTCTGGTATGGATACCAGGCCTTCTCCATGAGCAAGTGAGTCCCCTATGACAATGACTTATCTTTTCTTCTTTACAGAAGTTGTTTTGATGGATGTCTCAGAGTGTATTAACCCAGGGAATGTTTTTAGGCTGTGAGACTCCTTACCCTCCTTAAAATTCACTTCCACTTGTAGAGCTTCATATCTATTGTGCAAAGGAACCTGGAAGGCTGAAATTGAAAACAGGGGACAAACATCTGGTGTGCTGAGCAGAACCTGCTGCCATTCCACTCCATTTCCTAAATTTCTCTCTTCAGCTGAATGGAGAGAGGATAGGGAGTCTTCTGTCACACGAGGCATATCTGACTGTTGTGTCTGAGACAGGGACCATAAGGTGTTGTTCCAGTGGTCAGTCTTCCTGTCACACTTCCTGATGGTCCTCAGCTTGCTCACCTCCTCCCTGAGTCCTGGACTGAGTGGACTCCTAGTCTACTCTGAGATGACTCTAGTGTGCTTTAAGTTCCTGGTTCCTTCTTCCTTGGTCAGATGGATACAGCTGCTGCAGTTCCTTTCTGTAGGTCAAGCCACCGCAGGGGATTTAAACGCGGCTAAGCCATTAACTCCACATTTACAGCTGCGTCCAGCAATGGGACAGTGAGTTCTGTGGTGGGGTGGCCATTATAAAGGTGGTGGGGTGCTTTCTTGATTGGGGAAAAGCCTAAAAAACTTGATCGGGGGTCAGCGCTGGGCTCCTGGCTCAACGGCCCTTCCCTTGCGAGGCCTGACGGGAGGGGTGGTCTTGGAAGCTACCACAGAGGTTTTAAACGGCCCTTAGGGATCACTGGAGTGGGGCATGTTAAAACAGGGCAGTTTGAGCAGCAGTTCAAGTGGGCAGGGCAAGCAGGGAGGGCGCAGAGAGGGGCTGGAGCACGGCCAGAAGGAACTGAGAACCATGGTGGCTACCCATCAGAAGATTAAGGCTGCACCAAGCATGATGGAAGCTGCCACGCAGACAGAGTCCCAGTGGGCACATGCAGCTACCCAGACCCTGGGCTGCAGACAGCGCCCCCCTCCCACACCAGCTTGTGCCTCAGTCACTGGCTCCACTTGTGAAAGCTGCACTAGAGTGGGGGAACTCCATTGTATGGTGGAGTAATTAAGGGAGGAGGTAAAGAGGCTGAGGACCATCAGGGAGTGTGAGAGGGAGATAGACCAGTGGAGTAGTGCCCTCTCACTCACTCAGCAGCCTGCTGGAGATGGTACTTACAAACACCACCCACCTGCTAACTGCAAGGTTGGTGTTACAAGAGATGGGGAATGGCAGCAAGTTCCTGCCAGGCGAAGGAAACCTGCTCCCCTCAACCAGACAACAAAACCCCAAATCCCCCTGGTAAACAAGTACCTTGCAGATGGAATCCTGTCCTGAGAATGAGGATGATGGCTCCCACAGCCTAGAATCTTTCCCTAGGCTGCACCATCCTCAGAAAAAGATAAAAACATCCTCCATTAAGAGGAAGAGGAGGGTGATTGTTGTAGGGGACTCCCTCCTAAAAGGAACGGAGGGACCCATTTGCAGACCAGACCCACTCCACAGAGAGGTCTGCTGCTTACCGGGAGTATCAGTGAAGGAGGTAGCTAGAAAACTTCCTTCCCTGGTTCATGAGACAGACTACTATCCTCTGATATGGGTTAGAATCAGAGGAGTCTATAAGAAGGTAGATTTTGTGATGGGAGTCTGTTACAGGCCACCCAGCCAAGGAGAAGCAGCTGATGAGCTCTTCTATAAACAGCTGGGGTTAATCTCTAGATCAGTGCCTCTCGTTCTTGTGGGAGAGTTCAATCTTCCTGATATCTGCTGGAAGTACAATAGAGCAGAAAGGAAGCAGTCTAGAAGGTTCCTGGAGTGTGTGGAAGACACTTCCTTGCACAGCTGGTGAATGAACCAACAAGGGAAGGTGCCCTCCTGGACCTGCTGTTGGTGAACAGAGAAGGCCTTGTGGGGGATGTGGCAGTAGGAAGATACCTAGGACTAAGCGATCATAAGATGATAGGGTTTTCTCTTCTAGGTGAAGTGAAGAGGGTGGTTAGCAGGACAGTAGCATTAAATTTCCAGAGGGCAGACTTTGAACTCTTCAGAAGGCTGGTTGGCAAAGTCTCATGGGAGACAGTGCTTAAGGGCAAGGGAGCCCATGAGGGCTGGGAGCTCTTCGAAAAGGAGATCCTAGCAGCTCAGGAGAAAGCCATCCCCATGTTCGGAAAAAAAAGCCAGCAGGGGAAAAAACCAGCTTGGTTGAACAGGGAGATTTTGAGTGATATCAAGAAGAAGAGAAATGTTTATGGGCTCTGGAAGAGGACACAGGCCTCTTGGGTGGACTACAGGAGGGAAGTGAGATTGTGTAGAGAAAAATTAGAAGGGCTAAGGCTCAACTAGAAATCAAATTGGCAAAGTCGGTGAAAGTTAACAAAAAATCTTTCTATAAATATATAAATAATAAAAAGAGGACTAGGGAGACCATACAGTCCCTTTTGGACACAGAACAAGCAACAATGACAGAAGATGAGGAAAAGGCTGAGGTACTTAATGCCTTCTTTGCCTCAGTCTTTAATTGCAAAGAAAGTTGCTCCCTTTCTGTACAAATCTTGGAGCTACAGGAGCAAAATAAGGCTCCCATGGTCCAAGAGGAGGTGGCCAGAACCCTACTAGCCCGACTACACACCCACAAGTCTATGGGGCCAGATGGGATTCACCAGAGGGTATTGAAGGAGCTGGTGGATGTGCTGGCCAAACCCCTTTCCATCATCTTCCAACAGTCCTGGAAGACTGGGGAAGTTCCACTGGACTGGGGGCTGGCTGATGTTGTGCCCATCTGCAAGAAGGGTCGCAGGGAGGATCCAGGGAACTACGGGCCTGTCAGTCTGACCTCAGTGCCAGGGAAAGTCATGGAACAGGTGATCTTGAGTGCTATCATGAAGCACATGCAAGAGAACCGGGTGATCAGGCCCAGTCAACACGGGTTCACAAAAGGCAGGTCTTGCCAAACTAACCCGATTGCCTTCTATGACCAAGTGACTCGGATGCTGGATGAGGGAAAGGCTGTGGATGTGGTCTTCCTGGACTTCAGTAAAGCCTTTGATACAGTTTATCACAGCATTCTGCTACGGAAACTGTCAGTCTCTGGCCTGGGCAGGTGCACACTCTCCTGGGTGGAAAACTGGTTGGATGGCCGGGCCCAGAGAGTGGTGGGAAATGGAGTTAAATCCAGCTGGAGGCCAGTGACAAGTGGGGTTCCCCAGGGCTCTGTGCTGGGTCCAGCCCTGTTCAATGTCTTTATCAATGACCTGGATGAAGGCATTGAGTGCACCCTTAGCAAGTTTGCAGATGACACTAATCTGGGTAGAAATGTCGATCTCCTGGAGGGTAGGGAGGCTCTGCAAAAGGATCGGAACAGGCTGGACTGCTGGGCTGAGTCCAATGGCATGAGGTTTAACAAGGCCAAATGCCGGGTGCTGCA
This sequence comes from Clamator glandarius, assembly GCA_033459285.1. Lineage (NCBI taxonomy): Eukaryota > Metazoa > Chordata > Aves > Cuculiformes > Cuculidae > Clamator > Clamator glandarius. Next base: position 4,355,583 of record JAUNZM010000117.1, on the reverse strand, counting down.
CTTGGGGCACAACAACCCTGTGCAGTGCTACAGACTGGGAGAAGTCTGTCTAGAAAGCTGCCAGGAGGAGGAAGGACCTGGGGGTGTTGGTTGACAGCCGACTGAACATGAGCCAGCAGTGTGCCCAGGTGGCCAAGAAGGCCAATGGCATCCTAGCCTGTATTATAAATGGCATGACCAGCAGGTCCAGGGAGGTTCTTCTCCCTCTGTACTTGGCACTGGTGAGACTGCACCTCGAGTACTGTGTTCATTTTTGGGCCTCTCAATACAAGAAGGATGTTGAGGCTCTGGAGTGAATCCAGAGAAGAGCAACGAAGCTGGTGAAGGGGCTGGAGAACATGTTTTACGAGGAGTGACTGAGAGAGCTGGGGTTGTTCAGCCTGGAGAAGAGGAGTCTGAGAGGAGATGTCATTGCTCTCTACAACTACCTGAAGGGAGGTTGTGGAGAGGATGGAGCTGGCCTCTTCTTCCAAGTGACAGGAGACAGGATGAGAGGGAACAGCCACAAGCTCCGCCAGGGGAGATTCAGGCTGGACATTAGGAAAAAATTTTTCTCAGAAAGGGTCATTGGGCATTGGAACAGGCTGCCCAGGGAGGTGGTTGATTCACAATCCATTTCAACAGCATCCAAGTCCTCCCTTACAAAAAGGGCTACCCCGCCTCCTCTCTTTCCCTTCCTATCCCTCCTGAAGAGTTTGTACCCCACCATATCTGTACTCCAGCTATACGAGTCATACTCCAGCTATATGAGTCATACTCCAGCTATATGAGTTGATGATCTCCTTCTCTTCATCAGCTAGTCCATGCTTGAAATTTGCTAACTACTAAGACAAACACTGATATTGGGTTGGATTCACCTCTGGAATCAGACACATAAAGCTGCTTGAACATAAACTTCTAATGCCATTTTACCACTGCATACTATACTGTGGCTGACAACTATTTATCCAGAATGCTGAGAGGAGGGTCACTGTGTTCAGGAATCTATGTTTGGGCAACTGAATGATTATTTTAAATTTAGGTATCTATAACATTAATGATTACATGTGGACTAGGTATCTAAGTTCCTGCTACAGTCAATAGCCATCCTAGTCAATACAGTCAATGGAGACAGAGAGCTATTTAGCTCTCTGAAAGCAGATATCTACTGTAGGAAGAGACAAATGGATCCCTAGATGCCATTGACTATTAGCTACATCCTCATTGACTACTATGTGAGCTTTAATGGCTTTAATGGCAGTTTACATATTCTAAACTGTTATTATCACAAGCATTTAGATATCTGTATCTGAAGTTAAGTCTATACTTAAGGACACTTGCAAATTTTTTAAACCAATGATTTATGGGTTTTTTAAGCAAAAAAACTGGCCTAAATGTGCTGTTCTTTCATATTTTGAATAAATTTTTCTATAAATGATATTGAACAAGATATGAACCCAAAATAGATTTCAGTAAGTTCTATCCCAAGTATTAGTATCTAATTTTATATTTTTAGACTAATTTATGCTACTTAAAAATTGTGTATGTATATCCATTCTGAATTTTATGCTTATGGACCTAGAAGAATTTTGGATCTGAACTATGAATAAGAATAAACATCAGTTTAAAATTCTAATTTTGTATTTCCTCGAATACAAAATGCCAGAAGTTTCTCCTGACATATATATAACGTCTGCATTGTATTATTTTTAATCTTTGCAAGTTTGGTAAAATGAATAATAATGGATGCATCTAATATTCTTAAACTACTGCTTTTGATATAGATAACCTCTTGATGTCCCTTCCAAACTATGTGATTATTATGCTAGTATTTTGAGTTCAATTTTTTGGTCCTTAAAGCAGTGAGTTAAAACCACAATTCAATTCTTATATTTTATCAAGATTTTTTTTCATGAAAAAGATGCTGAACTTCTACTTCTCCCATTTTTTTTTTCTCAAGGGGGAAGATAAAAATATAGAATCATAGGCTCAGAATCATAGAATTGTTTGGTTGGAAAAGACCTCTGAGATCTTCAAATCCAACCGTACCAGTCCACTACTAAACCATATGCCTGAGTACCTCATCTACCCATCTTTTAAATACCTCCAGGGATGGTGACTCAACCACTTCCCTGGACAGCCTGTTCCAGCACCTGATAAATTTTCTGGTGAAGAGATTATTTCTGATGTTTAATCTGAACCTCCTGTGGTACAGGTTGTGGCAATCTCCTCTCATCCTGTCACTAGTTACTTGGGTGAAGAGACTGACACCCACCTCACTGCAACCTCCTTTCAGGTAGTTGTAGACAGTGATAAGGTCTCCTCTCAGCCTCTTTTTCTCCAAGCTAAACAACCCCAGTTCCCTCAGTCCCTCTTATATGGCTTGTTCTCCAGTCTCTTCATCAGCTTTGTTCCCCTTCTCTGATGATATACAATCACAAGAGACTTACTGATGAGAAGCTCTGTCATCGTTATATCATTATTAGATTTAATTAATAATCCAGATGTTAAATCAGTTTTAATCCTTATTTTATTATTATAAATCCTGGAGTTACTTAGCATGTAGTTGATTTCACAGCATCTAGAAAACTTTATTACATTTTAAAAAGGGAGAACTGTATTTATGAGGCAAGAAGGAAGTGTGTTTTGGGGTTTCTTTAGAAGCAAAAGGCATGGTCTTTCCTTTTTACTGGAAATGAACACGAGAAAAAAACTTTACTGTGAGGGTAACAGAGCACTGGAACAGACTGCCCAGAGAGGTTGTGGAATCTCTTTCTCTGGAGACATTGAAAAACACCTGGACACAATACTGTACAACCTGCTGTAGGGGAACTTGCTTTAGCAGTGGAGGGCTGGACTAGATGATCTCGGGAGGTCCCTTCAAACTACTGCCATTCTGTGATGCTGTGATTCTGTGAAATAGTTTATTTTACATAAACTTTTAAAAAATATCATTAAAAACATACTTCCAGGGAGTTAATCTAATGAAATATTATACAAATTTGGTTTAGAGGAAAGACCTTCTTTATACAAATAAGTATCTCTATATTTGGATGCTTTCATGAAAAATCAGTTATTAAAAGTGGACTATAACAAAAAAAGAAAGCAAAAGAAAGATATGATAATGAAAGTAGTCAGAAAATACAGGATATATCATACACCAAAAAGAAACAGGAAGTTAATACTAAATTATGTCAATTGCATGTTACTTGTCTTCTAACAAATACAAAACTATTTTTAAGAAGTCTATAAACTCAAACTTTCCATTGACATTAAAATCCACAGCAGGTCTACTGTGTAGTGTATACACTAGAGACTTGAAGCTTTATAATTAAATATTAGCAGTCCTTGAACAGAAGTTTAGTGAGTTCAGGTAAAAAGACTGAGCATCAAATGGAATGGAAAATTCTATTATTATGTATTTGGATTTGAGTAAAGAGCTTCTGCCTACAGTTAAGTTTAGAGACTAGGTGTCATCTCATTAATTCACTTTCAGAAAGATGCTTTATTTTCTGTTACTTCGAGCCCTGAATGCAACCATACTGCAGGAGGTTGCTGTTAGTGATGAGGGACATGTTGGTCTGTTAGATAAATTATTTTCAAAAAAATCTAAGGTAGCAGGAACAGAGAGATAAGCTTTGTAACCAAGCACCAGCTTTGTGTTTTAACCCTTACCAAGCCTCCATTCACATTTAAAAACCTCGCTCACTTTCAGACACTTGAGTAGGCTAAGGGAGAGGACAGAATGGCTAAAGGTTGTAAAAGTACAACAAAGGTCAGTCTGCAGTTTCTAATTTAATTATTACACATAAAGGAATTCTTCCTGCAAACCTAGGCATATTCCTGGTGAGGTGTGGAGGAAAAGGTAAAGATACTTCAAAAGAAATGTTACCTCTGTTTTCTTCTTCATTTTTGAAAGTGTAGGTGTCTTATTTGTACTGATCTCAGAGAAAAAATATCAGAATTTTCAGAGAGCCTGCAACAATAGTCCTTGGTTGTGAGCTATTCCATTTACTTCAAGAATCAAAACCTGCCACTATTCTCAATGCATGAGTGATAGTCTGACAGTGATACCTTGAGTTTACTGTTCTTAGGATGGTAATTTTCACTGCATACACAGAGGACCCACAATTTGCTTGATTCCTCCCCTAGAGCAGAAGCACTTTGAACTACAGAGGCCTATTTACTGTTTCAGAGGCTACTGTAGCACTGAAGAAATGAGAAGGTGTGCCATATTATTTTTGGATGTATATCAATTTTTCCAAGACATTCTGGCAGGAGGTCAAGGGAATATAAGGTCATTAAGATAACTAGATCCTTAATAGCATATAGCAAGGTTGGACCCAGTGATGGATTAGAGTTCATCAACGGAGAACCTTTGCTTTTCATTCACTCAGGATTACTGTATGGTTTCTCGCTGTTCCAGAAGATACCTAACCTTCTACAACAACTATTTTGAAGGCTCTTTCTCCAATCTTGATGGATGTTTTCCTCCATATCTTACTGTCTTCCCCAACTCTAACCCACTGCATTATAAATCATAGAATCATAGAATAACCAGGTTGGAAGTGACCCACCAGGTCATCGAGTCCAAACATTCCCACCAATCTCTAAACCATGCTCCTAAGCACCTCATCCACCCTCACCTTAGACACCTCCAAGGATGGTGACTCAACCACCTTTCCTGGACAGACTGTTCCAATGCCTAGGACCCTTTGCGTGAAGAATTTTTTCCTTATCTCAAGCCTGAATCTCCCCTGGCGGAGCTTGAGGCCATTCCCTCTTGTCCTGTTCCTTGTCACTTGGGAGAAGAGGCCAAGTCCCTCCTCTCCAAAACCTCCCTTCAGGTAGTTGTAGAGAGTAATAAGGTCTCCCCTCAGCCTCCTCTTCTCCAGGCTAAACAACCCCAGCTCTCTCAGTCGCTACTAATAAGACTTGTTCTCCAGCCCCTTCACCAGCTTTGTTGCCCTTCTCTGGACTCGCTCGAGAGCCTCAACATCCTTCTTGTATTGTGGGGCCCAAAAATGAACACAGTACTAGAGGTGCGGTCTCACCAGTGCTGAGTACAGAGGGAGAAGAACCTCCCTGGACCTGCTGGTCATGCCATTTATGATACAGGCCAGGATGCCATTGGCCTTCTTGGCCACCTGGGCACACTGCTGGCTCATGTTCAGTTGGCTGTCAACCAACACCCCCAGGTCCTTCTCCTCCTGGCAGCTTTCTAGACAGACCTCTCCTAGTCTGTAGCCCTGCACAGGGTTGTTTTGCCCCAAGTGCAGCACCCGGCATTTGGCCTTGTTAAACCTCATGCTGTTGGTCTCAGCCCAGCAGTCCAGCCTGTTCAGATCCCTTTGCAGAGCCTCCCTACCCTCCAGGAGATCGACATTTCTACCCAGCTTGGTGTCATCTGCAAACTTGCTAAGGGAGCACTCGATGCCTTCATCCAGGTCATTGATAAAGACATTGAACAGGGCTGGACCCAGCACAGAGCCCTGGGGAACCCCACTTGTAAGTGACCTCCAGCTGGATTTAACTCCATTTACCACCACTCTCTGGGCCCGGCCATCCAACCAGTTTTCCACCCAGGAGAGTGTGCTCCTGTCCAGGCCAGAGACTGACAGTTTCCGAAGCAGAACGCTATGAGAAACTGTATCAAAGGCTTTACTAAAGTCCATGAAGACTACATCCACAGCCTTTCCCTCGTTCAAGAGTCTAGTCACTCGGTCATAGAGGTGATCAGATTACTCTGGCAAGACCTGCTTTTTGTGAGCCCGTGTTGACTGGGCCTGATCACCCGGTTCTCTTGCATGTGCTTCATGATAGCACTCAAGATCACCTGTTCCATGACTTTCCCTGGCACTGAGGTCAGACTGACAGGCCCATAGTTCCCTGGATCCTCCCTGCGACCCTTCTTGTAGATAGGCACGACATCAGCCAGCCTCCAGTCCAGTGGAACTTCCCCAGTCTTCCAGGACTGTTGGAAGATGATGGAAAGGGGTTTGGCTAGCACATCCACCAGCTTCTTCAATACCCTCTGGTGAATCCCATCCGGCCCCGTAGACTTGTGGGTTTCTAGTCGGGCTAGCAGGGTTCTGACCACCTCCTCTTGGACCATGGGGACCTCATACCGCTCTTCCAACCCCTGGGGTTGTGCACAGAGGGAACAATTTTCCTTACTATTAAAGACTGAGGCAAAAAAGGCATCAAGTATTTCAGTCTTGTCTTCGTTCCCTGTTACCGTTGTTCCCTCTGCATCTACTAGGGACTGGAGATTCTCCCTAGTCCTCATTTTACTGTTGACGTATTTGTAGCGATCTTGAGACTACACTCAGTTGTTTGTAGAAGAGCTCATCAGCTGCTTCTTCTTGGCTGGGTGGTCTATAGCAGACTCCTATCACAATACCTGCCTGCCCATGGGCTCCTCTGATTTTCACCCACAGGCACTCAGTCTAATCCTGACCATAGTCCAGCTTGAAGGTATCAAAGCCCTCCCTAACATAGCGGGCTACCCTGCCTCCTCTTCTGCCCTTCCTGTCCTCCCTGAAGAGTTTATACCCCACCATGTGTACGCTCCAGTTGTACGAGTCATCCCACCACATCTCCGCAATGGCAATGACATCGTAGTCTCCTTGCCCTACCACAGCTTCCAGCTCCTCCTTATTTCCCATGCTGCGTGCATTAGTGTAAATGCACTTCAGCTGGGCAGGCGTAGCTACAGTCTTCGTAATAGGGTTTCTTCCCAACTGAGCGGTCCTTGACTTAACTAAGGCCACAGTGCCAGTTTGCTGCCTACCATCCCCAGCTGCACTCACCCCCTCTTGCTTAGTGGTGATATACTGGCAGGCATTGTCAGCACACCACCCCTTTGCCTCTGAAGTCTCACCTCCAGGCTCACTCCCATCCTGCCTGGCCTCCATCCCCTCCCCCCTCACATCTAGTTTAAAGCTCGATTTATGAGCTTAACTAGGTTTTTGGTGAGGACTTTTGTCCCCCTAGGAGACAGACGTGTCCCATCCCTGGTAAGAAAGCCTGGGGGTGCATGGGCCTCCCCATGATTAAAGAACCCAAAGCCCCTCTTCTCACACCAGTCCCTAAGCCATTCATTAACCAGTTTCTTTTTCCTCATTTCCTGCTCCTGATTCCTTAGTATTGGGGTGGAGTTAAATATTACCTGTGCCCCAGAGCCCTCGATCATTCTCCCAAGAGCCTTGAAGTCCCTTTTAATGGCTTTAGGCCTTCAACGCTCTATTTTTTTGTTACCAACTTGAAAAACTAAGAGCGGGTAGTAGTCCGTGTCCAGGGAAGGGAGCTTTCTAGTAACTTCCCTCACTGGTGCTCCTGGCAAGCAACAGACCTCCCTATGGAGCGAGTCCAGCCTACAGAAGGGACTCTTCATTCCTTTAAGGAGGGAATCCTCCAAGACAATCACCCTCCTCTTCTTTTTAACCGAGGATGTTTTTAAGGCTGTAGCAGGATGATGGAGTTTTTGAAATGTTTCCAGGCCGTGGGTGCAGCCTTCTTCATCTTTAGGGATTGGATGCACCCTCAGCACCTCATATTTCTTCCCCAGTGAAATCCAGCGATTAATTGCCTGGGTGGGGGGAGCAGGTTTCCTTCTCCGGACAGGAACCTACTGCCATTCCCCCTCTCTGTCTCTCCCGCCCTTGCAGCTTACTGGTGGGTGGTGCTCAGCTTCACTAGCTCTGGCAGCCTGTGGGAGGGCCCTGCTCCACTCATCTATCTCCCTCTCACACTCCTTGATGGTCCTCAGCGTAGCCACTTCTTGTCTAAGTACTTCCACCATACAGAGGAGTTCCCCCACCCCAGCACAGCTTACACAGGTGGAGCCAGTGCCAGAGGCGTGAGCCACTATGGGAGGTGGGGAACTGTCTGCAGCCCTGGGTCTGGGTAGCTGCATGTGCCCACCGGAGCTCCATCTGGGTGGCAGCCTCCATCATGCTTGGTGTGGCCTTAGTCTTTCATCAGGTATCCACCATATTCCTCAATCTCTTCCGACTGTGCTCCAGTCTCTCCTGCTCGCCCTTCCCACTTGAATTGCCGCTCAAACTGCCTTGTTTAATATACTCCACTCCTCCTCGCCTGTGCTCCCTAAGGGCCGTTTAAATCCCCCGCAGAAGCTTCCGGGACCGCCCCCTCCCGTCAGGCCCCGCGCGGGAAGGGCCGTTGAGCCAGGAGCCCAGCGCCGACCCCCGATCGAGTTTTTTAGGCTTTTCCCCATTCGGGGAAGCACCCAGCCGCCTTTTTAATGGCCACCCCAGCACAGAACTTACCGTCCCGTCGCTGGATGCAGCTGAATAAGCATTATTTCATTCTAGGGTCATGTCGTTCTTTGAAGGCTGGATGTTGAATTTCACGGGATGTGCTTACAGAGTGAAAGTCTTTTGAACAGTATCCTGTGCTGGATATTACCTTTTCATGTGATTCATCACAAATGAAGGAAACTTTCCTAGTAAATATTTGTTAGGACATTTTGTGTTTGAACAAGATAAAAGCTTGTAGCATCCAAAATGAAATGTGTCAAAAGCAGAATATTTTTTTTTTTGGCATTTGCAGTGTTATACTTTCCATAGTATTTTGTAAGTAAACCTTTAACTTCCCACAATGTGCAGACAATTACAAGTTTCTGTGGTTTTACGTGAAACATAGAATACGTGTTATTTGGAATAAAATTTAAATCTTGACGCTTATGAGCATATAGTGGATTCTGAGTTTTGGTCCAGTGAGTGCAGTGGTTTTTTTTACTGGGTGTATTTGTCTGATGCACCAAAGCTAAAAACCTAACCACTTACATAACTCTATACACACAAACCCCTTTTCTCTCTTAAGGCAAGGAACATCTGTAAATTTGTGCTATGCTTTTTATTATTTTTTTTTAACATAGGGTGATTTTGGATTTGTAAATTTAGATTCTAGTGCATGTTGACATTTTCATCAGGATTTTGTTTTGATAATGAATAAGACAGAGGTAATTAGGCTGGTAAGATGGCTGTTCACTAACTTACATGAGTCTCAGCAATATCTGTGATTAATTCTGCCTGGACAGTAACAGTATTATTTTTTGTGTTTCCAGTGGCAACAACAATTCCTGTAGCGATAATACAAGAATGTCTTCTGAGATATGATATATTGATTTTCTCTACTGGTGATATTAAATGAGAATTAGGAAAAAAAGGTAAAAAAAATCTCTTCCTTGCTAAATAATTGTAAGGAGTCTCTTTATTCTGGTATTATCTGTTTCTTAAATTAATGAACTCCCAGTGCACAGTATTCAGAATAGAAAAGACAATAAATAGAAATAAACTGCATAGTCTATTTTTTGTTTTGAAGAAAACTGGTATTTGCTTAACAGTACAATCAGTAAATAACTCAACTGGATTTATTCAGGTATGAGAGAATTCCGTGTAAAGACAGAATTTAGAGTTTTTTTTAAAGGAAGACGTTACTATACAATAATTACGGAAACACAGTTTCCCTGTCTTGAAAAATTAATCAATTTCTCACAATTAGGAAAGTAAATCTGGGACCTTCACAACTCAATAGTTTCAATTTCAATGTTTGAGATACAGTTATAAAAACTGTTTAGGAGGCGTATATCCACTGTAAGTTTTTTTCTGTGTGCAATATATTCAGGTACCTAATATCTTCATAGCAATACTAAAATAAAAAAAGAAAATTTCTCTTCCTCAGCCATACTTCAGACCTTCTAACACATAATCTTTAGATATAAAAGGTTAGGTTTTGAGCAAGGCATGTACTGAAAAGGTTACACTACAATTTCCAAACCCAAGAGCACAATGAAAGGAAAGCTGGCTACCTACTTCTGTAGAGTTTGCTTTTTAGGTATCAGAAAAAGAAAAAAAATTGTCCAACTTTGGAAGCCATCCCTGCTTTAAGACATCTTACTTGTTGGAGCACAATCCTTTACAAGTTCATTAGCCATTTTAATCTTTCAGGTCAGCAAGAATTTTCAGCCTGGGGCATGATTGTCCATACAGAATTAGAATGTTGCTTTCACATTTTTAAAAATGTACCAATATCTTCAAACATGAACAGCTAAGTGTTGACATTTTAAACTAAGCAGAGAAATAGACATATAGAGATGTAATTCTTAAAAGTGCTGAATATCCTAAACTTACTACTTTAACTGGAGCACATGCATAAGAAGGAAGCATTCTATGGAGCTAAAGTGCAATTTATTTTTAACAATACTCTTCATGCACCATGGCACAAAATGTTTTTCAAGGAAGGCAGACTTCTTCCCTCAGTCATAACACTATAAATTCAGAACTATTTTGGATTTAAAGATAACAAAGAAAGAGTAAATTTTATCCAAAATGTTTAAGAGCCATTATAATTCTTCCTAGACGTATAAGGACTCAAATATGTGATAGAAGAATGTGGAGAATGAGGAAGTTACCTTGAGTGTGATGTGAGCACTAGGGTTGTTCATGTTAATTTTCCTGATTTCTTTTCTGATTTATTGTTCAGTGGCTAAGATGAGCTGTAATTTCCTGGTGATATCTAACTGTTGTTGGCTGGTTGACTTAGCACTTTTTCATTCACTAGTATCAGGGTTCTCAGAAACATGGTTTCTATCAGGGCTCTGAGGGCACCCCCAGCCCTACTTGAGCCTGGCCAGTCCCACTCAGATCTCTGTCCCCCGGCTCACAGCCCAGGACCCCACATCAGTCCTCCAGGGCCATCAGCTCCTTCCCCAAAGATGCTAGTCCAGTCTCCAGCTCCCTGCAGCCCCACACTGTCCTGCCTGGCTGTGGACCCCACAGATCTGTACCTACTCATTGGCCTATGCTCCAGCCTCTCTTGGCTGATCTGAGACCTGGGGCTGGGACAGCCCTGGTACCCCCCATCTGACTGGCTTGCTCTTGACTGAGGGCTTGACAGGCCATGACTGCCAGGCCCCACCCAATGGGGGCCCCTCAAGGGGACCCCCAGCAGACCCAGATCCCAGGAGGTGCCCTGGAAGTTTGCTATTCTGTTTTAGTGACAAATATCAGTAAACAAGTTAATAAAGAAAGATCATGATATGCAAAGCACAGGTGGTGGCAGTTTGATACCAAAGTCTTCTACACAAAGAAAATAAAATAGGAAAGAAATGGCTGTAAAGTTTTATTCAGTAGCTCTTCTAAACAGACATGAGCTTACATTTGATCACATCATACTTTCCTGGATCACGTCCAGATATGTTCTAATATTAGGGAGTTGTGATAGTCTCCCCGTTACTTCACTGCAATTTAAAGTGTAACACATTAATAAATCTTTGCTGCTTTAAACAAATGTTTCATTTTAAGAGAATTCACTGATTTTCATGGAACAACACCTGTGCAGCTGAGCACAACATTCACTTCCAAATGCTTAATGTCAGATAAAAATGAGAAGTGATCAAAGTCTTTAAAGAAGAAAGTATTTTTTCCAATTTCAGCCAGAGCATGGAGTCTTTGGGTTTTTTATGATGCATTTTCTTTACCATTTTATTAAGAAGTGAATGCATTTTTACACTGTAACTCCTGCAAAACTGAAGGAAAGACCACAAGCAGTTATCTTTCATTTCTCCCACTGTGAAAGCAGAACTTGAGGCCATTCCCTCTTGTCCTGACCCCTGTCACTTGGCAGAAGTGGCCAGCTCCCTCCTCTCTACAATCTCCCTTCAGGTAGTTGTAGAGATTAATAAGGTCTCCTCTCAGCCTCCTCTTCTCCAGGCTAAACAACCCCAGCTCTCTCAGTCACTCCTGACCATGTCAGATTAAAAGGGCTATCTAATATGAGATAGCAGTCAAGTGAGGGAATTAATTACATTACTACTGCTAATCCTTTCACAAACATTTTTCAGTGAGATGGCCAACTTACAACTTCTAGAAACACTTCTACCACTTTTCAGGGACTAACACAAAATGCAGAAAAGGAAGGAAAACCTGCCAACCTGGGATACTCAAAGGCAGGTGCATAAACATTGGTTTTCCATACTGAATGACATTGTTACACACATCTTAATTCTGACAGACATAATATCCATGTATCCTGGACTGTACTTTTAAAAGGCAAGATGAGTTCAGAAAAAGTCATAGCTTTTGGAAATAATTTTATTAGGGCCTGATGCCTCATAAATTACAGGCTGACTGGGAAAAAGAATTTCTAAGCCAGACTTTAAAATAAAAAAAGATATTAACGCAGAATATGATTCACCTTTTTTTTATTATTGATACAGTGAAAGTCTACCATCACATAGACTTTTAGCAAGACACTAAAAACTAAGTTGCAGATACATTTTGCATCATGTAACAACTTTTGCTTTGTGAATATGATTATAACCACAGCCTCCACAACCTGTAGAAGTAAAACCCCCAAACTTTGTGAGGGCTTGGAAAACCATGTACAAGCATGGGTTTAAAATTAAAGAAAGTATGCGTCTTCTCCCTTCAGAAAAGGAGAGGGCAAGATGTGTTCAACAAAAGTGAGATTTGGCATCAGTCAGCTTATGAATGAAATTATGACAACAAGTCTGTGAAAAAAAATATTTATGGTACACAAGATCATGAGAAAGGGAATCAGATACATATATACTTACCACATAACTGATTACAGTTACAGAGGTAGTAAGAGAATATTTTACAATTAAGAATGTCAGAAAGTGAGCTCTGAAGAGGCTACTGCTCAAAGAAATATTCAAGAAATTCACAGAGAAATGGGAAGAACAAGAAAAATAGTTTTTGGTGTAGTGATGTTGCTGCACTCCTTTACCAAATCAAAATTGTCCTTGGCTGTCCAGGAAGGAATATGCTCATGTTGCCCTAGGCACAATTATACATTTTTCCTGTACTGGGAACACACATTGTCCAACATTTCCTGAATAACAGGGTTAGGGTAGTCAAGTTTTTTCACATGGTCTACCACTTCTGTTTTGAATTGGTCCAGCAGAATGAAATTTCATCTCCATTTTCCTGATCGTTCTGCTTCACATGTATCAAGGTTCATTGAAGAGCTCTGTCACACAACTGAGTTTTTTTTAATATCCATTTAAGCCTAGTATTTGGAAGCTGTCCATTATTTCAGCATTCAAACAATGGACAATGTCAGCCCTAGTATCTTCACCAAGTAGTGGTGGTACCCTTACCTGCTCCAGCTGGTTTGCAGACACCAGGTAGTTTTTCTCATGTGCTCTGTCACTACTTAATTGAAAGCCCTGGAAATGGGTGCATCCAAAAATTAGAAAGAGGATATTAAACCCACCAACTTGTTTCACCAACAGCTTTTTTTCTTTTAATAACCATCCTCTAACTCTCCAGGTTTTTATGAATTTGTGACAATTTTTCAGCATATGTATCTGGTGAGACATTAAGAAATATTCAGGGAAATTCAGAAATGTCTTTTGTTAGCTCCTCAAAAAAAGTTCAAAGCATAGCTTTCCTCAGTTTGGAGAGGAAGAGATCAACAGCTCCAGGAGGGGCAGGAGTTGTTCCAACACTGGAACATCATACTCCTATTCCTGCCTCAACAGTAATGCAAGGATGTTGGATCAATTAATCTGCTTTCATTGCTGAGTGCTGGTTTTCAAAATGTAAATGTAAAGCTTTCATTTTCAGAGAAAAAGTCCTGGTTTTAGTCTAAAACCCTCTGGTGATTAATGCTTAAATAAAAAATGGCTGCCCGTACAGTGATGTAATAACATATTCAAACACTTCTATGAAGACCATATGTGCCATAATAAATGTAACTGTGGATAAGGTTTAGAAGAATCACAGAATCACAGAATCACAAAATAACCAGTTTGGAAGAGACCCACCGGATCGTCGAGTCCAACCATTCCCACCAGTCCCTAAACCATGCCCCTAAGTACCTCATCCACCCTCACCTTAAACACCTCCAGGGAAGGTGAATCAACCACCTCCCTGGGCAGACTCTTCCAGTGCTTAACCACCCTTTCCATGAAGAATTTTTTCCTTACCTCAAGCCTGAATCTCCCCTGGCGGAGCTTGTCCTGTCCCTGTCACTTGGGAGAAGAGGCCAGCACCTCCTCTCTACAACCTCCTTTCAGGTAGTTGTAGAGAGCAATGAGGTTTCCCCTCAGCCTCCTCTTCTCCAGGCTGAACAACCCCAGCTCTCTCAGCCGCTCCTCATAAGATTTGTTCTCCAGCCCCTTCACCAGCTTCATTGCTCTTCTCTGGACTCGCTCCAGAGCCTCAACATCCTTCTTGTGGTGAGGGGCCCAGAACTGAACACAGTACTCAAGGTGCAGTATCACCAGTGCCGAGTACAGGGGGAGAAAAACCTCCCTGGACCTGCTGGTCACACCATTTCTGATACAAGCCAAGATGCCATTGGCCTTCTTGGCCACCTGGGCACACTGCTGGCTCATGTTCAGTCAGCTGTCAACCAACACCCCCAGGTCCTTCTCCTCCAGGCAGCTTTCCAGCCAGGCTTCTCCCAGACCTCCCAATGGTTATTAAGAGCATTGTGCATTTTGTGTTGCAGTTGATGCTGAGAATCTTTCTACTCTGCAAGTCCATTTTGGACTCTAAGAAGGATACAAACACCCCTGTGATACATATACTTAGAAAAATCTTAGTCTGTTTTGCCACCTCACAAGGAGAATTCATCAAATGATTGATGAAAATCATATTTATTTTATTTAGGGAAAAAACAATTAACTCTCAGGACTTCTGTTAAGTTCCTCACAAATTTGAGAAAAACATATTTTCTGAAAACATAAAAAATACATAAATTGTGCAAAACTATTATACATACAATATTTTCATATGTAAAGGTAAATAACTGGTCAGGATTCTTTGGTGGACATTTTAAAATAATACCTTTCCATGTAGTTGCTAGACATCTCTGCAAGAACAGTAGTAAAATAATACTTTTAGCACTTCTTGGTGATCAAATTCTTTAAGGTCTGCTGTTAAGTTTTTCAGTAGTTACCTGTTTCCCATAGACTGCCCACTGCATCTTCTGAAGTGACAGTTCCTGTAATCCTCCTCTTCTTGTTCCTAATGATGGAATATCTCTCTGTCATAACCTTTGTAAGGTAGACACCATATAGATTTACAACAGAGATCAACATTTAGTTACACCACATCTCAGAATTCTATGATTCTATGAAAGGATTTAAACATTGTTTTAATTCAAAAGATTCAATTCAACATTTTGGACACTTTGGTCTGTTTGACTGTAGAACTTCTCATCAAGAAAGAAACTGGAAAACTGAAAATAATGCACATGGGAAAAATCTTTTATTCCCCATCTTTGGTTTTTTAGCTCCTAACTCCCAGAGGAAACACCAGAAAAGGGAGAAACTGTTGATCTGGCAGCAGGAGAAATGAAAAAGAACAGCTTCTGTTTAGAGTGTTAGGTAGGAGAATAGCTGTGCATATGGTGGATTTCAAAGGTCATCTGCCATTTTGCCTTAATCTGTGGTGAGGGAATTAAAAACCTATTTTCAGACCTCATTTTTATGTATGCACCCTTGAATATAATAAGCCTCATGTATATATTTGCTTGCCAGAAGTACTTTCTTTCACTGATGTTTTGTTAGAGAGTCTTTGATCCATGTTTTTCCACTGATAGCCAGGGCTCACATTATATAAGTATCTTTCTTGCTTCTAACATGGATTTCAAGGAAAATGGGATTGCCTGTTAAAGACAGCTAACAGTAGTACCAACTGAACTTTACTGGACTGCTCTGTAGAGATTTTGTGACTCTAATGTGAGCAGATTATGTACAATATACATACTTTCATTTTTTCTGTAAAACAAAATACTGAGATGCATTTTGGTTTACACCACGTAGTTTTAATTTGTGCTTTTATTTTGATTGCTCATCTTTCTAGTAATGGATTCACATTGATAGTAAATTATTTTACAAAGGCTGAGTGTTTGCCACATCTAGGAAAGGGTGTGATCCAATTCCTGTGGTATTCTAGATTGCTGTAATGATGCATGCCTCTGTCTTTGCCTCTGCTGCAACACATGAGGCCATACGTTGATAACAGTTAGTGTATAGAAATGTCTCCATATTCAGAAAAGTACACCAGTCAGGGAAGTGGCAATATTCACAACAGCCTGCAGATTTGCAATAGAGATATATGGAGGAGGAAATTGATGCATTGAGGAGTAACTTATGGAGACGTCATATAGATCACATATAAACCTTAGTCTCAGTCTTTTCCTCTTCTTCTTCATTGGTATGTCAGTGACAGTAAAAACAATGCTATAGTGTTGATGATACAATGCAAGTATAGCTCTTAATTAACAGAAGTATGTTAATTAATATGTTACAGTTTCTGTCCTGGAGCCTTTTGCTATTAATCATGATTTGTTTGAAGATACATGCAAAACATAGTTAATGATTCTGAGTAGACTGTGATTATGAAATTAAATATAGCCTGTATTTCCCTGGATCTTATTAACATAGTTTCCCATTCAGGAGCCCATATTTTCTTTCTTTTAAAGCCTTGAACTTAGCTTATTTGTTTGGGTTGGGTAGGAATTATCAGGTCTCTGCATCATTGCATGAAGTAGGACTGATGGATAGGCAGTGCTGTAATAGTCTCACCCCTTCATTCCATTGTTTTATATTTTTTTCCACTGGGAGACGGATCTGTTTCCAGCGCTTCTTTTAGAACTGTGACAAAAAAATATAGCCCTGCTTAGAATACAGTTCAGAAGATATAAGGTGAAATACAAGACACAAGATTTAAGTCCTTTCTACCACTACCTCCTTTTTCATGTAATATTTTATACAGATGATATTCTAAAATGTGTAGTAGACCAACAGGAACAAAACCAGGTAACTTCAGGTAATTTCAAAATCTCTGTATCTGCATTATAAAAACTGCCACAAATTATGCAGTTGAGTTTCCTGTATTTAGCAAAACTGCAGGGGTCCAGCACTGTCTGCTTGCAAGAATGGACTTCATCCTGAGAAAACCACTTTCCACATCATGTTTTCTATCTTCTTGTATCAGACAGAAATATTAGTCCCACATTCAATACCTACAAGATTTGAATTTAGGAGGCTCCCTGCTCTCTTAATTTCTGATTTTAACTTGAAGTAATAAACTGGAAGAAATTAATTGAGCTTAGAGGGAGGGCTATAGCAGGAATGATGATTTCTCAAATACTGTTGTCCTGAAGGCATTACGTTCAATTTTTACAACTTTGACTTGAATTTATTAGCCTACTAGGCAAACAGTGTTAGACATGAACTGAGAAGGAACCTACCTATAAAGAGTAAATGTATCTACACACTGGAGAGAACAAACTCTTAGGTGAGTACAGACCAAGCCTAGTTACAAAAGCAACATGTATTACTAATGTTGGAGTAAACCAAATAATTAAGTAACATAACGTATATAACGGGTTATAAAGCTAAAATTTTCTGGGGAAAATAGTCTCTCCATACACTTTTATAATGTGGATAAAATACAGTGCTGAGTTATTAATAAAAACACCTAAGCTCGATTTTTATGGCAGTCTAACATAGTAAGTAAGTTGAGGAGGAGAGCTCAAGGAAAGTATAAGCCACTTCACTCCTTCCAACAGCATGCTACAAGTGCTAGTCAGAGACTACCTGGTTATAACACCTAAACAGTAATAGTCAATAGTCATTTCAGCTACTGGGAAGTTTCCTATGAGTCTCTGAATTGATGTAGCCATATATTTCTCCTTGGTGGCTCCATATACATTTATACTTCTAGAAGGTCAAGTGCTGATGAGGTGTATTCTATAACTATCTTTTGACTCCTCATTTCCTTAAATAAACTGACAGATAAATCAGAAGAACCTTGAGAAGTGCATGTGTGTTATTTAAACTGGAGAAAATTTAACACCAAAGGAAAACAAAGGAACCTTGACTTCATGAACATTTATGCTGCATTTTTCAACTAGCAAATGATCTTAAAATATTTAATTAAAAAAGAAAAGCTACACAAATACTAAATGTATATTACTACATCAATATAGACCTCTGAATTCTAAGCTCCATAGCACTCTTTTCCTACAGTTGTTTGATAATTGCTTAAACACACAGATGTACAGACATACTCAGGAAAAAAAGTACTATTATGATATCTAAAGAACAAAAAGTTTATAACTAAGGTTGTCTATCTGTAATTTAAGAGCTTACTAAATAGCAAACTACAGTGCCTGGATAATTGAATTAAAAAAATCAATTTAACTCAGAAATTATTGCTACTGTAAGGTTAATAAAATCCAAAAGCCAAGACTAGTATTTTTTATTAAAACTGTATTGCATAGCTGCTCCTAGACAGTATGTTTGTAGAAATCAAAGAAAAGCATAATCTATTGCCATCTTTGCAAAGGGTAATGCTGGCATGGGAAAACAAATGTCTCAAATTGGATGACAATTGCTGTCTAGAAGGTGATAGGAATCTCCATTGCAAGGATCCATATAGCAGTATCAACCCTAAACTGTTGTTTTACTCAATTCCCATTTGCAACTGGGCTGTGGAACCATGTAAGGACTCGTCCATGGGACCTGATGAGATGCATCTGAGAGTCCTGAGTGAGTTGGCTGATGTGGTTACCAAGCCACTCTCTATAATATTTGAAGTCATGGCAGTCAGAAGTCCCTGGTGACTAGAAGAAGGGTAACATTGTGCCCTTTTTAAAAAAAGGGTAGAAAAGATGACACTGGGAATTTCCAACCTGTCAGCCTCACCTTTGTGTCTGGGAAGATCATGGAACACATCCTCCTAGAAACCATGCTAAAGCACATTGAGGAGAGGGACGTGGCAATAGCATAGCTTCACCAGGGGCAAGTCCTTTATGACCAACAGAGTGACTTTCTATGACAGAGTAACCACAGCAGTGGACACAGGAAAACCAATGCATGTGATCTCTATGGACTTCTGTAAAGCTTTGACATGGTCCTCCACAACATGCTTCTCTCTAAATTGGAGTGACTTGGATTTGATGAGTGGACAGTTCAGTGGATAAGAGATTGATTGGATGGTCGTATTCAGAGATTAGTGGTCAACGTCTCAATATCCAGGTGGAGATTCACGACAAGTGGTGCCTCTCCGGGGTCTGTACTGGGACCAGTGCTGTTTAATGTCTTCATCAATGATATAGGCAGTGAGATTGAGTGTACCCTCAGCAAACTTGCAGATGGCACAAAGCTAAGTGGTGCAATTGCAGCACTGGAAGGAGTGGATGTCATCCAGAGGGATGCAGACAGGCTGGAGAAGTGGGACCATGTGAACCTCTTGAAATTCAACAAGGCCAAGTGCAAGGTCCTACATCTGGGTGGCAGCAATCTCCAATTTCAATACTGGGTGGGGGGTGATATGATTGAGAGCAGCCCTGTGGAGAAGGACTTGGAGGTGCTCATTGATGAGAAGCTCAATATGAGCTGGCAATGTGTGCTTGCAGTCCATAAGGCAAACTGTACCCTGGGCTGCATCAAAAGAAGCGTGGGCAGCAGGTCAAGGGAGGTGATTCTGCCCTTCTGTTCCTGTCTTGTGAGACCTCACCTGGAGTACTGTGTCCAGTTCTGGAATCCTGAACATAAGAAGGATATGGAGCTGTTGGAATGGGCCCAGAGGAGGGCTACAAACATGATCAGAGAACTGGAGCATCTCCCATACAAGGACAGGCTGAGAAAGTTGGGGTTGTTCAGCCTGGAGAAGAGAAGGCTCTGAGGAGACCTTATAGCAACATTCCAGTACCTGAAGGGGCCTGCAAGAAAGCTGGGGAGGGACTGTTTACAAGGACTTGTAGTGAAAGACTAGAGGCACTGGCTATAAACTGGAGAGGGACAGATTTAGACTAGACATAAAGAGGGATTTCTTCACGATGAGATTGGTGAGGCACTGGAACAGGTTGTTGAGGGAAGTTGTGGATACCCTATCTCTGGAAGTGGTCAAGGCCAGGTTGGATGGGGCCTTGGGAAGCCTGATCTAGTGGGAGGTACCCCTGCCTATCACGTGGAGCTGGAACTAGATGACCTTTAAGGTCTCTTCCAACCCAAACTATTATATGATTCTTTGATCCTATGTACAGTCTGTTTAATGCACCTCATTCTGAGAGATGAGGTAAACTAAACTGTTAGCTAATAAATATATTCGGTTCTAGTATCTGAATAGTTACTGATAGCTATGGTGTACTGAAGAAATTCTTTGTAACAGGTTGGAATTATAATTTTACATGCTGGAGTCTCAGTGATGCTCATGAAAAAGTTCAGCAGTGAAAACAGGGTATTCTTTCTGAGTACTATAATTTTAGAAGGATTCTCTGTTGATTTTAAGTTAGCTTCCTCATTTTCTCCATGGTCCCTTTATGGTTATTTTTTAGTCTTTTTAATGACAATGAAGAGAAAAAAACATACACTATACAGATTCCTACCTATCTGGCTGGTTTTAAATATCTGCCTTGATGTGATTAATCATCCTGTGAACCTTAAGGTTCCCACTCTGGAACAATATGTTATTCATCATTGAGTATAAATGAAGCTAGGAAGTCTGGCTTAAGTATAGACATACATGTCATAGATCGCGACACGTGGTTACACATAACACATCACTCCTACAGGAGGAGTGCAAAGATGAGCACTGAATACAACTTTGCATATGAAACAAAACACATACAGTTTTGCAGTAGAAATATAACAGATTTTTTTTTAAATTTTTTTGCAAGGATTATCTTGTGAAGAATCTTTGCAAAATCAGATTGGATTTTGTGAAAATGAAATATGTAGAGTTGAATGTGTCTAAAAATTAGGTTAGAGCTGGATGAAGCTGTGCCTGCAACTGTTGGTAACATTGTGATAATTTCTAAGCAGTCTCCAAATGTCTTTGACATTGTGATAGGACCTTCCTTAAACAACAGTGCAGATTTTCAGATGTGGGCAAGTACAATATAATTTTAAATCCAGAAGCTTGTGGTATTATCTCCATAACTTTGACTGACAAAAATACCATTTAAGCACCAGGGAAATCTTTGCTTCCCACACTTTTCCCTTGCTGTATGTGTGTTTGTCAGTGTGTGTATATTTGTGTGCATAGATTGAAAATGTTGGTCCTATGCAGTGACAGTTTTGTTACTGATTTGTCATCCATCCTAATGTAATGTAATGTAATGTAATGTAATCTAATCTAATCTAATCTGATCTAATCTAATCTAATCTAATCTAATCTAATCTAATCTAATCTATTCTATTCTTTCTTCTAAGTGTAGGAACGTAGATAACAAGTCAGAAGATGAGAGAAAGAGTCCTTCTTCCATGGCTTTGTTTTGGTTAATTCATATATGAGATTTTTTAGTTTATTTCTGTAAAGAAGTTAAAATGGGAACAAACTTATAGATTCAAGTAACTTGCCTTCCACATTGTCTTATTTATTTTAATCAGCTCAGAGTTTTTCTTATATACTCTGCTAAAATGGAACAGGGCACAAATGTGTATTTTGTAAACAAATGAGAAAATCTTATCTATATCAATGCTTTTGGACTAAAGACTTTCACAGAAGAAATAGGCATTTAATTGTGGAACATTTTTAAATAAATGTAATTATATTGTCTAAAAATTATAGATAATAATTTTCTAAAAAACCTGCTCTGATAGTTCATCATGTTACACTCATGGATAAATAAAAAGTTATGAAGACTAACAAAATAGCTACCAATTTATAAATTGTTTGAAATTGTATGCTATTTATACTTTAAAAACTGTGTTGACAGGGCCGAAAAAATGGTGTGTGCGAGAGTTCACTAAGGGGATCTCTCTAAGACAAAGTCAAGTGTAGACAAGTACACTACAGCTTTGCTGTCTGTCACTTTATTTCTGCCAACAAGAAAGACTTTTTAAGTGAGGAGAAGATAGTGACAGATGAAAAAGCCTAATGGGTGAGAAGGTGAAGGGGATACGTATGTCTTTTTACGGCTCTGTGTACTAAAAATACCAAATCTAAAATTACATGCAGGGTGATATAGTCTTAGAATATCACACTAGCTTTTCTCAAATGAACCTTCTAGAGGTTTACATCTGCAACTGTGAAAATGTCTTTGGTTATGCTTCATGGAAATGTGAGTAAATAGATAATCTCCAATATGGCAGTCCAAAACGTATCTATTTTATTTTAATCTTGTGGGTAGCCCATACAGAATTTAGAAGCAGTAGTTGTGTAATACTCAGTCCTATTTTCAATAGAGAAAGGAGATATGGAGACATTTATAGCTCATTTACTTCCTCTTTCCTAGAAATAGATATCTATTTGCTGGAAATTTGATAATAATCTGTATTGGAATTAAAAAAAAATCCACAATCATTGTATATAATTCTCATCTTTTATTTTAAACTAAGGAACTTTGTATTTGAATTCATAGTAACAGTTATCAAGACACAGTAATTCAAAAACATTAATTTTCTGTAAGCACTTTTCAGGAAAAAGAAAATCATGTTCATGAACAGTATACTGATTTAATAACCAAGATGGGTGTCTGCTCAATGAACCTGACAGAACAGCCTCAAAATGCTCTCCGATAGTATTAGAATAGAATTGGTCTGTAACTGGCCATTTATCACCCACAAGTCAGAAACCTTCCTCCTTCCATAAAATTTCAGTGCTTCGTTTTGTGGTCTTTCACACTTCCCCAATCTTCTTAGCATGCAACAGCCACCGTATCAGACTTATGCATTTAGATTGTTACTTAGCATGACAAGGAAGACACACTTTTATTTTCAATGGAGGCAATAAATTTACCACTGATAGTTTCTGAACTTTAGCAATGTGTCTTAGAATTTTCATAAAATCCTGTCATTGCTGTCTTTACTAGGCAGGTAATGTTAACCTACATCCCTCCTTGTCATGTCAAAAATACTAGAAGGCTAAGAAATGCAGAAAATTGCAGAGCAAAGATAATACAGGCCTATGAGAGGAAGGCAGGGTACCACTGTTGATTTCTTTTAGCTTTTTCCCAGGCTATTGGCTTCTGCATCTTGCAAAGATGAACACAGATCTTGCACTTATATAAGAAGTCTTTGCAAAATACAGGAAGGGAAATACATTCCCTTTTAGCATCAAGAGGAATACAGTCTAAAGGCTATGCCGGTAATAAATAGTTTTCCAGTTCTTTTACTTGTTTCTTCTGCTCTGTTTCATAATTCTGTGCATAGATTACACTGATTTGTCTCACAGTATCCTCCTATTTTCTTTCCTGATTTAGGGGCCAATGTGTCACTATTTATTCTACTTTTATTATAAGATTATCTTCACCTTTGTGAACTGAGTACCCTAGATTTAGTTAAATATCTCCTAATTTTTAAGTAATGAAAGTCCACGTATATTAGTGAGACACTTAGTACTTACTATGAATTAATCTCCAGAACAGAGTGCTAATTCTGTACAGTATAAGAGATGTGAAGGAAAGCAAGATAAGGTCAGAATCCTAGTCTAAAATTAGACAACTGATAGCTCAAAATTATTTTTGCTGTTATGTCCAGCGTCTTCAAAAATGCAAGTAGACCATATTGCTTATTTTTTTTCCTTTATATTCCAAACATCTGGTCTTTCCATATTTTATATATGAATTTAATTTCCCAGTAAGACTTGCGTTAAGTTTATCTTAGAAAGTCTGCCTAACAGAGGAAAGAGACTAAATGTTTTAAATTAAGAAATAAAACTATATATGACAGAAAAGAACATAAGTAGATGGATGGATAGGCAGGCAGACAGATTGATAGATAAATAAATAAATACAGATCTCTCTTAGAGAATTCTATCTGTTTTCATTAGTAGTGTTTTAAAAAACTGTGTATCGAGTTTACATGGCAAGGTTTTGCTAGCAGGAGGGCTGCATTGATGGCTTCTGTCAGAAGACACCAACAGCTACCCCCTTGCCAGACAGAGCCAGTTCCAGCTGGCTTTAAGATGGACCCACCACTGGCCAAGGCTGAGCCAGACAGTGACGTTGCAAACATTTCTGGCATAGCATATGTAAGAACACTGCAGCTTGTGGAGGACCCCATACTCTAGCAGGTGAATGTGCCCTGAAAGCAGTTGGAGCCCATGGAAAGCCCATGGAAAGTCCACACTGAAGAAGGTTCTTGACAGAACCTGTGGCCTGTGGGGAGAAACCTACACAGGAGTAGGTTTTCTGGCAGGACCTGTGACCTTTGGGGGACCCAGGCTAGAGCAGTCTATTCCTGAAGAATGAACCCTCCGTGGAAAGGACAGACGGTGTAACATTTCTTGAAGAACTGCAGCCTGTGGGAAGGACCCACTTTGAAGCAGTATGTGAAGAACTGTATCTTATGAGTGTGACCTGATGTTGGAGCAGGACAGCAGGATGAGGACAAAGGAGCAGCAGATATAAAACGTCATGAACTGACAGCAACCCCTATTCCATGTTCACTTGCACTGCTTGAGATAGGAGAGTTAGGAGTGAAGATGACCCTGGGAAGATGAGAAGGGTAGGGGGAAGGTGTTTTTCAGTTTTGTTCTTATTTCTCATTATCCTGTGCTGTTATTAATTAGCAATAAATTAGATTAATTTCCTCAAGTTGAGTCTATTTTGCCCCTGACAGTAATTGATAGGTAATCTTGCTGTCCTTATCTCAGCCCATGAGCTTTAATTGTACCTTCTCTGTCTGTCTTGCTGACTGAGGGAGATTGGGAGTGGTAGAATAGATTGGTCAGCGTCAGGTGGCCAGCCAAGGTCAACACACAACAAGCTATTCGATATCCCAAAGACAGGCTTTCTGTAAAATGAAGAATTGGAGACCGTATGATATACTATGGAATTTTATTAAAATACCCCCCCCCCAAAAGACTATATTTGTGGGTCACTATTTTAAGCAGATATGGGCCACTCATTGTTATGGATATTTAGTTAACTATGTTCTGATCTCACTAGGTATCTTTATGATGGGGAAAATTGTCAAAATGCATTAAGTAGTCTGCTCATGGTTACATTTCATTACCATTTCTTGAACACATCACTTGAAATATGAGATCATATTTTCGGTGTCATCTGGGTTGAGCATTGATTTGGACCCACTCTTTTTGGACTCCTAGCTTGGTTTGAAGGATATAGTTAACCCTGTTTGTCCTGAAGTCAGGTCAGGTTTGAGTTTCACACTTCTGACCTGTGACTGGGGGAGTCAAAGAGAGACTGTATACAGCAGTCTGTTACTAGTTGTATACAAAGAAAATTGGAAAAAAAGGATTAAATGTATCTATTCTACTCAAAATATTGTCATACTTTCTAAGTCTAACTTCTTGGAGACTATGGATTTTTGTGTTCACCACAAAAGATTTTGTCACATTTTCAAGTTTGCTTATATTCTCTCTATGTTTGTGGGTTTCATTCCTTAGGCCATGTACTGATCCACAATCCTTACAGCCTATTCTTACTGACTTTTTAGTATCGCACATTGATACTTAGGTCCTTCATCCTGTTGAGGACACAAGTTGACACCTACAAAACAATTCAGAAAGAAAATTCTCTCTTTCTTTCTCCATAAAAAAAAAATGCCAATAATGGATATGAAAACATGCATGTCAACTACCACAAGGCAGCTCAACTTCAACTACAAATATGTATGTTTAGAATTGGAGAATCATAAAATAGTTTAGGTTGGAAGGGACCTTAAAGATCATCTAGTTCCAACTGCATGCCATGGTCAGGGACATCTCACTAGATCAAGCTGCCCAAGACCTCAACGGATGGGGCATCCATGGCTTCCCTGGGCAGCCTGTTCCAGTGTCTCACCACCCTCATGGTGAAGAAATTCTTCCTAACTTCTAAATTTGCCTCTCTCCAGTTTATACCCATTCCCCCTCATCCTATCACCACAAGTGTTTACAAATAGTCCCTCTCCAGCTTTCTTTAGGTCCCCTTCATTTACTACAAGGTCACTATAAGATCTCCTCAGAGCTTTGTCTTCTCCAGGCTGAACAAGCACAACTCTCTCAGCCTGTCCTCATATGGGAGGTCCTCTGGCCCTCTGATCATCTTTGTAGACCTCCTCTGGACTCTGGATGAATAAATTTATGCATCTGTAAGGAACAGAGCATATTAATCCTGGCCAGACCACTCTACATGGAGAAGTTAGAAATCCAGATAAAAGTTAATGTGAGTACATCCAAGCCTGTGCTGTGCTTGCACTGTAGTGCACTGTACTGCAAATACATTTTCTTGTAAGAACAACCTATAGTAGCTAAAATGGGAAAATCTGTTCTGTGGATGGGGTCTGCCTAGAATGCTGTATCTGGATTGGAGACTTGGAGCTTCCATCATCTCTAAGGACAATAAATTATCCATATTATTCTGTCCTTGCAGTCCTAGCTCTAATAAATTACCTTTTAAATGACACCTTAGAGAGTCTGAGCTCCTTTCTTACTGACAGCGTAACAAGTCAGCATCTCTTAGATCAAAACAAGGAGTTAAGCTTGGGATTAGTCTCTCTAGTCAGAAAACATCCTCCAACATTGACTGGAAAGTTGTTCAACAGGTAATGCTGAATTTAGTTAAGACTCTCCTTGATAATTCATGGTTGCAGGGGTTACAGCTGATATTTACGGTTCTCAGGAAACATAAATGTTTTTTCTTTTGTACCTTTCCTTTGATGTGAAAATCTGCAGAGCTCCTTAGTGTGTTTTTCCTTTTTTTGTGATTTTTTGTGCAACAGGAAACTATTTGGCCCAAAGAAAATACAGTAGTCAAGCACCAGCTGCTTGAAGTATTTTCCCATTAAATACAATGGCACTAAAGCGGGAGTGCCAGGAGCTATTATGCACTGACAGTATAGTCAAGAAAAGTACTCATCTGCAGAAACCATGCAGCAAGGTAGAAACAGAGCAATGAAATAACCATGAAAGCAGTTGGAGCCTGAGGACAAGAAAAACAAGGGGCTTGCTGCAATGCTTAACAACAAAAAGAGAGATATGAACAGTTATTTGGGCTTTTGTGGTTGCACATGCTGTATGGAGTGAGCAATATTGCCTTTGGCACAAACCCTTCTGACTATTGTAACATTCACTTCCTCTCTAGAAAGCCAGGTTCCCACATGTGCAATCATAGCCTCATCATGAGAAATAAAATTCAGCCACAGCTCTTAGTGTAATAACAGAATTCCTTAAAAGGAGTTGTATCAGAAAAGAAAAGACAATGTGCAAAGCCAGAACGCCAGAAGTTTTATCTTTAGAGCAATGCTGCATAGAAAAGGTCTTTGAAAGCAGAGGTCTGATTAAACGAATGTTCTAGCTCCTTCTTTGCATAGTATATTAGTAAGACCTGTGTGCAGGTCAGGACTTCAGTAGCTAAATCTTAAATGTTTTTGTTCACTAACACATCAGTTAGACAAAGAAGGATAGCTTGCTTTTGGTTTTGCCTTTCCTAGTGTATTCAATCTCTATTTGTCATTATCTTGCTGATTTACTATGAGAAACTGTCATACATGATCAAGCACCGGCCTGCAAAAGGGAGAATACAGAATAAATAGTAGTTTAGAATATTGCTGAAAAGGAAAAATAGTAGTTTTGTATTTTTATACCTTCTCTGAGAGTGAAAATGCTGGTGTGATAAAGTAAAAGGTGGTGCATGAATAAGTGTTTGCTGAAACTAAGACTAAATTATATTCAGTCTTGTGTAGAGCAATAACTGACTTTTTGTATTCGCTGTGGCATAGTGTATTCATAAAATTTTACTGGATCAATCATACTCTTCTTCCAGTTTGAATTTCCTAATAATTTTATTACCACCAATTGAGTCACACAGTAGGCTTTTTTAGCATCAGTGAGGGATATCTTTAATTGGTCCCAAACCTATCGCTATGTTCACAACTGGTGAAGTTAAGTACCTCACTTAACTTGGTTCACACATGGTTCAATTAAAAAAAAATGCATGCATCTTTCTTACCTCTCTCTTCAACTTTTCTTCAATAACTTTTTAAAATGTGGATGTTGAATTCATCAGGTGCTCCACAAGCTGATGAAAAGGTGCTTCTAATTTTCTTGATTAGCTAAAGAACTGTCTTGAACAGTGTAGTTTTCACAATCAGAACCACAACGTCCCATCATTAGTTTCATTGTTGTAAGGTAACTATCATTTCCACTTTTCCTGCTCAGTGTAGTCATTCTCTTTCTTCTTAAACTCTGGTCTTTCTCTGTGGTCTATATACAGCTGCACTCCTCCTTGAGATTCCTTTTCTAAGCTGCACCTCATTCATCCATACCTGTGTGGCAAGCCTCAATGCTCTCTAGTGTCTACTCAGATTAATATTGTTCCAACACCTTGCTTAATTCTCCCCTGCTCTCCATCATGTTTCTTCCTCTTGTTCTTCTTTTACTCTTTCAGAAAAAAAAAAGGTAAAAAAAGATATAAAAGAGCAGGAGTGAAAAAAAATGTGCAAAGGAAAAAATGTCCATTAAGTGAAACACAGGCATCTACTCATACAAATGAATTATGAGAAGAGAAAAATAAAACTAATCAGAAATACATGTTTTTAGCAATACTTTGCTGCAATATCAATGGACCAAAAGGGAATTTGTCAGAAAGTGCAGGCTCTGGCACAAAATATTTCCATGGTTAATATTCAAGTTTACAAAATACATTAAAATATTAATGTGCATTAATTATGATATTTCTATGGGTTTTGAATATTACTGTGTGCTTTGTTTCAATGAGCAATGAAAGTATTTGTTAAGTAAAATAAGTTAAAAAAGCAGCTGAAACTTGGATTTTTTTGAGAAAACGATTCAATTTTCAGGTGAATTAAAACCAGTAATACACAATTAAAGCCCATTGTACTTTGTGTATGCTCCTGTGATCTAAAGATAGAGGGTATGACTCAGAAAACATGACTTTGTCTCCAGCTGGTGAGGCTGCTTTTAGATTCAAGTGATTTGCAGCTAATGGAGTTCAGGTGCTAAAGATGATGTCTCTTTGTGATCCCTGCCTTGGATTTGAGCTGCTCTCAGGAACGCTTCCACCAGAAGAAATCCCGTGCTATAACTAGTATTTTGTTCTTTGTTTTTTCAGTTCACCCATAATGCTACATGAGACAAGCAGGGACACTGCTGTGGAACAGTGAGTAGCCCCCCTCCTGTGTGATGAAAAATTGTGTTACACTCAGTGTGAGAATTGAGATTTCTGAAAAACAACACGTTGCCTATTGATTCTTCATTTCAGTTTAATATTTTTAAACTTAAATTTCTGAAAAATATTGATTCTGGATGGTTGCACAATTAATGGTTGTATGGTTTAGCAATATAGAAGATAAACTATGAAGCAGAAGGTGAGATCTAATCTCACACAGAACTATTATGCTTGAAAGACTTTAAGGAAGGTGAGAACTAGGCATCACTTTTGCTTTACAAGAATGTATAATTGTCTCTAACTTTTTGTTAATCACCACATTGAAAATATTTTTATACACTCAAACCATAGTTTAGTATTATATTCAAGAATATGATTAATATAAATTCTCATGAAAGGATTATATGTGTGTTTAAAGTTAAATATCTGATTAAGTAGTTTGCCAGATCCAACAAACAAAAGGAACAAACCCCAAAACAAGTACAAACAAAAAAACCCAGTATTTTTTTAAAAAATGTATATTAAACAATAAAACCTTCTGCCACAAGGTGTTATGCTTTGGATTTCCTTGAACAGGTTTTCAAATAGGGAATAGACAAGCAATCTAAGAAGAATCCATGTAAGTTTTTAAAAATGTTTTTATCAAAATAACTGATAAAAAAAATCCTGTTGAACCTTAATTTTCTGGAGTCAAATTTTATATATGTTGAGGAAGTTCTACTCCTTGCTTGCTCTGTTCTTGTGTTCTACCTTGAGTGTCTTTTGGTCACAGCCAAAAGTTGTAAAGCTAGAGGATAATTTATTAGTGAAGTATTTAGCCTTCAGATGGAAACAACACTACGGTTCATTCTTTTGTTGTATTGGTGCTTTAATTAGTCATCTCCACAGAGGTTTACAGAGTTTAGAGACTTCCATCGCTGCCTAGAGAGCAGACTTAATTTACACTCTTCTTTTAGTCACTGCTTCTATTCCCTGGTTTTTAAAAAGCAACATAACACCTGATCTTACTTTGGGTATTATTGCATTAATTTTTGTTCACTGATAAACTTTGCCTTATACAGATTATTTTGATATTTACTGTCTTTAGTTAGCCATGATGTATTCTTCATTGGCAGGGAAAAATATTACTAGCTTATAATTCTGCAGATTTGTTCTCCCTTAAATGCCTAGTGTTATGAACACAGTATTTTCAAATTTAAAAATCCTTTTCCTAAGGTTTATTTTTTCTTACAATTTTCATTGAGCTTCTTTTGCAATCCCAAGCACAATTACAGGCTGGGCAATGGATGGATTGAGAGCAGTCCTGAAGAGAAGCACATGGACGTGGTGGTGGATGAGTGGCACAACATGAGCCAGCAATATATGCTAGCAGCCTAGAAAGCCAACTCTATCCTGGGTTGCATCAGAAGATTTGTAATCAGCAGGGTGAGGAATGTGATTCATTGAATTATAAAATAGTTTGAGTTGGAAGGGCCCTTATAGATCATCTAGTTCCACCCTTCCTGCCATGGGCAGGGACACCTCCCACTAGATCAGGCTGCCCAAGGCCCCATCCAGCCTGGCCTTGGGCACCTCCAGGGGTGGAGCATCCACAGCTTCCCTGGGAAACCTGTGCCAGGGCCTCACCACTCTCAGAGTAAGAAATTCTTCTTTATGTCAAGTCTAAATCTGCACCTCTCCAGTTTATACCCATTCCCCCCCATCCTATCACTACAAGCCTTTGTGAACGATCCCTCCCCAGCTTTCTTGTAGCCCCTTTCAGGTATTGGAAGGTTGCTATAGGATCTCCTTGGAGCTTTCTCTTCTTTAGGTTGAACAAGCCCAACTCTCTCTGTCCTCATAGCAGAGGTTCTCCAGACCTCTGATCATCCTTTTAGCCTTCCTCTGGACTTGTTCCAACAGTTCCATATCCTTATGATGCCACCTTACACAGAAAGATAACACAACTGAATATACCTATGTAGGGAAAGCAACTATATGACTTAGACATATTGTCTATAGTAATTTTACATAATTCTGCTCATGTAAGTTCATAGTAATATTAAAAGCAATAAATCAATTTGCATTCCTATTTGCTATGGTTCATGGGTACAATTCTTTACCAAAAAAACCCACCAACCAAACAACCTAAAACCCTGAAACAAAGCAAATGAAGCATTTAAGTCTCTAGCTATGAACGTAACCACCACAAATTAATATTGCTTTCATTAAATTTATTCTTCATCTCTTCGTTTTCACAAAATTTGTAGGTAATATTTTCTTTCCAATAAAATAATATTTTTTTTTCTATTTTCATAGTTTTGACATAATGTGGTCTCTTAATATTTATACAATAGATCTTCCTAGTTGTTTTTACCGTAGTATAATTAACTAAGAAAATAGTTATTAGTGAAGTTAGTGAAAAGCCTCTGTGTCCATTTTAAAATAGTGGCTAACTACCTGAAGATCTGACATTTGTTATGATGTAAATTTAAGAGCAAAATTCTCAACCTGAATGGTGTGTAAGAGAGTTGAATAATTTTTTTTACAAACTCTTTTCTTGTCTTGAAAAAATTGTGTTTTTCTAGATATTTATATGTTGATTTGGAATATGCCCTCAGCTTCAGAATTCTACATAACTATTAAATACTAGAATGACTAGCTGTTGTACTTCTAGAAATCATCCTTTATTATTTAGTGGAATTAAGATTTTTGGCAGAATGAGAGAAAACTTAAACCATTTGTCATTCCCAGTCACGAATGCTTTCTGTTATCCAATTTTTCTTGAAATACCAACAGATATACAGATTTCCTTTTTTTTTTTTTCCCAATCAGAGCTCATGCACTGAGCTAACAGTATCAGAACTGTTTCTTTGAGCTGATAATGGAATGCTGGCTGAATATAGCAACACAATAAAAAGCTTTATTTGTTCATTCTTATCATATTTTTCTACTTTCAAGTCTTTCCATGCCTATACATTGAAATGGGGGTTTTCGCCTTGTTCCTCATGTTACTATACTATTTGATCTTTACAGCTTTACTTATGTTTTTAAGAATTGTTTCTTCAATTGTGCTAAAATACAAGCCAAGTTTTAGAAGAGATCTCTCCATATCTCCAGATCCATGTGTTGATTCTTCAGGGCACTTTGTCTTTATTTCCTGTCTTAAATCCATCTCCTCTGTGTTTAATCACTGCTTAATATTTAAATGTGAAAGGCCATACAAATGTTCTGGTTAAACAGAAACACAAATTAACAAGCTTAGTGTACAGCAAATTAGAAGAATGTTTTCATCATAGTGTGTATTTTACAGTACCACTTGTAGATTCAATTGTATTTCAGTTCTGGGCCCCTCACCAGAAGAAGGATGTTGAGGCTCTGGAGCGTGTCCAGAGAAGGGCAATGAAGCTGGTGAAGGGCCTGGAGAACAAATCTTATGAGGAGCGGCTGAGAGAGCTGGGGCTGTTCAGCCTGGAGAAGAGGAGGCTGAGGGGAAACCTCATTGCTCTCTATAACTACCTGAAGGGAGGTTGTGGAGAGGAGGGTGCTGGCCTCTTCTCCCAAGTGACAGGGGACAGGACGAGAGGGAATGGCCTCAAGCTCCGCCAGGGGAGATTTAGGCTTGAGATTAGGAAAAAGTTCTTCATGGAGAGGGTGATTAGGCATTGGAACGGTCTGCCCAGGGAGGTGGTTGAGTCACCGTCCCTGGAGGTGTTTAAGGTTAGGGTAGATGAGGTGCTTAGGAGAATGATTTAGGGATTGGTGGGAATGGTTGGACTCGACGATCCAGTGCGTCTCTTCCAACCTGGTTATTCTGTGATTCTGTGTATACATGGATGAACAAAAATGATTGAAGTGGAGTCTTATTTCAGCCTGTATCATGTCGAAGTTCTCCATCTAAAAGGTTGAAATTTTGCTTATTATTACAAGAATATTTTTCTCAGTTTAGCACCATTTAGTGCATCATTTATGGAACAGTTTAAGTACCATATTTTATAGAAAATAAGGTATTTTTGCTGCGTGCACATTTATTTCTAATTGGTTTGAGTTGAGTAGCATTTGTTATTCTTTTGTACTAGACCATTTACCCACAGCAAAGATTTCCATTAACTGATTTCTGAAGACCTCTTAAAGCTTTTCTTTCTTCAATTTGTTATGACTCTGTCACTAACACTTGGCATCTGATAGTAATTTATTGAGATATTAACTCTTCAAGGCAGAATTGTGATTTGTTTAGCTTGGTTTTAAATGTTTTCATATTTTTTTTTTTTGCCCTGTTTTAAGGCTTTTATGGTAGTCATTTTAAGGGTTTGTTGCATGCTTAACAATTTGCTCTTTGACTGAAAAAGTTGCAATGCCTTTTTAAAATGATTTCCTAGCCATATTTGAGAGGAAATATTTGTCAAGTGATTTGCCTTTAAATGTTCCAACTAGATGGATAAACTTGAAAAATCCATTGGAAACTACCCCCAGATTGCATTTATTATTTGTACACCAACTAGAAAGGTTTGCTTTTAAATCAAATCTTGTAAATTATGAGATACAAAGAATGTACTGATTACCTGTTGAGTGTCACAGTTTCAGAATGTTCCTGAGAACATTTAACTAAGCAGTGATAGTAAATTATACAGATATATTTATGGATAATTTATACTAAGGAAGCTTTATAGTTTAAGTTAATTCATGTAGTTTGGAAATCAGCACAGGTATGCCCATTACACTGATTTTTTTTACATATAAATTGCATTGAGGATAATTTATATATGCCAAAGAGACTCAGTGGTTGGTACATAAGTTTTCCTTCAAATATTCCTGTAGAATTAAGGAATCATAGAACCGTTTGGGTTGGAAGGGACCTTAAAGATCATCTAGTTCCAACCCCCCAGCAATAGGCAGGGACACATCCCACTAGATCAGGCTGCTTAAGGCTTCATCCAGCCTGGCCTCAAACACTTCTACAGAGGGGCATCCACAATTTTTCTGGTAAACCTGTTCCGGTGTATAATGAAAAATATATTCCTAAGGTCTAGTCTAAGTCTCCCCACTTCCAACTCAAACTCATTTCCCCTCTTCATATCGCTACATGTCTTTGTAAAAAGCCCCTCCCCAGCTTTCTTGTAGTCTCCCTTCAAGTACTCTATAAGGTCTCCTCGGATCCTTGTGTTCATTATGCTAAACAACGACAATTCTCAGCCTGTCTTTGTATGGGAGGTGTTGCAGCTCTCTGATCATCTTTGAGACCCTCTTCTGGACCTGTTCCAACAGTTCCATATCCTTCTTATGTTCAGGATTCCAGAACTGGACAGAACACTCCAAGCAGGGTTTCACAAGAGTAGAGCAGAGAGGCAGAATCACCTCTGTTGACCTGCAGGACGTGCTTTTTTTTGATACACCCCTGGATACAATTGGCCTTCTGGGCTGCTAGTGCACATTGCCAAATCATAGAATAACCAGGTTGGAAGAGACCCACCAGATCATCAAGTCCAACCATTCCTATCAAACACATGCCCCGTAACACCTCGTCCACCTGTGCCTTAAACACCTCCAGGGAAGGTGAATCAACCACTTCCCTGGGTAGCCTGTTCATGTTCATCATGTTGAGCTCCTCATCAATGAGCACTCCTAAGTCCTTCTCCACAGGTAAACTCTGCCCTCAACCACGTAATCCACCAGCCTGTGTTGAAACTGAGGATTGCCTTGACCCAGGTGTAGGACCTTGCACTTGGCCTTGTTGAACCTCATGAATTTTGTACAGGCCCACTTCTCCAGCTTGCACATGCTGCTGTAGATGACATCCCATCCTTCTGGTGTGAAAACAGCACCATTCAGTGTGGTGTCATCTGCAAACTTGCTAAGGGTGAACTTGATCTCGCTGTCTATGTTATTAATGAAAATATTCAACATCGCTGGTCCCAGTATGGACCCCTGAGGGATACCACTTGTCATGGATCTCCATCCGGACATCGAGCCATTGACAGGTTCTCTTTGAATATGACCCTCAAACCAATTCTTTATCCACCAAAGAGTCCACCCATCAAATCCGTATTTCTCCATTTTAGAGAGAAGGATGTTGTGAGGGACCATTTCTAAGGCTTTGCAGGAGTCCAGATAAATTATTATCCATTGATTTTCCCATGTCCACTGATGTGGCTACCCCATCATAGAAAGCAACCAGCTTGGTCAGGCAGGACTTGCCCTTGGTGAAACCACGCTGACTGTATTGAATCACCTCTCTGTCTTCCATGTGCTTTATCATCACTTCTAGGAGAATGTGTTTCATGATCTCCCTAGGCACAGAGGTGAGGCTGACAGGTCAGTAGTTCCCAGACTCGGTTGCATTGGTGACCATTAGGTCCAGTATTGCATCCCCTCGGGTTGAGGTGTCTATTACCCGGGTTAAGAAATTATTTTCTATACACTCTAGGATTCTCCTGGATTGCCTGAAGCTTGCCATGTTACTTTTCCAGCAGATATCAGGCTGAAGCCCCGTTTAGCTGGAGGAAGAAGGCTGCACCTGTAGGCTTTCCTTGATCAGTTGGCCTAGAGTATACATCAGCCACAAGGTTTCTTTTGTTACCTTAGTCTTTTATTCTCACCCATAACATTTCTACCTGTTTGTGGTTATTTTTCAAAGATAGCTTTTCACACTCTATCCATTTTCTGATATAGAGGGCAACGCCTTCACCCTTCCTTCCCAGTCTGTTCCTTTTGAACATCCTGTAGCCATCAATAGCCACACTCCAGTCAGGGGATTTGCCTCACCAGCTTTCCAGAAAAGGCAATCGGATCATAGCTTTCTAGCAGCACAGTAGCTTCCAGCTCCTCCTGTTTGTTGCCCAGGCTTCATGTGTTTGTATAGAGGCTCTTCAGCTGGGCTGTTGGGAGCATTGCCTTCTTAGTGGAACACCCCTTATTTCCCTTAAAGTGTTTTGTGGAAGTTTCCTTGCTGACTCCTACTACCTCAGGAGCCCCCAGTCCATCTCCGCAACACCTCAGCTGTGCTGCAGCATTCCCAGCATGCCCTGAGGCAGCAGATGGAAGGCCCATGGCAGCACTCCATTCATCCAACCATTGTGTGTGCTCTCTCAGCTTGTTATTGGCTAGCTATCGTCCTCCCCCTTCACATCTAGTTTAAAACTCTGTCTCAACGAGCCCTGCAAGCTCCTGAGCAAAAACCCTCCTCCTACCCTCCTCCTCATTTGAGAAAAGTGGCTCCCATCTGATACCTGTAAAATTGGTGCCATGTAGGCCATCTGACTGTCAATAAACCCAGTTATTAAGGTGACACTAGACATAGAATCATGTATTAATAGCCTGGGTCTGTCTGATCCTTCCAATGTCACTGCCCACAACTGGAAGGAGAGAGAAAAAAATCATCTGGCTTCCAGAGTCCCTCACTTGCCATCCCAAGGCTGTGAAGTGTCTTTTAATCACCCTCGGGCTGTGTACTACAGCTTTGTCATCATCCAAGTGGAGGAGGAGTAGTCTGAGGGCTGTATCAGACTGGGGAGTTTCCTTGTGTTATCCCTAAGCCAGGCTCCTGGGAGGCAGCAAAATTCCCTATGAGCAGGGTCAGCTTGACATATTGGACCCTCTGTTCCCTTCAACAGGGAGTCTCCTACAACTGTGACTCACCTCTTCTTCCTCACAGCAGTTGTAGTAATATGGGGATGTATTGTTCTGCCCTTTACTTCTCCTCTGATGTAGACAGATTGTGTC
This sequence comes from Clamator glandarius, assembly GCA_033459285.1. Classification (NCBI taxonomy): domain Eukaryota; kingdom Metazoa; phylum Chordata; class Aves; order Cuculiformes; family Cuculidae; genus Clamator; species Clamator glandarius. The sequence goes on along the minus strand of JAUNZM010000117.1, from coordinate 4,318,812 downwards.
ACCCATATTGTCCTCTGGTTAGTCCTCCAACAGCTAAAGCCTCTTATCTCTTGTGGAGAGGCACCTGGGAAGGCATGGGCAAGGAGGGGGTTCATTTTCTGCCCCATTGGTGGACTAACTTCCACTCGCTGCTTTCCTTTAAGTTCCTGCCTACATGCTGATGGGAGGAGGATGCAAAATTCCTTTGATCAGGGACTTTTCCTGGTCGCTGTCCCTAGCATGCTTTAAGCTGCAGTGTCCTGTAGGCTGTCTTTATATGAATAAGTGCAATTGGAGCCACAGCAAATCATCGAGCTTATAATAATTTTCACTTAAAAGCACACGATCCTAGCCATGAGGAAGACATTGCGATATACCTGCTTTCCTTTTTACCCCAAGGTATTATTTACCGAGGTAAAAATAGGTTTTACTTTCAGTGTTAAGCCTGCATATTTATCTACATACAGGCAGATCAGTGTGATTTGTTTAGTGAACCTAAAATGAATATGCCCTTTTGGAAAACTTTTTCTATGAGAATAATAACAATGGTAAAAAAAATTGTGGAGGTTTTTCAGGACTTAGTAACCATGAAAACCAGAAAATGCATAATCAAAATCATGGCTTTCAGATTTTGCCTGTCAAGTACAGGGCAGTCAGTCACATTTCAGGTTAGGATTCTTGAATTTTGTATTTAATACTTACTGAGTAAGGATTGCCATTCTGCTTCATTTTTCTATGGAAGTCTCCCTCATTGCTGAAGAGCACCATGATAGAGTAGACAGTACTAAGCAGAATGTGACTGTAGATAGCATGTATTTCTGTATATTCTAATATTTTCTACTTGGGAATATATCAAAGATGTATTTGTCTGGCAAATTAGGTCTACAGATCACCTAGCTCCTTCAACAATGCGTAAGTTTAAGTTTATTTTTATTTCCTATGATGCCAACAAATCCAAGCACAGGCCGAGGTTCTTGGATTTATCAGGAGTCAAAGCCTACAGTAATACAGGCAGAAACATCTGTCCACTGAAAACAGAGAAACTAGATTTACTCAAAACAGTATGCCAAAATAAACTTCAAGCTAGTAACAGTTTCTCTGGGTTTTCTGAATACTGGCTGCATTCCAAATTTGAAATGTTTACTGTTTCTATCTAAATCATTAATTGTACAATAAGCTGGGAGGTTAACAGGTCTACAGTCATGACTGTGCCAGCATTCTAGAAAGCTTTAGTTAATCTCTATGTGAGAACATAACTATTTAATTATTGATCAAGTTGTGAAATAATTGTCCATGCTGAGGACTACAAAACATTAAGCAGTTCTTAAAAGAACAATGAAAAACATGCATTGCAGCATATAATGTGTACAATATAGACATTTTATTGTATGGTATTTCAAGTTAGTGGTACAAGTTATCTTTCACATCTGACATAAGCTGCATTAAAATGTAAGTTGGGGAATGAATTTGTTGCAATAAAGTCAAATCATAGACCTTCCACTTTATTATGGTTGGACTTGATGATCCTGTGGGTCTTTTCCAACCTAGTGATTCTGTGATTACTGTTGTTATAATATAGTCTTGCTGAAAGGAGGAGACCCTTTTTTTATTCCAGTATCATGCTAGGCATAGCTATACTGTAATTTCATCAGCTTGATTCAGAATAAACTGTCAACCCTGTTTCATCAGCAGGAACAATACAATAATTACTGTGGATAACAAATCAACACTTCATTTCCGTAAAGAAAGTAAAGAACAAAGTGAATAGAAAATGAATATTTACAGACCTCAGCACTCTGGTTCTCTTGAACTTAAATAGAAGTCAGACTTCTTCCTTCATGGACTGCGATTTATATGGCTGGGCTGAGGCAAAGCATTTGGGCGATTCGAACACCAACATCAGACAAGGCTCCATTGACAAAGTGACAAAACTAGTTGTTACCCTCCCAGCCTTTCCTAGTTCAGCCACTGAGATAGCCACCCGAGGGGGTAACTTCCTAAGGGAGCCCTGTTTGGCAAAATGCAGCTGCTGTGGCTCAGACAGGTGTTTGCTCCTGACAGATTGAATTGAGACAGCGGGACTTTGCACAGAGAGGAGGGGCAGCAAGTAAGGGAATGGCAAAGTTTTAAACCACTGCAGCTGTTTTTCTCTGTGGATGAGAACGAGCAACTTCACATTCCCTTTCAAAGAATGTGTCACCATTCCTACCTATAATAGATGCAAAAATAGAAAAAACCTAACAACAACACAGCATTTGGAAAATAATTTTGAAATTTAGAAAACAAACACAAGAAAAATAAAATGGATAGACGATAAGTGCTAAGACATTACATGCCAGCCACTCAGATATTTAGAAAAGGTATATCACTTAAAAAAATACTATTATCATATAAAGATGCCATTTAAATTTAAATTCTTGTATTAGAAAAAACATAGGAAAGTATCTCTTTGTGGAAAATATGTTGCTTTAAAATCTTAAAAACTATCAGTTGTTTCATTTCGTATATGCATATGTTAAACATTTTCTGGTAAAAATGAAATAAAAACCGGAATGATGCTTGCTAGGAGAAAGGCACAACAGTACAGGATTATCTGAGTACTGACAAGAATTCCTTTAGGGGATTCAACATGTAATGTATTTTAATGTTTACCTTACATTTAACATTTTAAAATTCATCAGAACATTACCATAAGTATTTGCTATTATATTTTTATGTCTTATGTCTTAAGTATTTTTAGGTTTTATTCATACTCTTTAATTCCACTTTCACAGAACATTTCAAAATATTAGAGTTACTGAAAGAAGAAAAATGACCAGCTCTGTTACCCTTTACTATAGCCTTTCAGGCAAGAGGGCTTAAAAGTTACAGCTAATAATGTTGACTACAGCTGCTAATTGTGTGAAATGTTCCATTTCTTGGAATAAGGACATTGCATTTATTGTCATCTGTTCTGTTGGATCACAAAGTGAAGCTATTCTCTTTTTAAAGGAACTGTATCTGTAGAATAATTTATTTCACTATGAATGAGAATACTCTAAATTTATAGATTGATTTGCGCTCTGAAACTGTTTTAGGGAGGAATTTTTACTGTTCTTATGATATAAGAGAAAATTGTGTTTTTCCATGGAAGTAACCAGTTTCAATAAAACTTATATATGACTCAAACTCATTATTGGGAATATAGGATTTACCATTTTAAGATCAATGCAAGAGAAATTGTTATGTAACATCACAACATTATTTTTATTGCATTAGAGGGTTCTCAAAATATTTGGAAGATGGAAAATCAAAGAAAAGGTTTTGGGGGGGTTATTTTGGTTTATTTCTTAACTTTTTTTCCCTCTGAGATACAAACCAAAAAGAAATAGTGTAATTGGAATTGCATGGAAGAAAATATTGTTTAACATTGAAATTTTAGACAGAATAGTCCATATTGTGAAATTAAATTGTAATTTAATCTGTTACATAGTCTCTAACTATAACTCAATGTAAACTTATGATGATGGGGAAGGAAAGAGACCAAATAAGGGAGATTGAATTTCAGATGTTTGTTCTAAAGATTATTTTTTCATAGGGTAAACATAGTTGTTTCAAAATTTTATGATTTCTGACAATTAAGCTATAATTACAAATAACAGCTTGAATTAGATACACCATTAGATACATCATGAATCCAAGCTGCACACTCTGTTTTATAAACTGATTTGACAGATTCTGCCAAGCATAGTTTTTTTCACTATGAGCCAATGAGAAGGCTTATGGGAGGCTGTAAATACTTATTTGCTGGTCCTAACAATACTTGCTTAAAAACTAAAATTTTTTAGTTGCAACAGCCAACTGGCTCTGGAATATAACTTCTTCCTATAGTTTCATTAGAATATGTTTAAGTTAAATATTGCATCCAGCCAGCTGGCATCTAATTCCTGGGGCCTTCTTTCAGACAAGCTTGAAATAGTGGGAGTGTAGAGACTGCTTCTGATGCAAATAGTCTGCAAGCTGCATAAAAATACTGCTGTCTGGAGAAATACAATTGCTGTCATAATATGCAAAACAAATTGGCTGGGAATGAGTCACTCCAGAGTGGCTGATTGCTACAAAGTGTGGTATTAACCAAGTATTACTAATATTCTGCATATAATAAACATGTCTGTTAGTTTATATTAAGGTTTTGTTTTTTTTTTAATATACAAATTGATACGTACTGTGACGTTCAGCTTTTCTCAAGAAAGAATACCAAGTATTTCACTTAAAGAGTAAAGGAAAGCCTAAAAAAAGTCCAAGGAAGAACTCCCACAACAACAAGGTAACACCTATGGAAGTGAAACACTCTCATTCCCATTAAGGAGAGAATATTATGGTTCTGGAATGAAAGTAACTGGGCAGCCCCCCTGGCAAGTAGAGTAAGGAGGACTGCCAATAAGAGAAAATAGATTTTTTGAAGGAGGAGGAGTGTGTGAATCCTCAGTCCTTGACTACTAGCTCACTACAAAGAGGCAGAATAAGGGAACTAGTAAGAAAGGTGAAAGAAGCCTTCCTCATGTAACTTCAATTTACAGTCTCCAATGCTATGTAAGCATATTTTTCTCATCTACAAGATTTACAAAAGTTTGCAGCTGGATTGACTGTTCTGAATATTATAAATAAAAGCTTGCATTTTATCCTTACCTATGTTAAAAATTATCTTAAAATACCTGACTAACAGAAATCTATTAAACATACAAACTGAAGACTCATAACCCCTTTGTAAGTAACTAACTCACCTAAAATAAAATTACTGTCGTATTCTAAAGGGTAGCAGAGTGAGCATCTGTTATCTGAGCCAGGAGTGTCTTTCACTAGCTGGTGACATTGAAGCTTTTCTAGTGTGCAGTGAAATATATTTTTGAATCTGCATGACCACAAAGAAAAAAGTGTAGAAATCCAATGAATTCTTTCTGTTCACCACAGGAATGGCAATCACTAGCAAAATAAGAATATTTATATAAATAAGAAAAAGAAATAAGAATAATTATTTACCCTGTTAGTGATAGCCTGATGCTGGTTGATTTCATTCTTTTTTAGACAGATTCAATGAATATTGATGTAGTAGCCATTTTTTTAGAACAAATCTAAGCCAAACAGCATTTAGAAGGAAAAAACTCAATTGGGCTATGAAATTAGAAACATGCCATGGGCATGCTGAGAAACCACACCAATCATAGAACCATAGAATGTTATGAGTTGGAAAGGATCCACAAGCATCAATGAGTCCAACTCCTGTTCCTGCATAGGACAACTCCAAATTTCATACCATGTATCTGAGGGGATTGTCCAAGTGCTTCTTGGATATTGTCAGGCTTGGCACCATGACTGCTTCCCTGGAGAGCCTGATCTAGTGCTCCACCACCCTCTGAGTGAAGAATCTTTTCCTAATATCCAACCTAAACCTCTCCGACACATCTTCCTACCACTTCCTTGGGTCCTATCATTGATTACCAGAGAGAAAAGATTAGTTTAGTGCCTGCTCCTTCTCCCCCTGTGAGGAAATCTGCAGACCATAATGAGATCTCCGCTCAGTCTCTTCTTCTCCAGGCTGAACAAACCAAGTGACTTTATTTGCTTCTCATACAGCTTCCTCCCTAAACCCTCCATCAACTTTATGATCCTCCTCTGGACACTGTCCAGTAATTTAATATCCTTTTCATACTGTTGTCCTCAAAACTGGACACAGTACTCAAGGTGGAACCACACCAGCGCAGAGTAGAGCAGGACAATCACCTCCCTCGATTGGATAACAATGCCGTGCTTAATGCACCCCAGGAGATGGTTGGCCCTCTTGTTTGCCAGGGCATACAGCTGGCTCATGTATAACTTGCCATTGATCAGAACCCCTAGATCCCTTTCCATCAGGCTACTCTCCAGCCTCTCATTCCCCGGCCTCTATGTACGTTCAGAGTTGCTGTGACCCAACTACAAAATCTGGCACTTGCCCTTGTCAAATTTCATGAGATGAATTGCATAGTACCTTATCTGGGATCAACTTCATCTTATAAGAAAAGTAGTTTTTAGAAATATGAATGACCATTATTACTAGAAAACAAGTTGGAAACTGGAATGATTTTTTTCTCTTTAAAATGTGTTTTAAATTTTGTTGAGTGTTTATTCTTCTGAGACCCACCCGTTTACTTAATAATAAAATACCCCATTACAACATTCCCATGTTACGTTATAAATTCCTCTCATCTGTTTACAGTTTCAGTCACAAAGAAAAAGGTGTTGCCTGAGAATCCTCCTCCTTTCTCCAGACAGCAGAATAGAATTGAGTTTTGAAAAACCTTTGAGGAGCACCTTATCCTTTGAACACAAGGAAAAACTTCACATAAGAAACTCCCAGGAATACGAACTGCCTTAAAAATATATATCTTGTAAAAGCTGCAGAAAGATTACTCTTATGACATTAAAATCGATATTTTCATTATTAAGTGAATAAATGTATATTTTTCCCCTCATGCATTTTCCAAATAAACACCAAGAATGAGTCACATACCTAAATGTGCTAATCATAGAATCAGGATGATTTATGTTGGAAGAGACCTCAAAGGTCACCCAGTTCCACTCTGCTTGCCATAGGCAGAGATACCTTCATCTAGACCCAGTTGCTCAAAGCACCATCCAGCTTGCCCTTCAGCACTTCCAGGATGGGTCATCCACTTTTCTCAGCAACGTTTACCAGTACCCTACTACCCTCATAGTAAATATCTTTTTAAAGTAAAGACCTTTGTAATCCAAATCTACCTTCCTTCAATTTAAAGCCATTACCTTTTTTCCCATCACAACATACCCTTGCAAAAAGACCCTCTCCAGGTTTCTTGTTGGTCTCCTTTAGTTACTTTAGGAAAGGCTGCTATTAGAACTCCCTGGAGCCTACTTTTCTCCAGACTGAACAACCTAAAGTCACTCAGCCTGTCTTGATATGAGAAGTGCTCCAGTCCTCTGGTCATCTTCATGGCCCTCCTCTGGACCCCCTCCAATATGTAATATGAGCGGATTGAAATGTTAACTCCCTGCCTTGGATTTCCTAGGATAGCAAGAGTACAACACATATTGTCAGATATAAAGCAGAATATTAGAAATAGTATTTCCTCTGTGTCTTAAATTTTGTAACACACACAATTTCAAAAAGTAAAAGCTGACACCACTGTTGGTATGTTCTCTGGGTCAGTAACCGTGACAACCCAGCTAACTTTTCTTTTAGTTTATAAAGCAAATATAAGCATTTGTAGAAACAGATGTAAACTGCTCTCATACAATCTCGATAACATTCCTAGTTTTAAAACCAACTTTGTCAGTGTCCTATATTTCCTCATATTTTATGCATTCCCATTCTTCACAGTTGTCAGGACTTTACTCATGTCATTTTGATATTTTTCCAGAATTAAACTGAGTGGTTTTGATTTTCTTTCAGGATTATATTGCATTGCTTTGTCTAATTTTTTTCCACTACATTTTTTTTAATTCCCCATGTCTCTATTTTTTTTGTAATGTTAATAGTTTTCATTTAAAACCAACTCTTAACAGTTTATTGATTTGGTGGTGCAAGTTGTCCTGCCAGCTCCATGGAGTGTTTCAGAACAGAAGCTTCCTGATGAATTAGGATCCAAAATAATTTAGCCTGAGTCTCTTGGCAGGATCTCTGTTTCTTCACAGCTCTGCTGTACAATGTAGGGTAAAAAGCTGATATTTCTAATAGGCAGAGCTTTTAATATCTGGCCAATCTGAAGAAAATTGAGTAGAAAAATTTATGCCTTAAAATGCCCACAAATTCTGCATTATCTTTTCACTAACTAGGCTTTTCTATCACAGTGTCATATTAAAGGCCAAATTCTGCTCAATTTATAAATATGATCATTCCCAGCATGCATTTACTTGCAGGAGTGAAACACCATGGTTTGAATTTAAAGCTTGAATTTTCTCAAACTGATGCTGGATTTTCAGGCTGTCAACTCGTTATGTTAATACAACTATTCAAGAGAAACTGGCTTACACGTTTCCAGTGAGAAAAACTGTCTCAAAACCTGCCTCTGACTCTATTACTCTGATGTAACTGAGTGAGTGAGTGAGCCAGGCCTGAACAAGGTGACCAATATCCTCTAGCTCCAGACAAAATGTTGGTGATATTGCCTCAGTATTGCTCTTGTTAATTGATTTTATTTTATTTCTTCTTTTGTGTTGTGGTTTAACACTAGTTGGCAACTAAGCACCACAACAACACATTCTCCCTTCCTTCCTGGTAGAATGGGGGAGAAAATCAGAACAGTAACAGTGAGAAAACTGGGTTGAAGTAAAGATAGTTTAATAAATAAAGCACAAGACATGCATGGAAGTGGAAGTGAAGCAAACGACAGAATTCAATTCACTCAGCCATAGATGTTGAGCATAATGTCATGTGGTGTGGATTATTCTTAGTTGAGGTAATCTATCCTGTCTGTATCCCCTCTCAAATCCTACCTTCTTACTGGTGAGGCAGTGGGAGAGACAGGAAAGGCCTTGACTCTGTGTAAGCGCTGCTCAGCTGTAACTAAAACATCTCAGAATTATCAATACTGCTGATATTCAGCACATATCAAAAACATAGCCCCATATCAGCTACTATGAAGAAAACTAGCTCTATACCAGCAAAAACGAACACGCGTTGTAAATCCTTCCAAAACATGCGCTGTGTCTTTTTTTATTCCCTTCCATCTTTGTCCCTCAATTGTTCTCATTTTACCAATTTGTCTTCATCTTGGAGTAATAATTTTGCATTTCCCAAAGGGTAAGAACTACAGAAGAATCGGTTTATTTAACTGATGTGAAATTTTATGAAAGGTATTCTACTATAACACATTCAAGACTTGATAACTAAGTTTTCCAATTGACATTTTTTCAGTGGCTGTTTATTTGAAAATCATCTGAAATATAAGACATATTCTCTGTTTAGAGAATCTGGTGAATCACAGAATCACAGAATAACCAGGTTGGAAGAGACCCACTGGATCATCGAGTCCAACCATTCCCACCAATCCCTAAATCATGCTCCTAAGCACCTCATCTACCCTAACCTTAAACACCTCCAGGGACGGTGACTCAACCACCTCCCTGGGCACACCGTTCCAATGCCTAACCACCCTCTCTGTGAAGAACTTTTTCCTAATCTCAAGCCTAAATGTCCCCTGGCAGAGCTTGAGGCCATTCCCTCTCGTCCTGTCTCCTGTCACTTGGGAGAAGAGGCCAGCTCCCTCCTCTCCACAACCTCCCTTCAGGTAGTTGTAGAGAGTAATAAGGTCTCCCCTCAGCCTCCTCTTCTCCAGGCTGAACAACCCCAGCTCTTTCAGCCGCTCCTCATAAGATTTGTTCTCCAGCCCCTTCACCAGCTTTGTTGCTCTTCTCTGGACTCGCTCCAGAGCCACAACATCCTTCTTGTGGTGAGGGGCCCAGAACTGAACACCGTACTCGAGATGCGGTCAAATAATAAAGTGAAATAAAGTATTAAGCTTGAGAAGAAAGTGTGCTATATACAGAAGTGATTTCTCTCTATATATGATGAGGGAAGCAAAAGTTAAAAAGTATTATTCCACCATGCAGTCAACTTATCCCTGCACAACTCAGTTGACATTACCATCTAACTCAATTTTTAGACATTCAAACAAGCCATGATAGTTGCTTAGGTTAAAGAAAAATTGTAAATTACATGCTAAAGATAATAAAACCATGGCCACAATAAAGTCTTTATGAACTACTCACATGATTTCTCTGATGTTAAGGTTGAGATTAACATCCTTCTTTAGGTTCTCCCTTGTAAATAGAAAAAGATCTTCACTGCAGTCCATTATATGATATTTTTAATGGAGACAGCAATTGAAATATAGAGACATCTGTCTTTTTCCACTGATCATTTTAGATGAGGTGGAAGAATAAACAAACAGTGGAAACAAGGTGCATAGTTTTAGGAGGGCTAAAAGGGAGAGAATTCCTAAATACCTGTCTTACTTTCCTTTCTGTCTCATATCCTGCCACCTGTAAAATTGGCGTGATATGCATCGATAGAAAACACTCATGATCTTTAAACATTCACTCCAGTATCATCACTGGACTCATGGTCTTTAAACATTGACCCCAGTATCATCACTGGATAAGATGTATTTTTTTCTGAGCAAACATTGTAATCTTGTTTTTATTTTTATGGAAATATTAATTGTGGTAGGTTGGTACACAAACCATTTGAAAAAGTCTTATGCAGACAGAAGGAAATAATTTATTTTGATGACAGGAGAGAAAATTCAGCTATTCATGTTTTACATGGTGTTCCTATAACCTCTTGTCAGTATGAAGCAGACAGAAGTAATTAATCATTAAGAATCCTTAGAAGCTCTTAGAGAAGCTTGTGGAGATGTAAAAACTATCATTTTTACTTGATTTATATGGCACAAAAGATAAAAACAAAACCCCAAACCCTACTACAGTTTACTCAGCAGTGCTACTTGACTGCAGGTGAGGATATATGACAAATATGATTAATTTTTGCATTGTAATGTTGTCATACTACTTGCAGCTTTAGACCACCACAGATAAAGTAGCATAATTCTTATTCTTGTTTTTACCATTACCAGGGTTTATTACTTATTCTAATCTTGTATGCTAGGGTCATTGAAATATACTTAAATTAGCTTCAGGACCTCGGCTGACTCTTCAGAACAACTATACAGTTATTTAGAAGTTATTTAAAAAATGAACATAATAAATATTTACCACTGAAAAAGATTTTGTCTTGGATAGTCAGTGTGTAGCAGGTAAGCTTTTTCTCCTGTGCAGTTTCTCACAGCACAAGCATGGAATGAAATAAAAGCACAAATTGTTAAAATGATTCAAAAGGAAATAAATGCATTGCCATACTAGTCTGTCAACTCCTGAGTTCATTCTACTCAGAAAAGCTGTGAAAAATTAAGAGGAAAAGAAGAATGTTATTTATGTTTTTGTATGAGAGATTTAAAATGAATTGGAAAGCTAGTCAGGTGAAGATTCACTAAAAGGTTGTTGAAGGTAGAAGAGATGGAAGAAGAAAAACTGTGCTACAAAAAGGTAATGGAGGGTAGAAAATAGTTTCTGCAAGAGTGCAGAGAATTGGAAAAACGTTATAAAGCGTATATAGCAGTGGTATAAATTTAAATCTTAAATTAGTCACCTAAAAATAGACTAGGCTAGATTTGTCTACATTCCTTCTACAACCAATGGATAGAAAGAAGTGCCCCAGAGAATAGTTTGTTCCGTTTGTCTTTGACAGCTTAATAGTTTGTATAAATACCAAGGGATAAATTCCTCTTTGAAAGTGCCTGCTTTATTCTGCTGCTGACAGAGGTAGCCTAGAGAACTCTGGTAAGGTAAAATAGGTCTTACTAGGATTTGAGAAATATTCAGGCTTTAAATTTACTGGTTTAAACTGAATGCTGAAGCACATGAGAATTCTCTCTAATAACATTCTTTGAGAGTGTGAAAATGTTAACTTTATATATTCAATGAATGTGTTCCTATTGATTTCAATATGAATTTCAGAATAGCAAATGTAAGCCACTTGGCTAAGATATAAAGGAGATGGGACTCTATTTGGAAGTTACTTTTATGAGAGTTAAAGCTGTTCTTGATCTATGTTGTTGAGCAGAATCAATATAAAAAAGTATGAGCCTTAACATGACAGAATATTCTGCAGTGATAAAACACATTAAGTCCTAACATGAGCTTGTCTTCATAAGTTGCACTAGTGTTACCATCTCTGCTGAAGACCAATAGTCAAGCTGCTTGCTGATCTCCAGTAAAAGTCCCTTATACATAACAGGAAATTAAATGTGGTCTTTTTCACAACTGAAAATATTTCCTCTACAACATGAAAATTTTAGAACTAATCTTTTTCAATATATTCAATAGTAAGAAATGGGGTATTTAGAGTGACTAAGGTTGTGAGTTCAGCAGTTTTCATGAATGTTTTCTTGAATTTCTATACACATTCATAAATGTTTATGCGCATGTCACTTCTATGAGAGTTTCGTGGGTTCCCCTCCCTAAAGTATTCCTGTTATCAAAATGTCTGCCCTTAATTCAGCTTTGTCTTCCATGATGGTAGTGTTAGGTGTATATAAGTAGGTCTAGACCATTTTGAAATATACAAATTGTTCCTCAGCTATAGATAAGAAATGAGAAAATTTAAGTGGAAGAACAAATCTTTCGTCCAAGAGGATTTAAAGTAACCATCATTAACATCAGCTGCGTATTGATTCCAGTACTAAAATTATTTAAAGCATAGAAGAACATTGTACAGAATTTGCTGTTACCTTTCGGGGTTTTGGTACTCCCATTGCTGCAGAAAATAATTTTGTAAAACTTTTCATGTAGTGAATTTTTTTTAATGGAAAATTACTATACACATAAAAGTTAGACTTCCTTCTATTGCTACTTTATAGTTGTTAGGCTATATTATTAGACACTATTGTCCCTAAAAACCTGTCTTTTTCATAATAACAGTATCTGAGAAAAAGCTGCAAATATCTTTCCCTTTAGTGGTCTTGAAAACAGAGAAGAGACATAAGAATATTATTTTTTAAGGTCAATTTGCAGCTAACACATTTGATACTAGAAAATTCTCACAAAATTCATAGAATCATAAAATTGTAGAAGAATTTGAGTTGCAAGGGACCTCCAGAGGTCATCTTTTCCAACCTCCCTGTAGTAAACAGGGACATCTTCAACTAGATCAGGTTGCTTGGAGCTCTGTTTAACCTGACTTTGGATGTTTCCAGGAATGGGATGTCTACCACATATCTGGGTAATCTGTTCCAGTGTTTCACCACCCTCATTGTAAAAAATTTATTCCTCATTCTAGTCTGAATATGCCCTCCTGTGGTTTAAAACCATTACCGCTTGTCGTAATACATCAGGACCTGCTAAAAGTTTGTCCTCATCTTTCTTATAGGCACCCTTTGAGAACTTTAAGGTCTCAATAAGGTCTCCCCTCTCTTCTCTAGGCTGAACAACCCCAAACCCTCTCTTCTCTAGGCTGAACCACAGGAGAGGTGTTCTACCCCTCTGATCATTTTTGTCGCCCTCCTTGTGTCCTCTTGTAGGGCTGCTTGAGAAGTTACCCTCAATGTTTCCTCAACCAGGAAACATCTGGTTTCACAGAATCACAGAATGACCAGGTTGGAAGAGACCCACTGGATCGTCGAGTCCAACCATTCCCACCATTCCCTAAATCATGCTCCTAAGCACCTCATCTACCCTAACCTTAAACACCTCCAGGGACGGTGACTCAACCACCTCCCTGGGCACACCGTTCCAATGCCTAACCACCCTCTCTGTGAAGAATTTCTTCCTAATCTCAAGCCTAAATCTCCCCTGGCAGAGCTTGAGGCCATTCCCTCTCGTCCTGTCTCCTGTCACTTGGGAGAAGAGGCCAGCTCCCTCCTCTCCACAACCTCCCTTCAGGTAGTTGTAGAGAGTAATAAGGTCTCCCCTCAGCCTCCTCTTCTCCAGGCTGAACAACCCCAGCTCTCTCATCCGCTCCTCGTAAGATTTGTTCTCCAGCCCCTTCACCAGCTTTGTTGCCCTTCTCTGGACTCGCTCCAGAGCCTCAGCATCCCTTCTTTCCCTCATCCAAGAGGCTAGTCACTCGGTCATAGAAGGTGATCAGATTGCTCTGACATGACCTGCCTTTTGTGAACCCATGTTGACTGGGCCTGATCACCCGGTTCTCTTGCATGTGCTTCTTGATAGCACTCAAGATCACCTGCTCCATGACTTTCCCCAGTACCGAGGTCAGACTGACAGGCCTGTAGTTCCCCGGATCCTCCCTGTGCCCCTTCTTATAGATGGGCACGACATCAGCCAGCCTCCAGTCCAGCGGAACCTCCCCAGTCATCCAGGACTGTTGGAAGATGATGGAAAGGGGTTTGGCCAGCACATCCGCCAGTTCCCTCAAAACTCTTGGGTGGACTCCATCCGGCCCCATAGTCTTGTGGGCATCTAGTCAGGCAAGCAAGTCTCTAACCACCTCCTCTTGGACTATGGGAACCTCATACTTCTCTTTAATCATAAATTCCAGACAGATACGGGAACTGTTACTGTCATGAACTCCACTGCATGCTATACTTCACACACAGTGGGTCTGTAAGTCCACATGGAAGTGGCCATACTTGTTTAAATTATTTCCAGTGGAGATGGTTCAAAATGTGTAATATCATGACTGTGTATCCTGACAAAATTTTATCATATCTAAATTTTACCAAAGATCTTTCTGGGGCAGAATGTAAAATACTATATAAAAGATTTTTTAAAATGCTGTATGATAAATAAATAAATAAAATAAGCAAACCAGTGGATTTTTTGCTTTGCTGCATCATATACTTACAATGTCAGAAGTTACCTAATACTCATATGAACATATGAATGATTCAGAAAAGTGATAAAACTGTGAGGATAACAGCTGTATCCCTATAGTACTGATAGAGTGATAACTGGTTTCAAATTGCTGCTTTCTTTTATGGATATGTTGGTTCCCTCCCATCACTGAACAACAAAAGAAAACATGAAAGTGTTCTAAACAAGGTTTGAGCTCAGTCTAATTTCCACTTACTTCAGATAGAACAGACTTGTGGCACTGTGATCTTAAAGTTTAATGTTCATTATCTAGATCAGTACACTGCACAGATTTTGCCTTCTGTTGATCTCAAAGCAATCTATTCTGCGTGCTGTAATTCTTCCACTAGATCGCACCTAAACAAAGTTTGCCCTCATTTTGATGAAGAATTCTATCAATAATTGACTGGACAGCTCATCCAACAGAATCAGTATATAAAGAGAAGCAGCGAATTGAGTGATAACTTGAAATATTCCAGTGAAACAAAAAAAAAGAAATCAAACCAGCTCCCTATAGTGTTCAATGTTTTAAAATTGTAATGAATAATGCAGTGGGGTTTAACTAAAAGCCTGTATGTCTTCAGAATCTTTATTGTGAGATTAGGAATAACAATAACACAACAATAATACTGAAACAATGATAATTCGTTATAATAGCAGAAGATAGTTCACGTATCTTTAGAATCAAAAGAGAAGGCAGAAAAAAAAAATCCATACAGTTAGAAAACAAACCCAGGCCTTCTTTAAACATCTTTTTTGATCCTCTGAAAGGTGAATACAAAAATTGTGCAAATAATGTTGTGTGGAAAGAGCTATAACAAGTAAAGCATATAGTTCTGCTTATGCCTAAGATTTTAGAATGTTCCTTCTCATTGGGTCCTGTATATAGTTGTTGATATCTTTCTTTCCACAGTCCCATAACTTGATGGGCCGATCGCATACTGTACTCAATGAACTTTATTGCATTTCAAAATTTAGGGCAATTATGTTCCTATTGCTCTAAATATATAGTCACATATCTACTACACGCTTAGCTCCTTGGTTACACATGATGTAATATGTGTTCGGCTTTTGCCTTCTATATGTGTTCACAGAATCACAGAATCATTAGGTTGAAAAAGACCCATAGGATCATCGAGTCCAACCATTCCTATAAAACACTAAACCATGCCCCTCAGCACCTCCTCCACTCATCCTTTAAACACCTCCAGGGAAGGTGACCCAACCACCTCCCTGGGAAGCCTATTCCAGTGCCCAATGACTCTTTCCATAAAAAAATTTTTCTGATGTCAAGCCTGAACCTCCCTAGGCAGAGCTTGAGGCCATTCCCTCTTGTCCTGTCATGTGTCACTTGGGAGAAGAGTCCTGCTCCCTCCTCTCCACAACCTCCTTTCAGGTAGTTGTAGAGAGCAATAAGGTCTTCCCTCAGCCTTTTCTCCATACTAAACAACCACAGCTCTCTCAGCCGCTCCTCATAAAACTTGTTCTCCAGCCCTTTCACCAGCTTCGTTGCTCTTCTCTGAACTCGCTCCAGAGCCTCAACATCCTTCTTGTGGTGAGGGGCCCAAAAATGAACACAGTATTTAAGGTGCGGTCTCACCGGTGCTGAGTACAGAGGGAGAAGAACCTCCCTGGACCTGCTGGACACGCCGATTCTGATACAAGCCAAGATGCCATTGGCCTTCTTGGCCACCTGGGCACACTGCTGGCTCATGTTCAGTCAGCTGTCAACCCCAACACCTTAATCTCTAGCACTGCTTAGGGTTGTTGTGCCCCAAGTGCAGGACCCGGCATTTGGTCTTGTTAAACTTCATGCCATTGGTCTCAGCCCATCCAGCCAGCCCGTTCAGATCCCTTTGAAAAGCCTCCTGACCCTCTATCAGGTTGACACTTACACCGTTGAAATAGCTAAATGGACACTTTCTGCTGTTGAAATAGCTAGAACTGTATTTTCACTGATGCCTTAATGATAGCCTCTTCCACACAGTCTTTTTTCTGACTATTTAATTTCTGATGTTGTCTCAAGTTGACGCTAAGAAGTGATGTAAAACACCTCATTGAAATGGCCAAATAATTGTTCTACCGTAGCTTTCTTGAGGGTTCATATCATTGCTGCATGATTCCGATAATGTCCTACACAGCTTGATGGTCTTTTTACTCTAAGAAAGATGTCTTAATCTCACATAATACAAAATCGTTTATTCTACTTAATCTTTCCTATGAGCTCTGTAGGTGACAGTTAGCCTAAATTAGCAGACTTCCCAGGTGTAGAGAATTGTTCATGTCAGATGCTTGTTGACACTTACTTTAATATTTCTTTAGCAGAAAACTTTGAAAAACTTGGATAAGATTATTTAAATGCCCTAAAGACAATGACAGTAATAAACAGACACCTGTTTGAAATGTGAGCTGTATTGCTTAGGAAATTGCGACTGGCTTGCTTTGATAGCTACATGAGTATGACATTCACAAAATCTCAGAAATCATGAAGGGATCTGACAGGGAACTTAATACTAGTGTCAGAATATAAGGTCAGAAAAATCTGCCTCTCATGTTATGACCAACTCCACAAGAAAGAACAGACAGATTACGGTTACAGGCAACACCTACAAGTAGGAAGCGGGTCCAGAGGACAAAAATGATCAGAGGGATGGAACACCCCTCCTGTGAGGAAAGGCTGAGAGAGCTGGGGTTGTTCTGCTTAAAAAAGAGAAGGGGAGACCTCATTGCATCCTTTCATTACTTAAAGGGGGCTTAGAAGAAAAATGGGGACAGGTCTTTTAGCAGAGCCTGTTGTGACAGGAAGAGGAGCAATGGCTTTAAACTGAAAGAGGGCAGATTCAGACTAGATGTAAGGAAGAAATATATAGTGAGGGTGGTGAAACACTAGAACCAGTTGCCCAGAGGTTTGGTAGACATCCTGGAAACATTCAAGGGCAGGCTGGACTGCATACAAGCAACCTGATCTAGTAGAAAATGTTCCTACTCAGTACAGGGAAGTGAAATAGATGACCTCTGGAGGTCCCTTTCAACCCAAATTATTCTATGATTTTATGATTCCAAGACCATTGATTGTTAAAAATCACTGCCTACTGCAGTACCAATAATTTATTCTTTTTTTGTTGTTGTTTTTAATGTAATGTTGTGTGTAAGTTAAATTAATTCCAGTGCATTACATATTTTTACTTACATTGAAATACATATTTGCACACAGACACAGACATATGGGGTGGCATCTATGTGCTTGCTTTAAGTAATGGTTTAATACAATGAAATGTTACATTCATGATTTGCACAAGAATACTTATTCAATATCTACACATAGATACAGATAATATCCATAGAACAACAAAAGGAACAAAGGAATGTAAACATTTTCACATGTTTAGTGACACATGTTTTTATTAAAAGACACAGTTGGCCAAAGCATTAATTCACTTTTCAGTTCCAGCTCCAGTGCTGCTGGAGTTTATTTTTAAGTCAGTGGGATTGGTAAAACATTAAAATGAATAAAGTCAAATATTAAAAAAAAATATTACTTGAAATTATTCAAAATTTTATATCTATGTGATTGATGTGTGTATTTGAGTGGAAACTCTAGTTCTGTGAAGGTTTGCAGTGTAGATAGAAGCATCTAAAATGTAGAAGAGGAAATGGAAGAACTATGAAATCCATCAGTGTTACTCAGCAAAATAAAAAATTAATGAAGGACAGAAACAGGAAATGTTAATTATTGCCTTAAAATCCTTGAAATGATGGAGAAAGACTGGAGCCAAATTTATGCGTGTTGTGGAGAAAGTATTTTGTCACTATACAGCTTTCTATGAACCTTGTGCTTTGTATTCTGTTTCTTGAGAAGAAAGCCTGTTCAGGTCCTTCACATCCAGGACTTTGTTGAGTGGGTCAGAATAACGCTAGAGATCTGGAAATACTAGTTTTTATATTATTTGGCTACATTTTTTTTCCCCACTGACTTGTGGAAGTTTGTTTATTTGTTTATTCTGTGAGTTTTCCTTCACTTTCTTAGTCTTTAGTCTCTATCTCTCATTAGCAATTTTTATGTTCCTTTTATACCTTTTTTTTTCAGAAAAAAAAATCTTTTTTTTGTTTGAAGAGTATTATAGTAATTCCCTAGCTATTTAATCAGGCTGCTGATCATCTTCCTCTTTAATATGACTATTTCGAGGCAAATGCTCATTCAGCCACTTTCATGTATTATTTGGTGTGCACTGACACACTGCACTCACATTCTCACACAGGGGTGTTTGCTCAGGGCACATGGTGTAGGTATCTCACCTAGGGCCAGCAGAATAAATAGCAGCATAATCTGCTTCTGGTGAGATGTCTAGAAGAAAAGTGTAAAACTTTATTTTTTAAAGATCATTAAGTGCTTGAAGAATAGATGCCTGATTTTATAGTACTTAAGTAGGAGACTAGTGACACAGAACTTCAAAAATCCTGGGCCAAGTGCAAAGTCCAGGTGACCAACGATGGCCAGAGGGAATGAATGATCCATGAGTCCTTCATGAGCTTATAAGTAGCTAGGGGCAAGATTTTCATTCTCCAGTATCATGAATATGTGGAGCTCCAAGAAAAGCATCTTTGCTGCAGAGTTAGCACACTATGCCCTGTGAATCATTATTTATCTTTTCACTGTATTCACTCATGAGAGTTTGAAAAAAAAAGAAGGGAATTTAGCCACCTGGACAGATCATACATCTTCTTGGGCACTGGAATTATTATTTCAACTGCAGAGACCTCCCCAATGAACTTCAGCATCCAACATTTTTCCCCTCTACCCTGTCAATGATAAATCAAGTTTTCTGGGATGAAAAAAGCACACTTTCAGTTAGAAACTCCTTAGTGATCTGTGCTGTGTAAATGAAATCTTAAGAAATTAGTTAATGTTTCCATATCTAAGAAGATCATAGCCTACAGGACTTTCACTTTGTATTTTAAGTATTGTTTTGGCATAAAAACCATTATACTAATATTTAACTTCATATTGTTAGAACTGTTTTAAGAGAAAAATAATAATTAACAATTTGTAAGTGAAATTAGCAATAACAGTATATAAAAATAAATTTATGGGAAAATTTATGGTTCTGCTGAGCTGGAAGTCAGTGAGTTTTTAGTACCATAGAAGTATAAAAAATACCAAATTTGCACTTAGAGCACAACTTTAGATCTCTTTCTTCTATATCTGTCTCTCTATGTCTCTATCAATATATTAATCTATAAATCACAGAAAGTAGAATTTATTCAAAGAAATGGAGAAATTCAGATAGGACTCAGAAATGGCCATTGTGATATTAGCCCAAATCAACTGTGGTTTCTAAAGCATGAAACCTCTAGTTGTTATTCAGCCATTCATTTCTTTTCCTTTTCTTAACTTTTTTGCTATATGGATGAGAATAGTTTAAACAAGTATATTTATATTAGTACATGCTGCTTTGTTTGCTTTAATACTGTAGAAGTAAAGTAACCATTAGTATTGAGTTATTTTTAGTTCTGAGAAAAAAATTACCATTAATTACTATTTGTCCATTAATTGGAGATAAAAAGACAAAAATTAAAGTTTTTTCTTTCCCCCTAAATTAAGCTGTGTTGTAATTGTATCCTGAAAAATCTGATTTCCTTTAACTGGTACTTATAAATAACATTAATTACAAATTGTCTATGAGTGTTCCACCTGACAGTTGACTCTACACTTCATCATGAAGAAATACTACAACAGCCCTTATTTTTTAACTTTTCATTAACTTGTTCCAAAAAAATAAAGTAATATAGATGTATCTCTCAAGTAAATATTTTGACTTGTTTATCCTGAGTCTATTCTAGATTTCTCTAGGTCCCTCCTCTCTCCTTTCAGTGAAACCTTACTGATTCTTGTCACTGTTCCTTAGTCAAAATTGCAAAAAAAATAGAAGGAAGAGTGTCATCTGCTTCCCAGTCAAAGTACTAACTTACTTGTATAGTTAATTCTGCACTATAATAAAATGATAATAAACTGATTTACTAACATATGCAGATGTTTCAAATTATATATATGTAAAACATTTTCTCTTTCTGCAGGCAAGGTGTACATGTGCATATATTTACATTAAAACTACTACATTGTTTCTTTTGTCAATAAATAGGAGTATCAGTGCGTCTTTTATTATTTACCCTGTCACTGCTCACTGAGTTCCACAACAGATGGAGATGCCATCATACACAAGCAACATCTTAGCTGGGCAGAACTAGCAGATTTTTCATTAGATTGATCTAGTAGGTGTATTGGAAGAGATACTTTCAAAAGTCATTTAAAATGACCTTTTCTCTACCAGTCTTATGTGTAGAATGTCCTACCCCAAAGACATAAGAAATAGTACATGTAAAGGATTCTATTAAGAAAAAAAGGTTTACAGGCAAAGGTGAAAGACCCTCTTCTTAAGTATAGTATTAAGAGTCACCTATAGCTCTAAAGATAAGATTTTGATGTGAAAATTGACCTCTGTGATGCTATTAGTAAAAAAAAAAAATATTGCTTAAAACAGTGTCTTTGTCCAGAGATTGATGTTCCTAGTTATGGAAAAGATATTATTCTAGTAATAAATACTGGGGCTTTTTTACTCCCGCCCTCCTCCACACTCCATGGCTAATGATTACCAGAGGGCAAATCTTTAAATCTTGTTTTTAGTAGGGCTATTACAAAAAAGCTCATTAGGAGAAAATAAATTAGGACAGAAAATGAGTTAATTCAATTTCTTTTAAATTGTATATGTATTTCTCTTAAATTATGTATTTATTTGTTTTATAAAGAATTGGTTTAATATTAAGAGAGAAACTGAAAAACTAAAGCAATCAAAAGAAAAAAATGTCTAAAGAACTCAAAAAATTCACTGGACATCTCCAGCTAAAAGAAAATGCCTGAAGATGAGTTTTCTAGTTTTGTGTAGTGATAACATTTAAAGCTTTAATGATCCAATCAAAAAATTTATATTTGGTTCTTATGGTGTATAGCTGTACAATTTCACAGTGAACTCCAGGAAATATTCTATGACATAATCAGAGCTTAATGATATGTGGAGGATTTTATATAATGGTAAGTGCCAAATACTGAAGTCTTTGTCACCTCTTACAGTGGTTTACCATAAGATACTAGGACAGGAAAACCATTATGCTCAAGCACCTCAGAGATCCTTCTTTGAGGTCCAGCTGGCCAAGGCCAGAAAAAATGCTCCAGTAAGTCTGATTTCATATTTATACCCATGTGAAACAAAACATTTCTCTCATCTTCCCTTTAGTTCATCACAAGATTAAAAATCCACGTGAGCTTGAATTTTTTAAAATTTTAAAAAACTGAACTTCACATAAAGCAATTTTTATGCTCATGTCTAAGTACATATGATGAATTTCTGTCTGCCTTTGATATATAAAAGCCTATATCTCTTTTAAAGGCTGTTTCTAATATAATATTTCCCTTATTAAATTTTTAACTGAAAAAAATTACACTTATTCTCTGGAAATACCAGAAAAAAACATTCAGAAATAGCGAATAAAATTTTTCAAGAAATATTGTATTTTGGTATGACTGTATCACTCACAATGATTGCTGGCAAATTCAAGACTGAAATCTACATGTACTACAGGCACTGACAGAATTTATGAGCAAGACTCTTCTTCCTTCCACCTCTCTCCTCTACATCTATACGCTTCTTTTGGTAACCAATATACAGGCCATAAATGATATAGCAGTTAACATAAACTGCAAGACCTGTGAGCATTGAGTGGTACATGCCTTGCCTGTAGTTTAACTCGATGCCATGGACCTACAAGTATACACAGACTCATCCTCCAGTGCCACTGTCCTCCATGTGGGCCTGAGAACACAGGCAGAAAGGGTCCCTGGGCTGGAAAATCAGAAGATGCACATACTGGAAGAGAGGCAAAGCTCAGTATGCAAAGAGCTTAAATAGAATATAGTGACACTGTTACTATGTCACCACACTGAGGATACGATAGTCAACAACAGTGACTGCAAATACACTCGCTATGCTAATTTCTTCCATTCCGCTATCAAGACCAAAATTTTCAAACTTTCAGGACAATAACTCCTAAAAATACCTAGAAGCACTCCAGATACTTAGTTACCCACAAAAACATGTGCCAACTAAGATTTCCAAATCCTAAGCTACTACAGAAGGTTTGAAAACTAACATGACTATTTGAAATATTACCATGTGAATCAAAGGGAGTTCCCCATCTAGATATTTTTGAAAATCCATATTTAAAACAATTCCAAGGAACCATCTAAAAATTCCTAATGTAACAGTGACTCTAGTTTGGATAGCTACAACTACTAATGTTCAGAATATTTTCCTTTACCATTTAGGACAAGGATGCCAGGGCTATGAATCATGGAACAGTTGATCTTGAGTGCTATCATGAAGCACATGCAAGACAACTGGGTGATCAGGCCCAGTCAACACGGGTTCATGAAAGGCAGGTCTTGCCAAACTAACCTGATCACCTTCTTTGACAAAGTGACTCGGCTGCTGGATGAGGGAAAGGCTGTGGATGTGGTCTCTCTGGACTGCAGTAAAGCCTTTGATACAGTTTCTCTCAACTTTCTGCTTAGGAAACTGTCGGCCTCTGGCCTGGACAGGCAAACGCTTTCCTGGGTAAAAAACTGGTTGGATGTCCAAGCCCAGAGAGTGGTAAATGGAGTTAACTCCAGCTGGAGGCCAGTTACAAGTGGGGTTCCCCAGGGCTCAGTGCTGGGTCCAGCCCTGTTCAATGTCTTTATCAATGACGGCATTGAGTGCGGATGACACTAAGCTGGGTGTGTCAATTGACACTAAGGAAGTGTCAATCTCTTGAAGGGTAGGGAGGCTTTTCAAATGAATTATTTCACCTTTTGAATGAGGTGTTTTATGTCACTTCTTAGCATCAACTTCAGGTAACATCAGAAATTAAATAGTCAGGAAAAAGACTGTGTGGAAGAAGCTATCAATAAGGCATCAATGAAAATACAGTTTTAGCTATTTCAACAATGGAATATATCCATTTAGTTATTTCAACAGTGGAAGTGTCAATCTGATGGAGGGTTGGGAGGCTCTGCAAAGGGATCTGAACAGCGTGGATGGATAGGCAGAGTCCAATGGCATGAGGTTTAACAAGGCCAAATGCCAGGTGCTGCACTTGAGGCACAACAACCCTAAGCAGACCTACAGATTGGGAGAAGTCTGTCGAGAAAGCTGCCTGGAGGAGAAGGACCTGGGGGTGCTGGTTGACAGCCGACTGAACATGAGCCAGCAGTGTGCCCAGGTGGCCAAGAAGGCCAATGGCATCTTGGTTTGTATCAGAAATGATGTGACCAGCAGGTCCAGGGAGGTTATTCTCCCTCTGTACTCGGCACTGGTGAGACCTCACCTCGAATACTGTGTTCATTTCTGGGCCCCTCACCACAAGAAGGATGTTGAGGCTCTGGAGCGAGTCCAGAGAAGAGGAACAAAGCTGGTGAAGGGGCTGGAGAACAAGTGTTACAGGGAGTGGTTGACAACTGGAGTTGTTTAGTCTGGAGAGGATAAGGCTGAGGGAAAACTTTATTGCTCCCTACAACTACCTGAAATGAGGATGTAGACAGTAGGGAGTTGGCCTCTTCTCCAAGTGACAAGAGGATGGAAGAAGGGGAAATGACCTCAAGCTCCATCAGGGGAGATTCAGGCTTGACATCAGAAAAAAGGTCATAAAACACTGGAACAGGCTATCCAGGGAGGTGGTTGAATCACCATCCCTGGAGGTATTAAAAAGAGATGTGGATAAGGTGCTCAGGGACATGGTTTAGTGGTTGACAGGAATGGCTGGACTAGATGATTCTGGGGGTCTTTTCCATCCCAGTGATTCTGTGATTCTGAGCAGTGTCAGAAGCACAGACATGTGTCATTCCAAGACATTATGCACATGGTTTTTGAAGGTAGTGAGAAGAGTCTCTAACAGTCAAAGAAAAAAAAACCATGCTACATATTTTAGAGTAAGCAAAAAACCTGAGAGTATTATTCTAGAACAACAACAGCGGTCACTGTGTCCTTTTCCTATGAGATTGTGAAATTAAGATAAAATAAGATAATATTTTTCATTAGCTATCCAATTCAGATTAACATACGTTTATTTAGAAAACTAATTTTCACTCCAAAACTCAAAACTTATATGACAACGATATGGAATGAATAGCTGAAGAAAACCTCTTGCAATAAGCACTTTAGGAAATATGAGCTGCCCAGAAATCCTGCAAATATTATGCAGAGCAGTAGACCTGGATAGCCAGCTGGCATCACTAGTGCAACTTTTATATGAAATTGCATTTCACACAAAAACCGTTTTGGTGATTTAAGAAGATTCCCTTCTTAAATGTACGAAATGGTTTGGGATATGAACCATGTGAGTAGCAAGAATAAAAATCACTTCCAAATCCTTGCAAACACAAAACAGAAGGCCCAGAAGGTGAAGGAGAAGGCAGTTCTATGCTTCACTGCCTAACATTTGGCTATGAGGAGAGTGAAACAGATGACCAGTTCAAAAAAAAAAAAAAAGGGATATACAACTGGGACTTCCAAACCTCTGGTAAGTCTGTAGTGATTAGGGGCAAATACCTTGTTGTTAAGTGAAAGGTCCAGTTCCCCAGAAATGTAGACATTAAAATACCTAATTTTCTCAGATCTTCATCTGGTTCTCTATAACCATGCCATTCTTTTTTTATCTCATTAATTAAGACATTCAGATTTCATGATGTGTGCCTAATGTGGGATACCCATTGTTTTTTAAAAAAAAAATAATGCATGATGTATTTGTCTGCTTACTTAGTGATCTTTGTACTTCACTGACATAGTATATTTTTGTTTTTTCAAGCTACTTTGACAATTTACTATAGCTATAAGCAGAAGTCACTAATTTATAGACTTCATATAGGATTTTCTGGTTTTCTTTTCTTTTCTCTCCATTTATATAGTATCTGATTAATTCTCTTTCTCATCCAACTTCTTTACTCATCTTTTCTGTTGCTTTCTGTTTGCCTCCACTGGTCCACAGTTTTTCTATCTGCCCCTATGCCTCCTATTTCTCTTCTCTCTCATATCTTCTGTTTGTATTAGAACTGAGTCATACTTTTACGTTATTTGTAATCAAGAGCAAATTCTCTCCAAAATAAAACATGTAGCCAATTCCTGAAGGCAGCTTCACTTCGATAAACAATTACATATTGAAAGAATGATAGAAGAGAATTACGTTAAAAAGCTACGTTCCGATTTCCTAAATGTGATATTTTTAATTTTTTTTTTGCTTCAAAGGTGTTCCCTGTGAGCTAAACATTAAGGGCTGTGAGTGTAAACAAAACTGATATATCAATGGAAAACCTCTTCTTCTTCTTTTTCTTCTTCTTCTTCTTGGTCTCCTTCTTCGTCTTCTTCATCTTCTTCTTCCTCTTCCTCTTCCTCTTCTTCCTCTTCTTCTCCTTCTTCCTCTTTTTTGTCTTCTTAAATTAATGTATGTATTTGTGTTTATTATAAAATTAGTAGTTAAATTACATATATTAAAATAAAGTGTTATGACGATTCAATGTAACAGCATAACAGTTAATTTTTTTTTCTAAAATTGTAGCATTTTGCTTTGGCCAAAAAGCATGTTTTATTTTCAGTTTGGTAAATAATATATTCTAAAATATGTAGTACCTTTTTTCCAGTCTTCAAAATACCCCTGATAATGCTAGGTCCGTTTGCATGATTGTATCTCAAAGGAGATGAGGTTTGTTTAGTTAATACATAACATCTCAATGAAGAATGATTTTACTTGGAAATGAATTCTTCAAACAACAAAAAGTCGTGCTGTTTTCCACTGTACTTTCTTCTTCTTGTGGGTAAAATCTGAAGAAAAAATAACTGGAAACTATTAGGGGGCATGCAGTATAGTAGGTCATAAGGTAACAAAATGAAAACTCCTCCACCTGAAACACATTTTGGCATTCATCTGAACTTGGATATACTAGTACAAACATTTTTGCTGTTCAGCTAGTGAATCTGGGAGAAAGAGGTCCCTAAGGAATGTGAAGCCAAGTAAACAGACTCTGAAATAACATAATCACTGTCAACTGCATATAAAAACCAGTGCTCCTGGAGAAGATAAAATCTATCCATTTCCTCCACTGGTTTAATTGAAGAGCTTCTTTGTAAAATGAGGTTCATACTGTGATGGCAGATGCTCCAGCATTCTCTGTACTAGATTGGGAAAGTTCTAATGAGAATTGCCTACAAGCAAGCAGTACTACTGAACAGCTGTGAAAGAGAAGTGCTCACTTCCAGTACCCTTTGATCCCTTGACTTAGAGTCTATTCCAAGAGCTCCAAAGTTCTGTTTTTTAGAATCATAGAATCATAGAATAACCAGGTTGGAAGAGACATCAGGATCATAGAGTCCAACTATAGATGTGAACCTTGTGAAGTCAGAAGCAATCTTCAAGGCAATGATTAAAGTAACTCTGATATGTATTAACTATACAACTTGTGAGCAAAGCCATCGAAGGTTTGATAATAACAGAATGACACCTTGAAACAAAATTCCATTAGAAAAATAAGCAATGGCATATAGCAGTGTAGACCCAATGCAACGTGCAGAGGTGACACAAATGTTGCTGCAAATTACAATTAATTATTATCTAGGAATTATTTGAGTTCTGGGATGAAAACTGAAACGTTAGACTAAACATTGTTTACTTTTCTGTTATGGATTTGGAATCAGAGTAAAACAAGTTTAATATGCTACCTGCCAAAAGTTTCCAGCATTGCCCCAGACCTTCCTCTAGGAATAACGTTTTTCATTGTGTTCCACACAGATACAGAGATACTTCTCTCCTTTGTAAAGCATTTCAACATATTTGATTCAAGTTTATAAATGGAATTCTGCTTATTCCCCTAGCTCCTCTTTTGGTCTCTAATCTATTTTTATTCCAATCAAACCTTTCTACCAAAATTATGTCATTGTACAGATACGCATTTATTTCAACAGTTCTTCTAATATGTGAACCTGAGATTGGGCACACAAAAGACCCAATAGTAGTCAAAGGTCACAAGTGCTGACACAACAAGCATGCTTTAGAAGGGTGTAGCCCTTAGCAAATGGATGTAAGCCAACAGAGGCATCTGGCTTCAGGGCCAGGATTGCTCTCTGACCTTCCTTCTTTCAACAGTACAGATATAATGATGGGTACGTCAAACTGCTACACTAGATCAATACCGGCATACTCAGTATTAATCTCTATTATCATGACTGCTTTGAGATTTTTTTAATGATCTGTTGTAATAAAAAAATAGAGGTTTTGGAGAATCTGAAAAAACAAAATCAGTCTAGTGCTTTTTTACGTTCTTATTTATTTTGTTTGAAAAATTTAAAAGTTACAGAAACGATCTAAGTAAAAACATATTTAATAGGACAGTAAAATCTTTTCTTTGGTCTATTTTACTGGGTCACTTATGTAATGCAAAAAAGTAATAAAATAGCATAAAGACAAATCACAAGGGGTTTTTATATGTTTGTAAAAAGTAAAAAGTGGAGCTCAGGCCCTCAATCTATTTTAATAAAAGTTATGGAAATTGAAATATGCATTAGCTACAATCAATATATTAAAGCACTGTGGCTACTCAATCGCTATGAAAACAGTTAAGATTGAGCTTATTCAACCTCTGATTTCTTGAGTTCATCAACAATCTAACCTCCTCTCAAATACACTATAGTAACTATTCCCTGAAAAAGGTTACTCAGCTCTTATCACAGTAGTCAGAAGAAGTGGCACCAAGGTGCACATTGGCAAATCAGTGTAAGTAGTGGAATTTTTATGTTGGGAAGATGAAACTAACCAATTTCTCTCCTGTATGTGCAATTTGGAGTATCTCATTCAATGCTTTTAAATAAATACCGTGTTGCAAAAACTAATTGTGAATCTGCTTCCAACTAAATAGCTGTTAATGAAAGACTTAATATAAGGAAGTATATCTGTGGCTTTTACCTTCCAACTTTTTTGCTGGTTTAGACAATGTTTGTCTAGAAACAAGACGTTTATTTTGCTGGAAACATGGAAATATAGTCCAATGGAATCATAGAATCAGAATAACCATGTTGGAAGAGACCCGCCAGGTCATTGAGTCCAACCATTCCTGTCAAACACTAAACCATGTCATTAGCACCTCATCCACCTGTGCCTTAAACACCTCCAGGGAAGGTGAATCAACTACCTCCTTGGGCAGCCTGTTCCAGTGCCCAATGACCCTTTCCGTGAAAAATCTTTTCCTAATGTCCAGCCTAAATCTCCCCTGGTGGAGGTTGTGGCCGTTCCCTCTCGCCCTGTCCCCTGTCACTTGGGAGAAGAGGCCAGCTCCCTCCTCTCTACAACCTCCTTTCAGGTAGATATAGAGAGCAATGAGGTCTCCTCTCAGCTGCCTCTTCTCCAGGCTAAACAACCCCAGCTCTCTCAGCCGCTCCTCATAAGGCTATAATAATAATAATTTCCAGGAATGTGTATGTCATATCTAAAAGGTTGTATCTCACCCTCTTCATCTAAACATCAGAAATAAAACTTAATTGAAAATTTATGTTCTCTCTAAAGTCACGGGTCTCTAAAGTCACAGACTGTGTCTGTGTCCAACATACATCGTGATGGTGAACCCTAACCCTCCTCGCCACCTGGCACCTGTTGCATACCCTGGAAATTGCACAAGAGTATAAGAGTGTTTGAAAGCACAAGACTCTGAAAAAACGGTGGGAGTTCAGCCACAGCTGTAACAAACATCCTTCTGAAGACATCTGGATTTTTTCCTCACAGAAGCCTAATAGGTGTGATTCAGCAGAGGCTCTGGCAGCAACCAAAAGCTCAAGAAGTATCTGGATTCCAATAGATACCAGAATCAACTCAGAGTTTGGTTTGAGATGTAGCAGCATACATGTACAAGCATTTCTTCCTTTAGTAACTCTAGAAATAGCTCAGATCACATGTGCAAAGTGTCATGGAATAAGCCTCACACCAAATGATAACAATTTAATAAAAATGTAGATAGTTTCACTTATTGTGCCAGTATTTGGAATTGACAAAAAATGAAGGAATGAATCTTCTGTTGGCATTGGCGGTAAAGTACATAAATTAAATATATATATTTTAATATTTAACTCTAAAAATAAAATGTAGATTACACGAGTCAGGGTGGAACTATAATTTCCCATCACTGGGGACAGAACATCAGTGAAATATCACTGTAAGGGTAATACATATTATTGCAGTGTAGGACTCTATTCACTTTTGTTCTTGAATAATTGTCATAACGGAAATGTCACTTTACCCTTATTATTATTGGTCTATATACTTCCTCTCTACTGAGGTTGATAGTTCAGTGCAAGAGAGCAAAGAATATCACATGCTTCTACTGTAAATATTCTACATGCTGTTTCTTTTCTCTGGAGACTTTGCCTCTATTCAAAAGCCATTTGAACTACACTGCTTGATCTGTGATTTCTGCAAAGCTATTTCATTAAAATACATATTCAGTTATACAACAGTGGTCATATCTCTTAAAAAAAAAATGAGCCTGTAAACTTATCAACTGACTATTGACTTTACCCAGCCATTTACTGTGAGCCAAAACTGAGAAACTCTATGAACTTCCAAAGTTTTTTGTTATATTTTTTTGGGTGGATGGGATGTGAGGTGATTCGAAGTTTCTACTAGAAGAAGTTAATGATATAAAGTCCTTTAATTTTCTGACAGTATAATGTAGATTTAAATTAAAGTTGTCATTTTGTATTGTCTGCTGTAACTCATTCCTTTTATATAGATGTCCATATGGTTTGTTATTCTTAGCATGGGCTCTATAGGCTTTCCCTTACTTGAATTTATAACTATTGAACAACATATTACATATATCCTTTTTATCCACATTTCTGGTAGTGGTAGAATGATTAAATTTTTATTAGGTAGAGCAACAAAATATAATTTAATTTTGTTGTTTCTGTGGCCATGCAAAACCAAGCTGATGATTGTAGGAGAATGAACGTAAGGAAAAATATTAAGCAGCCTGTTAATTTTGATTTATTAATAAGCATTCATTAGAACAGATTTTTCTCCATTCAGTATTGGAATAGGGAGTTCTTGCAAGATTAAGAGGATTTTAAGGAGAAGAATTAACTACAATAAGGATAATTTGGAGACATCCACTTGATTGTGTAGATTTTTAACACCATACCATTTTAGAAATGGTCCTTACTTTTTGTAAGAGAGGACTTTGATTATTTAAATGAAGATTTTGTGATTTAGACATTTTGTTTTACTACAGGTTCCCTGATCAAGGGTAGCCTATTGATGAAGTCTTTTTACTTCAGCTGCAGGAGGCATCACACTTGCAGGCTCTTGTGCTGGGAGACTTCAACCACCCCAACATCTTCTACAAAAGTAACATGGCAAGTGCTGTTGGCAAACCTGGTGGTTCCTGGAGTGCATTGAGGACAACTTCTCAAGCTAAGTAATAACTAGCCCAACCAGAGAGGACACGACTCTGGACCCGATGCTCACCAACATAAGGGAGCCAATTGGTGATGTCAATATTGGAGGTAGTTTGGGCTGCAGTGATCATTCACTGGTGGAGTTGAAAGTCCTGAGGGATATGGGTCAGACAAAAAGGAAAATCAACACCCTGAATTTCAGGAGAGAAAAATTCCAGCTCTTCAAGGACTTACTAAATAGGACCCCATGGAACACGTCCCTCAGGGACAAGAGAGCAGAGTAGGTAGACCTTTAAGCATAGTTTCAATACAGTGCAAGAGCTCTCAGTCCCCCGGTGTAAGAAACTAGGAAATGAAGGCAAGAAACTGTCATGTCTGAGTTGAGACCTACTGGTCAAACTAAAGGGCAAGATGGAAATGCACAGGCAGTGGAAGCAGGGATAGGTATCCTGGGGAGAGTACAGAGACATTGTCTGATTGTTTAGGGATGGAGGGCAGGAGGACCAAGGCACAGCTGGAGCTGAACTTGACAAAGGATGCAAGGAAGTCTAATACATTAAGTTCTGCAACCTTGATAATTTCATCAACAATTGTTTCTGTGTTTTATTACTGGAGCTGACCTCAAGGTTCATGTCTTTTTAACAGTTTCTCCAGAGAATAAACATGTATTTGGCATGCTACCAATGTTGCTGGAAGAAAATACTATTATCTCACATGGACACTTGAAAACTAGAATGTACAAAATTTGAAGAATATGTAAAATAAATCTTGAGATGACTGGAAATCACTTGGGATTCTCCAAAGTATCAATGGCAAAATGGCAGCATCAGGTTAAGAAAACAAATCCAAGGTATCAAAGCATATTTGTTGGCTTTTTTTTCAGAACAAGATGTATTCAGTAGTCTTTGGACAATAACTAACAGACACTAGTTGAACTTTCTGAAAACCTCTGAGCCTAGATATTGTTTAGGTTTCCTTCTTCATTGTATTGCCATATGCTGCATTAAAAATGCCTATATTCTTCCCAATATCCAATTTAATTTCTCTTTTATGCAAGGCAATTTGTTTTCTTGTCCTCCTCTGAACAAATGAGTTAAATAATTTAGCATCATCCTGCTTTTAATCATGTTTTATTTGCTACAAAGTCATTGTCATAGTTCCTACCTGTTTTTTCCAAGATAAATTACATTTCTATAGCCTTTCAGAAATGTCTTATCTTTTGAACATTTTTGGTTTTTTTCTCTTCTGTGGACTTCCATCAGGTCTGGGGTTTTTTTAATCATAGTGTAGAGGTGGTGTATTATGTGACTAGAAGTCTTATTTGGGACAAACAGAAGAAGATACATTTTCTATGCTTCTTTTTCAGCATTCCTACTCTTTACACTCAGATTAAGATCTGCCTTTTTGCATGTTTTTATCTTATACAGCCTTGTCTTACATGTGGTTTGCAATCCATTTAAAGCCCCACTTCATTTGAATTTCTACTATCTGGTCATATCTACATTTCTATTCATCATTCTAACTATAACTTCCATGGTCTAATTCTTTGTACTTGTGCTTACTAAATCTCATATAATTGAAATTGTTAATTCTCTGCAATTAATTTAGATTATTTTGAATTTGGATGTTTCACTTCAGTGTTTGGAATTCACTAACAATAGATGTAATATATGCTTTGTCTATTCAGTCAGCCTAGTCAGTAAAAAAATACATTGAGACTGACTCTTCAGTCAACCTTTCAAAAATGTAATTTTCCCAGGTCAATTGCAAACTACATGTAGATCAAGACTAAGTGTGATTTTTCACCTAATTACATACCTACTGTGATGATTTCAGCCATTTGCACACTCTTTTCGTCAAGAGCTTCCTATATATTAGTGTCAATAGTCTTTCTGAAGTGCTGATACAACCTATCTACTGATTATTCTTTATCCAACAGCATAATCATCCTGCCAAAGGAATAAATGAGATGGTTTTCTACTATTTGTTCTAGATACATCAATCTGAGGTCTCCCCTCTCCCTTCTACGCTACCCCACCCTTGTCCCTTATTTTCTATAAGCACATGATCTGTGTCATAATTTATTCAAGTATATTTCCAGAAAACAATATCAGTTTCAGTGGTCTCTAATTCTACTTACCTTGCTTTTCTGCCCTTTTAAATATAAGTACTATATCTGCCTTTCTCCAGTCCTCTGGGACCTTCCTCATATTACAGGGAGTCTCAGTGCTAATCACTAACACTTCATACACTGCATCAGCTTATTACTTCAAGGCTCCAGGGAGAATCTCATTAGAAATGGCCAAGGCAAATTTCTCTAACTTTCCCTTGACTGTTCATTCCCCACTTTATCCTATAGTCATCTTTTGATAGCAATAAATTTTGATATTGTTCTGTTTGTAGCTGATTTTTCTTTGAACAGAAAAAAGAGTAACTTCTATGTTCATATTTCTTATTTCACCTGTTGTTTGCTTGTGTTTGATATGTAATAGCTCATTTAGTAGTGAATTATTTGAGAAAATTAACATTCCTGATGTTTTCAGAATGCCCCATTTGAATATTAATATTTATGTGAAGATTGGTTTAGATTATAACAATCCAATGCAGGACTTCAAAAATTTTGTAAGTCCATTACATAGCATCTGTTTTATCACTTTGGACTACCTATTAATTGAAAAAGTCACCAAAGAAAACAAAGAATCAAGGAACTGCATAACTAACCAGTTATGCTTTTTCTTTTTGTTCTGAGGCAATATTCTTGCTTGTGGATAGCAAATAAACTCATAATATATGATGGAGACGGTTGCTTTATGTGGTCATGAAAGAAAGGCTAATGGCATGCAGAACCAGTATATGGAGACAAAATAATATGCTTGAAAAGGGAAAGTGAGAATACCTGAGGACACAGTGCAAATCTCGAGTACCCAGGAATGAGGAGCAAAGTGGTGAAACCTTTTGTTTTGAACCGAGTCTTCACACATAAATTGCTTTATAGAAACGTAGAATCAGTTAGGTGGGAAAAGACCTTTAAGATCATCAAGTCAAATCATCAACTTAACATTGCCAAGTTCACCACTCAACCATGTCCCTGAGCTCCACATCCTCTAGCGATGGTGACGCAACCACTTTGCTTGGCAGTTTGTTCAGTGCTTGACAACTCTTTCAGGGAAGTGTTTCACTTATCAAAGAGCCTTTTTCAGTTGTTCTCTGGAAACTGTTCTCAGCATCAGTGTGAAATAGCAGGAGGAAAAAATCCTTGCCTCTTTCTGAGAGAAATAGATTGCCAAGTATTAGACACAGCTGGTGCACAAAAGAGTATTTTATGCATTCACTTTGAAGAGACAAAGTGAAGGGACCAACAGTACCTGCTAAAGGCTAAAAAACAACAACAGAGAGAAATGAAGTAATGCTAAAGGTGGTGTTAATGGGCCATCAGGAATATGTAGCAATTATTCTTAGCTCTAAAGATTTTTAGTACTTGGTGAGTATACTGCTTGCTGCTATAAAGTAAAATGAACAAGTAGGCCATAAAGATAAGCTGAAAAGTAAAGTAAAAAAATGCGGATTCTCTTTTCAGCAGCTCATTAAATAAACCTGAATTTAATATAAGAACTTTTCCCTAGATACACATGAGGAAAAATAGACCTTGATGTAAATGAGATTCCCTAGAGTTATCATCACTAAGAGAGCTAGAAACAGGTATTTTGGGTTATCAACATTCAGAGAAACTCTCGTGTTTGTGAACAATATGCTAAGTCATGACTTTAAGCTATCTAGTTTTGATCACTTGCGCTACAATAGAAAAGGCTACAATCTATAGGAAAAACAAATGTGACCAATGATAAGTTATGATGCTGAGACCCTTCTTTGTTATCTTAACAGGTTTGGTCTCACTATAGTCTTTAAAATTTTTAACAAAACAGTTCATAAAACAAGTCTCACCACTTACAATGTAGATTATAACCTTGTAGTTCATAATTCTTACTTTCTTTGAACAATGCAATATCGCTAAATGAGTTTACCCAGTCCAATCCAGGTTGGAATTTGTCAAAGGAAAAAACTTCTCAGCCCACAAAATTTAAACCAGATAAGGAATTTCCATTGGACTGGAGGCTGGCTGATGTTGTGCCCGTCTACAAGAAGGGTTGGAGGGAGGATCCAGGGAACTACAGGCCTGTCAGTCTGACCTCAGTGCCAGGGAAAGTCATGGAACAGGTGATCTTGAGTGCTATCATGAAGCACATGCAAGAGAACCGGGTGATCAGGCCCAGTCAACACGGGTTCACAAAAGGCAGGTCTTGCCAAACTAACCTGATCGCCTTCTATGACAAAGAGACTCAGTTGCTGGACGAGGGAAAGGCTGTGGATGTATCTGCCTGGACCTCAGTAAAGCCTTTGACACAGTTTCTCACAGCATTCTGCTATGGAAACTGTCAGCCTCTGGCCTGGACAGGCGCACACGCTCCTGGGTGGAAAACTGGTTGGATGGCCAGGCTCAGAGAGTGGTGGGAAATGGTGTTAAATCCAGCTGGAGGCCAGTGACAAGTGGGGTTCCCCAGGGCTCAGTCCTGGGTCCAGCCCTGTTCAATGTCTTTATCAATGACCTGGATGAAGGCATCAAGTGCTCCCTTAGCAAGTTTGCAGATGACACCAAGCTGGGAGGAAGTGTGGATCTGCTGGAGGGTCAGGAGGCTCTGCAAAGGGACCTGAACAGGCTGGACTGCTGGGCTGAGACCAATGGCATGAGGTTTAACAAGGCCAAATGCTGGGTCCTGCACTTGGGGCACAACAACCCTGTGCAGCTACAGATTGGGAGAAGTCTGTCTAGAAAGCTGCCAGGAGGAGAGGGACCTGGGGGTGTTGGTTGACAGCCAACTGAACATGAGCCAGCAGTGTGCCCAGGTGGCCAAGAAGGCCAATGGCATCTTGGCTTGTATCAGAAACGATGTGACCAGCAGGTCCAGGGAGGTTCTTCTCCCTCTGTACTCAGCACTGGTGAGACCGCACCTCGAATCCTGTGTTCGGTTCTGGGCCCCACAATACAAGAAGGATGTTGAGGCTCTGGAGCGAGTCCAGAGAAGAGCAACGAAGATGGTAATGGGGCTGGAGAACAAGTTTTACGAGGAGCAGCTGAGAGAGCTGGGGTTGTTTAGCCTGCAGAAGAGGAGGTTGAGGGGAAACCTCATTGCTCTCTATAACTACCTGAAAGGAGGTTGTAGAGGAGGGTGCTGGCCTCTTCTCCCAAGTGACAGGGGACAGGAGGAGAGGAAATGGCCTCAAGCTCCGCCAGGGGAGATTTAGGCTGGATATTAGGAAAAAATTTTTCTCAGAAAGGGTCATTGGGCACTGGAACAGGTTACCCAGGGAAGTGGTTGATTCACCTTCCCTGGAGGTGTTTAAGGCACGGGTGGATGAGGTGCTGAGGGTCATGGTTTAGTGTTTGATAGGAATGATTGGACTCGATGATCCAGTGGGTCTCTTCCAACCTGATTATTCTATGATAGTATAGGATTTAAACAATTTCTTTATGTATTAGCACCATGCATTTATTCAGCAATCAGTGAACTATATCTACAAAGTTAATACTGATAATAAACCATAATAGTAACAACTCCAGGGGCAGAATCTTAAACACCTAGAAGCTTATAAACACCATTTATCTTATGTTAAATTTATACCCAAATGTTCTAATCATGCCAACACGTGTACGCATATGCAGACAGACAGATACAGTTATAAGCATGCCTCTGCTCTAGAAGAACATGTGGATTGCCAGTAAATCCCCAGCCTCCTGAAGGAGGTGTGGGATCTGCAACTCTGTGCCTGTACTTGCTGTCTCTATACTATGGTGACCAACCACCCAGCAAGGCAGGATTCTTATGGCACTGGGAAGGGAGTCTGCTTCCTCTGGCCTGGGCAGGTGCTGTGATGCAGCAGGGCAACTTCTGGCAGTGCCAAATCAGGTTTCACTTCTGTTTTTTCCAACATAAGGTCTCTTCCTCTTGTTTTTGTAGTTCTCAGGCAAATTCCTTCTTTTTGTCAGAACTCTTGTAATTCTCTGAATGTTTTCCAATGCTGCTGATGGTTGTCTTCCTCTTTAAAATGATCAGTGCATGATAAATGCATTCAGACACTTTTGAGTACTCAATGCAGAGACACATTCTATTTCTGCCCAGAGGTGGGCCATACAAGTACTGAACAAAATTTAGTCTTAAAATGTTAACTTCTGAGAACTAGTGAAAGAAAAAGAAGAGGGATAAGATAAAATAGGATGTTTAAGATCTGCTGAAAATAAAAGCAAATACATTAAGAAACATTTGCCTGCAAACTCTCCATATTAATCTATATTCACTGAAAATGAATTAAGCTATACTTATACAGCTCTCTAGTAGATGTCATCCAAGGAATACTTCATAAAAAGTGTGCATGCAATTTTGGAACTATGAAACATATGACTTTTTCATCTCCCATCAGAATTTGAGGAAGAAGCATGGCTGTTGTTCAGCCAGTTTCCACAACAAACTCTTTTGATGGACTGTTCTATTCTCACCCTGAAAGTAATGGAGATCTTTTAAACCCTTTGGCTGAGACACTGAGACACTCCAAAATTTGCTGTCTAGCAAAGCAGAGAGAAAAATTATCCATTCAAGCACTAGCTATAAAATTTTGACAAATCTGTCAGACCTACAGAGAAAACAGACTTTGTGGCTTTGTGAAGCTTTTAATACTCCTGTAATCAAGGATTGGCTCCATGAAGCTTTTAATACTCCTGTAATCAAGGATTGGCTCCAGCATATTTAAATGTTTAAAAGCCGAACTTCCTCCCCATCCAGAACAGACTTCAGGTCTTGTCAGGACAGAAAATTTATCACTGTCCCATTAAAGATTAAAGTATCCTTGGAAGGAGTTGCCTTTCCTTTCAACAGTGGATTCATGCTAATCCTCTCCTAAGTTAGTACATTATACAAAATATTTGAACAATAGTTCTCTTTGGGAAACTAGAGGTGCAAGATCGTACCTATCAGAGAACAAATGTTACTGCTAGACATGAAACAGATATGTAAGAGATTCGAAGGTAGAAGCTTCCTAGAAAGTGTGAAGAAACTGATTTTAGCACTGAGGTTAACACGCAATATGAGATAGGTCTGCTTAATGGGATACCTTACTAGTTCAGATCAGAGGAGCCAATAGAGGATCTTTACATTTTAAAGGGCTGTTAGAAGCACTGAAGCACTCAAGAAGTGTTTAATGCATATACTCTGGATAGGATCAAGAGATTATAGGCAGTCTAAAAGCTTCAATTCAACACATAGAAAGATTATTCCCTCAACGAAGGACTTAAGAATTTTCTCAACATTTCATTTATCTACCACCATTTCACAACATTTTTTTCAGGCTCTTTTGCTTTCTTTTTGACCCATATGTGTTAATTGCCAGTTGATACACTCACACTCAGGAAGCAGGCAGGCTATCTGAATGCTGTTCCTTTTTTACGGCATTGCTTTCCATTGTCTTCATTGTTAACCACTGTCAACTGCTCTGCCAGAACTTGCTTTGCTGAGATCACACAACCTAATTTTTGTTTTATTATTATAGTCATTATTTCTCAGCTAGCCCACTGCACTTAAAATAACTAATCAACTCTTCTACTTCACAATTAAGTAAACAACTAACCCTTCTACATCAGTCATGGACAATAAAACAGCCTTGCGTTAAGCTGATATTTTATTGCTTGTTTATATCCCCTTCTTTGTATGTGCTTGTTTATCTCATTGTAGTTTGAAAGTCTTATTTAGCTATTTACAAATGGTTTTGGGTTTGAATCTTTTGACACTTAGACCCCTCTTCCTTTGAAAAGATTTCTTTTAGACTATCGATTCTTTTCAAGAAAATTGGATTCTGAACCCCAATAATTTCACAGCTCTAAAAATTCAAAGTAAAAACTTGTTATTGTCTCATATTTGCAGGTGAACAAATACTGCAGCATGACTTTGGGTGCTAGCATACATGAAGTCAGTCTTACAAGACTGTGAGCATCCTCAGTCATTCACCATTCTGACAGAAAAGGCAAGAGCTCATCATAGATACTCTGGGAATCCTGCTGAAAATCAAAATGAAACACTCACAGAAATGAACTAAACTGAGAACAATTTCAAGGCACAATGTCGAATTAAAATATTTTTGAAGTGTTTCTGCTCTGTAGAGGAAGAATTTTGACTGACAATCTTCGTGTTAGAACACTGGAGTAATGATTTAGACACAGTTCCTCTCTTTCAGCGTTACATCTCTTTGTACAATATTATTTCAATCAACTTTTGCATGGAGATAGGTGACAATAAGCAAGCATCTGTTTCAATGAAAAATTTTACTTCTTACCACTGTAGAGAGGGAAAAAAAAGATCACTTAACCCAAAGTGGTTTATAAATAAAAATCTGAGAGAACAACAAAATCTACACTGCACATGAGTTATTAAAGTCACTGATCTGATATCTTTTCTTATAAGGTCATAACTT
This sequence comes from Clamator glandarius, assembly GCA_033459285.1. Lineage (NCBI taxonomy): Eukaryota > Metazoa > Chordata > Aves > Cuculiformes > Cuculidae > Clamator > Clamator glandarius. The sequence continues at coordinate 4,279,378 of JAUNZM010000117.1, read as the reverse complement.
TCTTTTTGAAATTATTTCATCACATACCCATGGTAATTTTTTTGCTAGGAAAAGACAAAACAAACAAAGAAAAAAACCCACTAACTGTAAAGCCTTTAAGAAAGTGATGATTAAAAAACCCCAAACATATAGACACCAGAACAGTTAAAGGCAAAATAATCCCACCTATTTTCAAAGAAACTATAGGCTATGCATGGCTATACCTCCCATTTAAAAAGTGGAATTTGTTTATGCCATTCATCTTAAATCACTGTCTTTTGGTGACACAAGTTAGAAGTAAGTTGTGCTAGAGAGCTCATTTTACACACATGCCTCAGGTGCATATACTTAGTCTGCAGGCACCAACTGATTTTCAGTGAAACTGTTCTGCAGACACTAGTCTGTCAAAGCCTTTTGTATTCTGATGTAGCATGCAAGAAAAGCTGCTTCTGAGAGGATGGAAAAGAAACTGAGAAGAATATATCTTGTCTTAGGTTATTAAAAACTCCTTCCCTTCATCTCTGACAGAAAATCATATGAATGAAAGATGGTTTTGAAAGGTGGACAAATGTATTTTGAATGTTAGAGGCTCATTGTCTGTGGTAAAAGCAACAACCTCTATAAAGAATCTTGTGTACAGAAACTTGTTTTTTTCTCCTCATCTCTTTTCTGTCTATTCTTTTGTATAAAGATGGAAGTGTAGAACTATAGCCTAACAATTTTTGGTGTTTGCTGGCTAATTTCCTGATATTCTTTTAAAATAAAATAACAGGAGAATCTCAAAGCATCAAGAGGATGACTTCTTTTTATAATCAACAGAACAATAAATGTACTTGCTATTTATGCAAGGTTAAGTTTGTTTTAATTATAAGTGCAATAAATGTAATTTTGAAGAACAAAAAGAATTGTGGTTGCTGTACTTGAGGATTCTTTATGGTATTAAAATATATATTCCTAGACAATATTTTGATAAGTCAACATTGAAAAAAAATGCATGTGGAAGTATGGGTATCTTTATAAATGCAATTATTTTGTTCTGTATTCTCTTCCTTTCATACCTTTCCCTGTGAATTATAAATAGTGAAATATTGTGTTGCTGTCAAAGGGAAATAACTAATGTAATGTTGGAGTGAACACATCTGCAAGGACTTTACTGTCTCAGAAAAAGTCTTTTTCTTCCTGCTTTGTAGAAGACCAATACTTTCTCACCTGCCACATGGAATGAACTACAAGTACAAAGATAGAACCATTTAGAAACAGAAAGACAAATTGGGACTACAAATAAATACATATTTAGTAAATATTACCTAAGGAAATACAAATTTGTGTTCTCAGAAGATGGTTATCAAGAGAAAGAAGAGTTGACTTATTGTTTTTATTTCATTAATATCTATCATTATCACCTGTTCTTGCAATAGACTAAAGAATTGTCCCATCAGGGCAGACAAGGTGCAAATGCTGATGTGCTCGAAGACAAAACTACGCATTCCTCTGGAAAAATAAAAATACAAGCCTTTTTTTCAAAATAAAATTATTTTATTTTACTTGTTATTTTAAAAACTGCCTAAAGATTCATTAGGATTTTAAATAAAAATGAAGATAATGTAAATATGTTAATAGACAAAATATGTACTCATTATTGCAATATTCTGCTTAATCTTCTATAACACATAACCTTATCCATATACATTCCTGACAACAGCAGCATTCAGCAACTGAAATTTCCATAATTTTTTATTGTATGTCCTAAAGGAATACTTAAGCAGAGATCAGCATTGGCTATTATGGAAAGTGAGCGATCTGGTACCTTTGGTTTAATATTGCTAGCAACTCAGTTGGAGACTGACTGGGTCAGATTTACAACATAGTACCTGACTAACTTTGATAGTAGCACAACCTCTTTCAAAGCTCTTGAGGCAACTGTCATAGATGTCAAATGTGTCATATTTTGCTGAGAAGGGAGGAGAAAATTCTGTTACCTGTCATCCTAAAGTTACCTCCAGGAAGGAACAGTGTTTACTTCTATCCTTTGTGAGACTTTAATAAATTTCTTCCCTGTCTAGATTTTTAAAATCTGCATCTGTAAACAATATGCCATAACAGAATTGAATTTATACCTTGGAAGCAGAAAACCCTGCACGTGTACTTGGTTTAGATCACAGTGTGAGTGTTCAGCACTCATATCATTCAGGTAATAATGCTTTTATTAGCTGAAAGTGAAGTATTTTTTTCTAATTTCCAACTAATAGAATTATGTATGATGTGGTTAACCAGTCTAGAAGTTATAAATATTTCTTTCTATTGGGTTATACCTGGTGAACAGTTCTACTAAAGGACAGCTGTTCTAAAATTTGTTACAAATATGTTGCATATTGGTGGATTTCTAGGACTCTTCCATCTTTTCCTTATCAGTTACTCTTCTGGTTCAGGTTCACTGTACCTTTGAGTCTCTTGGCTACATTTTAATTTAATTCATCTCCTAACAGTTCACAAGCCTGTGTTTCCTTTCATGCAAACTAGAATCAAGGGGAACAGGTAGCTATTATGTGCCGAGGTGTTCTTTAGATGTAAACTCATCATGCAGCAAGGGTATGAACCCAGTTTCAGCCACTCTGAACTTCACTGAGGTTCACCTATGGTCCTCATTACCCTTACTGACCTTTCAGTAATGTATTCCTTAAGTAACAGACCTTTAACCTTTCTGTCTTAATGAGATCAATCCCTGTTCTGGGATTGATCTCATTAATTTCAAATTCTAGGCAGTATCTCAGGCAACAGCCTCGCCCAGGAAGCTAACTAAAGCAAGATACATGCATTCTTCTCCTGGGGAGCTGCAATGCACTGATTAGAGAAGCCTTTTCTTTTCTTCTTCAAATGTTCATGCTTTTTCATATAAAAAAAAAAAAAAAACTATAAGTCTAAAATCCTAGCATAGTCAAGATGTATCATCTTTTTTTGGCTGCATATTTCAAGATCTAACTTCTTTTGATCATTTTAGTTCTCTTCAAATCTAATTATTCTAAAGTTTTCTATCTTCATGTTTGTAATTTTGCCCTCTAGCACAAGATGGAGTGTGGCTGTAGTTAAGAAATCAGTGGACGTGAATAAATTCCACATTCCTTACTCCTGGAAAAGTTAGTTTCTCTTCAGGTTATGTCTCCTCGTGGCTTATCTAGTTTATGTGCTTTTCACAGACCCATCTTAGAATCATAGAATAACCAGGTTGGAAGAGACCCACCGGATCATCGAGTCCAACCATTCCTATCAAACACTAAACCATGCCCTTTAGCACCTCGCCCACCTGTGCCTTAAACACCTCCAGGGAAGGTGAATCAACCACCTCCCTGGGCAGCCTGTTCCAGTGCCCAATGACCCTTTCTGAGAAAAAAGAGAACTAGGCCAGAGATAGAAAGATACCCAGTATGGGTCTACAGTTTGTCTGACCTGATTAGAATCAGAAATGGGTTGAAACTAAGGTCACTTCAATAATCTGAATCTGCGCATCCATATTTTCCTTGCAAGGTGGCTTTGCAGTTTGATTCAATTTACTTACATTTTTTTATTGTTATTTGGGGTTAGCTTTGTTGCTGTTTCCTTACCCTATCCTTAAAAAAAAGAAAAAGTTTTCATTTAATTTTTTTTGAAAGTTTACAGTAAAAATACCTTGTTAGATGCATAAGATAGCATATTTGAGTATATGATGAAAAAAATAAAACATTTTAAATTAGAATGACCCTAGATATAAAGAAAATATATCTATATATAAAATAAAACTTACAGAAATAAAAGGTTTTTAAAGACTGTTTGGATGCAAAGGAGCAAATACAATAGCTTCAATAAGAAAGAACCAGAAAGACTCCAAGTAATGTCATATACTTATTTGACTTGATGTCTCAGCTGATGTTAAATGGCATAATTTCAGCAAAATCCATGAGGCTGGGCTAATCTGCATCATTTCAGCTGAATGGAACTATAACAGTTCACACCAGTTGGGAGACCAGGCTGCTCCAGCAATGGTTTTAGTAATTTATTTTCAGTAGATATACTTCAAGTTATGGTCATTCCAAGAGAGATATTAGTTCATTTATGGAATGACTGCTAGAACTGTTTTAATACAGAGAGATGTATGGAGGTACTCTGTGGCATGTATCCTTTAGAGGAAGATTTGCATGCATAATTGAGAAGTAGAAATACTAACATGATGAAAATAACTTGAGGTAAAGAACACATAGCAAAAATGGAGTAATATGAAATGACAGTGATAATATGGATGACAAAGGCAAACTGAATATCTGCCAGAAAACACTAATCGTTCATTGCATAGTTCCAGGATTTCTGGGAAGCAAATGCCGTTCAGTAGATATACTCAGAAATTGATTGTAATTACTCCTGAGTAAACAGAATGTAGGAAAATGTCAGAAGATGCCACAGTGATGCATTATCTTTCAGCATGAACTTTCAGTTTTTGTTTATTTATTAAAATTTCTTCATGTTATAGAAAATCCTATCATTTGACAGGAGCATTAGATTTAATCAAATAGGATTTGCACATGCCTGTTTAGTATTTTGGCTGTTCTGGTACTGATTGTTTTTGCTACAATACTGGGAATCCAATCTATCTCCTGACTTGGTAAGGACTTTAAATGAAGTCCTCAGCAGGAGAAGGCACTGCACATGTTTTCATAGAAGTTACCCCTATTATTTGGCCTTAGACCTCCCCTAGGGAATTATTTAGAGTATAATTAGTTACTGAAACAAGGAGTCTTTTCAATTGCTTTCAGAACAAATGCCAGTTTGGTAACTGATAGGAGGATGAGAATTAAGGGAAAGCAAACAATAGTAAACCACTTTAATTAGGGGAAAAACCCCTAGAGAAGGCTTTGAGCCATGTGTATGCTAACTCTGTTCTAAAACTTGTTCTAAATTTTGTTTGCATAATTTGCTTCATTTGGTTTAAACTCGATATGTGTTTAAAGTAGGTAGATATTTAAATATGATTACAAAACTAAATAATTGCTTTTTATCATTCAGCCCTCTGTGGTCTGATTTTAGAACTCCATTATGCTTGTGTGTCCCATCCAACTCAGGACATTCTATGACGCTCATCCTTGTTCACATTCAAGAGTTCTTAAACAAGCATCTCTGAAAGCAATCTTGTACTTGATTATAAGTACTGATTGATATGTTTGTAAAGAGGCTCCCACATACATCTGCTTTTTGTTTATAGATAAGATTGCCTATACAATAAAGGAAATAATTTAATTAAAAAACTGATCTCCTAATTATTTCATGATCAAGTATAAAATTTGAACTTTTGCATTGTACACCAGGGAAAATAATAGATTGAATGCAGAGTAGTATTTTGTTAGTCCTAATTGTACATAAGAAAACAGCTGGCTGAAATATCTTTTCTATTTCTAATACTGGTTATACAAAGATATAACTCCTACAACTCTTCTTGAGACATAACACCCAAGGCTTCTTATAAATGAAACAACAGAACTTCAAGGACAGTGAAATATTCAGTTAGTGTTTATTGTGGGAACTGTTGCAAACTTTGAAGAAAGGTTATTTGTTTTATAGCAACAAGCACCCTACAGCTAACAGTGTTGTTTCTTTTCTTTTTTACTTTTGAAATAACAGCTAAATGTTAGCAGAGAATATGTGCACAGAAATGTCAATGAATATAATAAGCCTGCCTAATCAGACATGGATTTTTGAAAGCCCTGTCAGAAGGCAGAATGGGGGCTTCATCACTGCAGTAGTTGCTCAAACATGGTCCTTAGTTAGTAAGAAGGACTGCATGCTTCATACATCATCTTTGGGAATGCTTTGGGAAAAGGACATGTGAGAAGTTCTGGAACTTTACTATCGTTTCTAGCCATCAGGTAAGGAATTGAGAGTGTTACCTCTCAAGGTAAAACCTTTTGTTTCTAACTACTTCCTAATACAATGAAGCAGAAAATTGTGACAAAAGCTGTTTGTAAGTGATCTGTGACTATGATTTGTGTCTGTGTTCTAGAGCATTAGACATGTTTTGTTAAATATTATTTGGCTTTAACAAATGGCTTTTACAGCAGATTTTGACTTCGATCCATGGTAAGAATTTTGTATATAGGAATACATGGAAAAAACTTTCTGCTTCTGTAGCTGAGCTTTGGCTGTCCACAGGATAGACCAGGTGATGTAAAGATCCTTTGGCAGGAATGATTGACCTGTCAAGCCTTTAGGATTCCATCCTCATCTTTAATCATTCTTCTGCTAATAAATATCAAAGGTACAGGTCAAAGTTTTCTTCTTGTCCTGTTTTTGATCACATCAAAGAAAACTCAATTAATTATGACCTGAAGAGTTGTTTTAGGGTGTCAGACCTCAGGATAGAATCTTGTTGAAGCTGGACCTGCACCTCCTTTGATTTTGTGAAACATTCCAAACTAACATTTGGCCAGAGAGGCAAATACAAAGCAGTTTTGCACAACTGATGTCAATGCAGTAGCAGAAATTGGCTGAGTGCTACATTAAAATCGTTTCCCATTTTTAGCGACATCAAAGAAAAAAGGCTAATTATTTCTTGGTGCTTTTTTTCAAATAAAATATTATAATGAAAGTAGACAGAAGGAAAATCGGCTTATGATTGTGTCTTTGGAAAGGTAAATAAAAGGCTTTGCACCAAAATATCTGCCCTAAAGACTCAACACCACTATTTTAATATCACAAAACAGCTGATTGAAATTCTAAACTAAATATGTTTGCACTGAAAAGCAGTATGGTATTTCCTTTCCCTAGGGATGAGAAGTAATTATTTTAATATCTATCAAACCTGTGTAAATTCAGGTTTTACCCTATAAGAGGGAAAAAAAGGGAGAGGGAAGGGGAGGGGTTTAAAGTTCCCCTGTTACGTAATTATCAGAAACTGAACTAATATAACTTGACCAGAAGAGTGAAAAAGAAGCTAGAAAAGAAGGAATAAGAGGTGGCCCTAAGCTCTTGCTGCAAATGATTGGGACAAGCATGTGGAACAGCACAAGTTCATCCATTGGTGGGGATTCCTGACTGATCAGTCTGTACTTCCAAGGCCCTCCAGAAGCAGCTCTGTGGAATAACCAGATGGTCAGAGTGGCAGGTGAGAGCCCACCAAGACTCCAGATCTTTATCTGCTGACTGCTCTTCAGTGAAAATGTAATGAATCTGAGATATTTCACTTTAAGAAAAATACTTAGCTCTTCAGAATTTTGCATTTTCCAATGAAGTTTAATTTCTGGTAGAGAAATTTCAGCTGGCTGCAGATTATTGTTCAGTATTTCACAGAACCACAGAATCACAGAATAACCAGGTTGGAAGAGACCCACTGGATCGTCGAGTCCAACCATTCCCACCAATCCCTAAATCATGCTCCTAAGCACCTCATCTACCCCCACCTTAAACACCTCCAGGGACGGTGACTCAACCACCTCCCTTGGCAGACCGTTCCAATGCCTAATCACCCTCTCTGTGAAGAACTTTTTCCTAATCTCAAGCCTAAATCTCCCCTGGCGGAGCTTGAGGCCATTCCCTCTCGTCCTGTCCCCTGTCACTTGGGAGAAGAGGCCAGCTCCCTCCTCTCCACAACCTCCCTTCAGGTAGTTGTAGAGAGTAATAAGGTCTCCCCTCAGCCTCCTCTTCTCCAGGCTGAACAACCCCAGCTCTCTCAGCCGCTCCTCATAAGACTTGTTCTCCAGCCCCTTCACCAGCTTTGTTGCTCTTCTCTGGACTCGCTCCAGAGCCTCAACATCCTTCTTGTGGTGAGGGGCCCAGAACTGAACACAGTACTCGAGGTGCGGTCTCACCAGTGCCGAGTACAGGGAGAGAATGACCTCCCTGGACCTGCTGGACACGCCGTTCCTGATACAGGCCAAGATGCCATTGGCCTTCTTGGCCACCTGGGCACACTGCTGGCTCATGTTCAGTCAGCTGTCAACCAGCACCCCCAGGTCCTTCTCCTCCTGGCAGCTTTCCAGCCAGGTTTCTCCTAGTCTGTAGCTCTGCTTAGGGTTGTTGTGCCCCAAGTGCAGGACCCGGCATTTGGCCTTGTTAAACCTCATGCCATTGGTCTCAGCCCAGCAGTCCAGCCTGTTCAGGTCCCTTTGCAGAGCCTCCCGACCCTCCAACAGATCCACACTTCCACCCAGCTTAGTGTCGTCTGCAAACTTGCTAAGGGAGGACTCAAGCTGAAAACACTATGTAATTTCTTCAAGCTGAAAACACTATGTAATCTGAATTTAATTCAGTGTGATTTAAAGTTGCACAGTTTGTCTCTTTGTTGTTTAATCTGCATCTTTTTTCTCACTTTCTTTGCTTCTTACCTAAATAGGCTTACATAAGCTAGAAAATACTTATATTTAGTGACAGAAAAGTAGTGAAGACTCCCTGATGTCCACTCCTCTGCAAGCACCCTTTGTTATTAGAAACTTGATTTTTATTCCTCTGCCATTCAAAGTAAAATAATTACATTATCACAAAAGGAAACACATTATTGGAAGTTTCTGCAGGTATATTTTAAAATTAACAACAAGGGAATACCCCTATTTGTGTACATTGCAAGAAAATATGTAGGATTTTGAAACTCTTAGTAGTATACTGTTGAGGTAGTCTTTTTTAACCAGAATGGAATACTGACACATGGAGCAAAATAAACTTTTCTAGAAGTAAGAAATATTTCAATTTATGTGAAATCTCAGAAATAACTCCATAATGTAAGTGAATTCATTGTACCTCTGAATAAAGAGCATGCTGCACCTCAGAGATTTAAATTCAGTGAAGTTTAAAAATGTGGTTCCATTTCTTAGTTGCACCATGAAGATTTTCTCAGATAAAACCCCATAGTATCTGTTACAAACATTGCTGGTGGTGCTTGGTTACATTTCCCCTGCAGCAGTCAATAAAAGTGAACACAGACCCAGTGGCATAGATTCAGACTTCTTAGCTTCAGCTGCTGCTAGAGAGTGTACATGATCTAACACACTGGACACCAGGACCAGTTGACACTTGTTCCTTTCTTCTGACTGGACTGCAAGGGCATTGACCTCTGTCAGAAATGCAAGACAGAAACTCAAGGTTCACAACATCTTAAACTGCTGCTATAAGATTTGATGGTGTTCATCTGTCACAGCCTGAATCTTGTTTTCACTTTAAAAACAGCTCAGCTGTCCAACAGTACCAAAGGACTGAGCCTGAAACTGTCTATTCCAGTCACTGGCACAGTGGGACTAAAGAACTAATATTTTATCTTACTGGAAGACCTTATAAATTTGTGAAAAAATAATAATTTGAACAGAACTATATATTAACGACTTGAACTCACTTTTATTCTTGTTTTTAAGACTGTCAATGTATTACTGAAAAGTTTGTGTGCCTCTGGATCAGAAGTCTCTATCAATGAATCTCACCCCTCTCTTCTTGTGATTTCTCAGCAATTCTCTTTGATAACAAATAGTTTGGGTGAGCTTTTATCTAAGAATTAGGTGGTGTGGGATTGTTTCGCTGAATTTATGATTTCTTATCTTGTTGTACATTAATTGTTTTCCTGTTCAAATGGATTTTGTCACCTAGGTACAACATAAGAAAAAATACGGTTTCATTTACATCTCCAAGAATAAAGATAGTTTCCAAGTTACCATTTTTGCAGTCACAATATAAATCCAGGGAAATATTCTCTTGTTCTGCACCCTAAAATAACACTGATCTAGAATATTTATGCTACACTTTTGAGAATACATTTCCCACAATATTGGTTCTTAGAGAACAATAAAAACATTTTTAGCAGGCACAACTGCAATGCCATTTATTTAAACCAGTTATTTGCTCATTCATCTTTGTGATGTATTACTCTCTCTGAAGCAACGGTTGAAACAAAAGGTTTTGATTTTCTGGTAAATACAATTATGTATACATATGTATTTTGGGGGGTCTGCACAGTAAATTAAAGTTCAGTCTTCAAAAATTCTGTGTTGTGGAATACAATGTAACATTTAAAGATATATTGGACAGAAGAATAATTAAGACTGATCCTTCTCCCCTGTCCTTCTCCCACTAGTTATTAGGTTCATACATAGTTCACAAACAGCAATTCTGACAAGAGAATTTCTGTAGTAGAATCAAGGTGGGAGTCAATCTCTTCAGCTTTATCAGATTTCCTGTATCATGTATAATGCCATAGACAATTTCATAATGTCTTTTTTTATTAGAATGAATATATAGATATATCCTCGCCTAGCTAAAAAGCTCACATTCTCATTATATATTCTTCTGTCTGGATTACTTTCCCCAGTGTTCTTTTATTATTTTGTTTCCTTTTGTCTCCATTTGCACTCAGCTTATGCAAAATGTTATATAGGTAGCTGCATGCTACTGCTTCCCTTTCGTGTGCTTGACTCCAAAGATTTCTGGCTTGTTTTTAACTTCTCTTTGAAGAAATTCCTGTTAACATGTTTCTCCAGTTTAAGCTTATTATATTTATAACTTTTATGTATAGGATCTGGGCTATATAGTTTCCTGGTATACCCTACAAGTTCAAAGATAAATATGTCCAAATTTTCTTTCAGTACCAACGGTAATGTCTTTTAGCATACTCAAAGTCAATCATGCGAATGAAAAGACATGTTGCTGAGTTTCAGATAACATCATGTCCTTAGTGAGGTATCTTGAGTTATACTGACAACTAAAACTTCTGACTGCTGTCAGATGGTCCCCCTGCCTTAAATGTGAAATGCCCACTTGAAGTGGCCTCAGAGACTCATTTTCAAAGGATGGAGGAAAGAGTCTTTGAAAACCAGATACTTTAAAAAGTGCTGTATCCACACAATAAAAATCACTCATGAAACTGTTTATTTTGCTGCTAAGTTTTGTTGGGTTTGTTAGATGAGACAGCTGAAGGAGACTGTTCTGAGATATGTTCTACTCCTAATAAATGTACGAATGTGAATGCTCTCTTACTGAGGTCAGAGGAAGTTTTGCCATCTAGTGAAAGAAGAATAAAACATTAAATATATATATATATATGTAATACACACATATTTGCCCTTCAAGAATGAATCTTCAGTGATTTGAAATTCTAATGTAATGAAGGACTTAAATGAATACATATCAATGCCTTAATAACTTCCTTTCTGCCTTAAAGACTGATGAAATTCATTATGCTGTAAATCAGGTAAGAAGTTCAAAGTATGGACTTCACCTTGAGGCTTTCACTGCAGTTGTATTATAATTGTGCTTAGTCATAAACAGATGTAAGCTATATTTGGTGGACTTGCCTGGTCTTTTGTAGGATTGCTTCTCAGGGTAGTAGGAATGAAAGACCCATTTTTTTTGGTATTAAAAGCTCTTCTCCACTTGTAGTTTACATATAACATGAAAGTTTTCATTGTTCACAAGCTTAACAGGGAGGATATATGCCTCAAAACCCAAATAACCAAATAAACATCAATGAAGTTAATTTTGCTCTAGAAGTATGTAAACTAGTTGCAAATGATGTCAAAATATGTCTCTTAAAAAATTACTAACTTCAAATATCCTGGAATGCACATTGATTTGCACTCACTGAATTAAAAGGACTGGGAATTTTGGCTCTAATCTGGCAGAAGAGGTGATTTGATTCTATTTTGCACATCACCTGGAAGTAATAGCATTTATAAAGGTAAAAATTTTTGTGAATGAATTTTGCACAACTCAGAAATATTACAGATAAAAACATTTAATTTAAATGAATGATATGTTTTTATCCTTAAAATAAACAAACCCTCAAAAAACAGAATCTTGGGAAAAAATATTTAGTTTTTTTGTCATCCCATGGAATATAAAACAGTGTTTCTCCTTTCCATTACTGTAATATTCTTTACCATAATCACTGCAAACAAATGCAAGAAGGCAATTTAATATGTAGTCATCTGAGGTCAGTTTTCCAGCAGAATATTTCCTTATGCCTTACTCATGCCTATATGTGGTTTTATTCAGAAAAAACTTTTCCTCCCTGTCCTCATGATACTTTAAGTAAAGGTTTTTTAATAAGAACTGGAGCTATTTGATTGCACATCAATAATAACTAACTGACATATAATAACTTTAAAGTGTATGGAAGAGTTAAAAGGGAATATCAATAATATCTGTAAACCCACACATGTATGTCAAATTAGTGCCCATGAAGTGTGATTAATTTAATTGAAAAGCAAATGAAACCAAATTCTAGTGGGGTTTTCATACACTAGATCATCATATGAAATAAACAATATACTTAACATGCTATAAGTCTTCTTTGTATTTTTTGAATATTCCCCTGTTTAATCCATATTAATGCTTTTCAAGTATTTTTAAAAAATTTTAGTTACTAAAAAGAACTATTAAAACATAAAATTCTTCAAACCTACCTTCACACTCTATGTGGCATGGTAGCACAATGGTGCATCAATATGATTCAAGGAAACCCTTGAATGGATCATAGATTGGACGGGACTTTGTACAACCTTATCTAGCAAAATATGTCCCTGTCCAAGGCAAGTGAGTTATACTAGATGACCTTTAAAGATTCCTTACAACCCAAACAATTCTATGATTCTATGATAATATAAAGACACATCTTCAAGCCATGTCAAACTCTGGAATCAGCTATGCCAAATGTATATTTAATCTTACATGTAATGAATGGCAGCTGAAGTTAAGCAAGTCAAAGAGGAGATATTCTTTTCTTTAAAACCCTTTCACTTCTCTGCCTGTAGCTTTTTTTGACAAAATCTTATTTTAGTCTTTCTACCATTAAGATTATAGAAACCAAATAATTTTTAAACTGTCAGGCTTTAGAAGAGCCTGAGTCTGCAACCATTTCTGAAGACTATTTATTCAGTTGACATGAAACTGTCCCAGAGCTGTAGGCCAGTTGCAGTCCACAATTTCCTTTGTAAACCATCATTTTTCCAGTCTGGAAGATTACCTAGCAGTGGATGCCGGGGCATTCAGTGGACCAGGGTCAAATACTAAGTGTTTGAGTCATGCTCTGAGAGTCACCAGAGGAACAAATTGGCTGTCTCTCCAACATTCCCCAGTTTAAAGCTGTAAGGGTAGTTCTAGACACAGTGCAATGTACAGAGACACTTGAAAGTGCTTAGCAATTCTAAAAATCTGAGAAATCTAAGGAAAAGAACTACTGACTATACTCAATGTGGAACTTTCCCAAAGAAAAAAACCACACACACACACACACACACACAAAAAATCCCAAACCCCAAACCAAAACCAACCAACCAAAAAAAAAAAAAAAAGCCCAAGAAAAATGAAAAAAGTGCCTAGTTCTGCATTAGTTTCAATATTGACATTCCAGGTCACAACTCTGCTGAGTAAGATGCATCAAAACACTGAGTTGTCTTAAGGAAGTGCTGGAAGCAAAATGTACTTCACCTTGGTTGCCCTACTGTTCTGATGAAACTTTACTGCTTGTGGCCTTTCTGCTTTGTCCTTGAACACTAGTACGACCAGGTTACTGCCTGTTTGGACAGATGTACACACTTCCCTACTGTGCTATAGATACGCCTTCAGGCTATAGTCTAAAAATGTTAGAATGGCAGGTTTAAACAATAATATTTTTTAAAGTTAATCATTCCTTGATTCATAATGACTTTACTTAAATCAACTCTCTCTTCTTCTAGTTTTCCTTGGCATTCAGAAGAAGATAGTAACATGCAATCTGACATTTTGAAAAAAAAAAAATTAAAAACTTTCCGAAGTGAAAGGATCAGCGTATGAGCTTGATATTAGGATTATTTAAAATTATAGTATTGGTGTGTATATAGGGGCAGCTTATAGAAACAGAAAACAAACTAGTTGCTATTGCAATAGTATGAATTGCCAGAATGAAAAAAAAACTCTTTGAGATAACAGATGATTACTAATATAATTTTCTTCTCCATGAAAGTCTGGTATTTTACCTCAGAGAACTTAAATAAATAAAATGGCAGTGCCGTTCATGAATTGATTTTTGTCAGTATAATGACTGCAAGGTCAGGTGCATTACCAGACAAAGAAACATTTTGTTTGCAATAGTCTTCTAAAAATCACCATAGCTATCCCATAAGTAATAGAAATCTAGTTAATATTTCATTTCACCTCTGTTATTTCGGGGAGAATATTTTGGTCTGACAGTGTAATACATGTGTAAGGTCATTGGATCTTTGCCATTCTTTTTCCTAGAGCAGAAAAATTAAGACACATTTCACACCATAAGATATTCCTGAATTATATTTGCTTAGTGGTCATAATTTTTGTTCAAGATCAAAGTGCCACAATCACTGATCAAATTATGCTATTGTAAATGATCTCAGTACCACATTTTCAAAAGTGAGTAAGGATAACATTTAAGCATTGAAGGCTTTCACACCTGATATGATAATTGATGTGAATTTCAAGACATTTATGTTTCTATATCAATTAGTAACTGACTTGTTAATCCAATGATTGTTGAATTCTGCTAGGCAGAAGGCCATATATCATTTGGAAATTGCCTTAAGAAGGATCCTGGGGAATCTCCTTTAATCTAGGAAAAAAATAGCAAAGTGTTTGACATTATTCAATTAGAGTCATAACTAGAATTTTGTACACTTCATCTAGGGTTGGCAGTGTGCAAACTGGTGGCTTACACTGCTGAGAAGAAGAGTATCAAAATTTTAATATGTGGTCTGTTTATAAGTTTTACTTGATCAAATAATTGGACAACATCTTTTAACAGTCCAAAACACTAAACCAGAAAACTAAGATTCCAACACAAATCTGAATGCCCACCTAACTAATATTTTAAATCACTGAATATGTGATATGTAGAATCTTCTGCTATTAGAGACATACAGATAAAAAGAGATACTAGTGCTTTTTCTCCTGTGGAATCTCACCAAAATAGCAGGGACCCTATCACGTGTAGGATATGATCCCAGCAGAGCTCATTGTGTTGAAGCCTTGTAGTTGTGAGATGATGATGTCTTTCATCTAATGAAAAAGATGCATACATGTATGGTATGAAGATTGTGAGTGATTAAATTGTGACTGTGTACGTTACATATCAAATGATGTTATGGGCAAAAAGAAGCACCATAAATATATGGAAGCAAAGAATTTGTTGTTAGTTCAAATGATGTTTTAGCAGTCCTCTAGTTCAAATCATGCTATTAATATAAAAATAGCCCCACTGACCACACAACAAAAAAGACTACTATCTGCTCTTCCTCTCCGGCTTTATGTTCATCCTTCCTGGGATATTCAGGGTCCAAACATGGACCTTCATTCCTCAAAAGGACTGGGGCATGGGTGTTCCTGAGGAGTCATTAGCATCTATACTGAGGTCTCTGTCAGGTGGCATATAGTGTTTATGTTGGGAGGTGTTCCTTCCTTTCCCCAGCCTCGAGTTCTCTCGGGTTTACTGAGCTTTCTTATGGTCAACTATTTTTAGTTTTTTCTAACTAAAGCTGAAAAACTGCAGGGTCTCCCCATGTGTGCTAGCATAACTTGTCATCAGAGCTTTTAAGACCTTTCTTGTATCTTATAGTCATAGGACTTAAACTAACCCAGACTGGGCAACAGTCACATGACCACTAGACAAATGCTAAAACAAATTAAAATCATCTAGGATGCAGACAAGCTCATTCAGGCTCTAAGACCCTGCACTGTCAGGTCAATGTAAAACTAGTGGCCTTTTTCTAGTAA
The DNA here is from genome assembly GCA_033459285.1 of Clamator glandarius. NCBI lineage: Eukaryota > Metazoa > Chordata > Aves > Cuculiformes > Cuculidae > Clamator > Clamator glandarius. The sequence goes on along the minus strand of JAUNZM010000117.1, from coordinate 4,263,685 downwards.
TAGCAAAGTTGTGTTCACTGGGCGACTACCTCTATTGCTTATTGTAGGATATGTTTATTTTTATATAACTTTTCAGTTTTCACTTATAAAATATTCGATTGTGGGTGCATACTTAAACAAATGAAAAATACAGACTAATACTCTTTACTGAATCTGAACCATCATTTTAGTGTTTATGCAAGAAATGTTGGGTAAGAAATATGATTTTTTTATGTTGTTTCATTGTTAAAATAGCCATGATATTACTTATTTATACTTCTAAAAGCTTGAGAACAATTAATGCAGACTTCATCACTGGAATATCTTTCCACAGATACAAAAACTTAATAATTTTACATAAAGTAGATGCTTTATGAAGATGTGAATAGTGTGGTTAGGTTAAACTTTATTTTGTATTTCAATTGAACACTTTGGTGGAGATTTACAGTCTAAATATACTTTTAAATTGTTTTAGCTTTATATTAATACAGCTATTTTTGTGCTTCTTATAGACTTTTAAAAGCTTGTACAAGTACAGTGAAAGTAGGGATTCAGCTAGAGTATCCTTCATTATCTTAATACTTTGAAATAACTTGAAAAAAACCTATAAGGGGTCTTTTTCGACAGGCTGGGAGAGTTCGGTTTGTTCAGTCTGAAAAGACAAGGCTGTGGGGTGGCCTCATAACAGCCTTTCAGTACCAGAAGAGGGCTATAGGAAAGCTAAAGAGGAACTTTTTAAAAAAGCATGTTGTGATAGGAGGAGGGGGAATGGCTATAAATTGGAAGGGGGAAGATCTAGACTAGACATTAGGACAAAATTCTTCACAATGAGGGTGGTGATGCCTTGGCACAGGTTGCCCAGGGAAGCTGTGGCTGCCCCATCCCTGGAGGTGTTCAAGGCCAGGTCAGATGGGACCTTGTGCAGCCTGATTCAGAGGGGAGGTGTCCCCACTCATGGCAGGGGTGTTGGAACTCCTTGATTTTAAGGTCCCTTCCAACCCAAACTATTTTATGATTCTATGATTCTATGAAGATTTTGAAATCAACTAGAGTTCTATGTAGGCAGGTTCATCCACTTACAAATGAAATTTGCCCTTTAAACATATACCCATGTTTCACATTTGTTGGCATTAAGTTTAAGCACAACCAAGGACAGTGGCAGAGAAGACAGCACCATCTCTACATAAAAGCACTTGATTTCTGTTTTTAAAAAGTTTGAAATTGCCTCAGTTTCAACAAATTACACATCTCACATTGAATCCTATGTTTGGAGCTCCATTTTTTCAAAGATACAAATTAATAAAACTTCCAAAATTCATATAATTTAAATCATTCCTAGGTTGCTTATTTTGTTTAAAAAATCTTACATGATAATTGGTGTTAAAATGTTAAAATTTTTCTGTTATTTTTTAAATTAATAGGATAATTGTAACGCACCTAGACACACCCATTATTCTATGGATATATTAAAATGAAATATTGGTAAGGAGTGGAAAAGCATTATTTCAAGTAATTTTCTTACTATTAAAACCACTAAAATGTAGCACTGAAATAACAGTGATCTGCTATTTAATAAATTGCTGAACAAAAAAAAAAAAGGATGTAGATCAGTTTAATCTGACTGGCCAGTGGTGATATCCAGGAAAGTACCAAGATAAGGTTACTTTCTAAATGTCTTGAGGTTTGAGAAAATAAATAAATCAATAATGGAAAGAGAATTAAGCTAATACAAGAATGAAAAACAAAATTTGCACTGTAAGGTTAACACATGCGTACACAAAGTAGCTTATATGGTACGATGTGATAAACTTGACACTAATCTCAAAAAAGGATTTAATAAAATGTTTATATTAATTATAATTATTTCTGACATTCTTTCTTTCAGCTTTTTACTAGGGCTCGGGGTAAGCAAGACATGTTAGTCACAAGTCTGATTACAGCTGTGAGAACAGCTACCTTGTCAAATGGAGCAGCAAAACAGACTATAGCATAAAACTCTGAGTTAAGCAGAATAATATAATGACTTAAGGGAAAGCAAAGCTATGAAGCAAGAATAAAACATATTATCAAGTAATATCTATTACATAAAACAAGTGTCATGGATCATATTTGAATGGAATGTAGCACTATTACTTATCACACCCAATGGTTTTCACAAACATGTTATCTGATTTATGGAGATCATCAAACAATGTACAAAACAGTGACATAATTGTAATTCATGTTCATAACTTATAAATCAGTGAAAAGATTAACAGAAAGACATAATTTATAAACCTATCATATGATTAATTGTACGCGTCAGTCCACTACTAAGGAAATCTGAGATGTAATTATATCTTTTCTTAAGATCAGCTTTAAAAGTCCTCTTTAAGTGGCCACAACCATGTTACACAGAATAGCAATATTAATACCCATTCCCACCCTTGACTGTTGAAACTGTGCAAAACTCTCACCTGCAGAAATATTTTCAGTTACTGTGAGAAAAAGCTAATTTGGTAATGTAGATGGCGAGGTTTATGTTATGTCTCTAAGTCCTCTTTGAAAGTATTCCTCTTCAAATATCAAAATTAAGCAAAATGTATTACAGTCAAGGTAGGGCTGCCACCCAGAGAAACTCAAACAAGCTAGAAGAAAAGACCAACAGGAACCTCATGAAACAGAAAGAAAAACTGCCAAGTGCTTCATTTGAACAGACTAACCCCCTGCAATGATGCAGACTGGCTAGTTAGGCAGCAACACTTACAAAAAGGATTTGATATTTTTGGTGGACAGAAGGCTACATTAGTCACCTGCTTCTGTAGTGATGAACGCAAATAGCGTGTTGGGCTATATCAACATGAGTGCAGTCAGGAAGTTGAGGAAAGTTATTATTCCCATTTACTTGGTGCTTTCTGTATCAGCAATACTGTTTCCAGTTTGAGGTCCTCCAGGCTAGTGAAGTTGATGAATATGAGTGAGTTCAACAGAGATGAACCGTGAGCCAAGATGGTCAGGAACTGGAGTACTTGCCTTATGTTGAGAGTCTGAGTGTGACTTGCACAAGCTGGAGAAGAGATGACTTCTGGTGACGGCGGGGGAAGCATTAACAGCCACCTGCTAATATGTATGGCAGAGTTATCAAGAAGACCAAGATAAGCTTTGTGTTGAGGAGCAAAGCAGGAAAACAAGAGACAACAGCCACAAGTTGAAACAGAGAAAGATCTGAGTAGTTTGGATTTTTTGTGAAGGACTCCAGGAATGGTTCAAGGAACTGTTATACAAAATAAGAGAAGAACTGGAAGAAATTGTTTTTAAAAATAGAATAAAATATAAATCTTACCTGTTTGTGAAGAAACAACACAGTGTTTGCAAAACAAAGACTTGCTTCACAATTGATTTGGGTTCTTGAAAGAATGTTCTTGTATTTCTAAAGTCCATTATGGATTATTAAAAATCTACTAAATTGAAAGAGAGATGAAATCAGAATCAACAAATCATTTGCACAAAGGATGGATTTTGAAGGATGATGAGAAATTTTTAGCACATTGATTTGGAGAAGTTTAAAGTGTGAGATAAAAAGTTTGCTGATGACAGGAATTTATTCTGAAAAAGTTAAATCTGAAGAATAAGATTTGATAATACGGCATATATGAAAGATAGAGTGCTAGGCAGAATTCAAAGTTAATACATGCAAAACTAATACAATCAGTTTTCTTTTTAACTCATAAGTAAGAAAAATATTAAGTATTCAGAAAGGATGACAGGCTCAAAAATGTTATATGTACTCAGGAATGTAATAAAAATGCAATTGCAGGTATTTTTTTTCTGAAAACATTACCTTCCTGATAAGAAGAGACGAAAATGGAAAATAGAATTCTGGGAGTGATTAAGAAAGAAGCGAAGAATAAAGAAGATCAATATGATATAGTATTCCTGTATTTTGAATATGATACACAGTTATAATTGTATCATTATAAGATCACATTTTAAGATTCAGACTAAGGAAGCAGGATGATCAGATGTATGCAACATCATCATTACATGAAAAGAACTCTTCAGCTTAGAAAAAGAAGTAATTGAATTGTGGCATTAAATAGGCAATAAAATGAGGCTTTACTGAAAAGGTAAAAGGAAGAAACTTCTCTGTAAAAGAAAGTTAGCACCTAGTTAAATTATGTAGCAGCATATTTAGAATTAAAAAAAGAACATTTTATTTCACACTATGCTAACTATATCTTGGAACTCTTTGCTAATATATGCTCTCAAAGTTATGGTGTAAATCCCATTGATGGTCTACCGGCAACTTTCAGAATAGGAAGTTCATATTCTGTTATTTGACAGAAAGTAGGAAGGCATAGTTAAAGAAGGGACAGATTTTAGTATGACTGCAATACGTACTGGGTGAATCGGCTTATTTGACAGAAATAAGTATTTTAACAGAAAACCCTTACACTTTAATGTTATAATACTACTGATATTCCTGATACTTTTCAACCATAATTCCTCACAGATGCATTGTTGAAACCAGAAGTTGTACTCCGTTCTAGGTCTGGCTTTGCTAAAGTGTGTAACTGTTATATAACTTCTTTATGTTCCTAAAAAAGTCTCCCGGAGTAATTTTTTTTTTTTAAATTATTTTGTTGTCCTAATTCTATGAATGCCTTATGTAGTAGTTCTTCTAATCATTAATACCAGTTTCCCAATGGAATCAGTGTGCCTGGATTTATTTCAAATAGCTTTAGGCTGTTTTTTAAAGTATATTTTAGGAATGAATGACCTTCCTTATGTTACCTTGCAAAAAAAAAAAAAATGTTTGATCACTTATTTTTAAGCTCTTGATCCTAGAAGCATATGGGCAAATTACACAGTGAAAGCTTTATACTTCATCACCTCATCAGAATATGAAATAGTCTATTAGGTATTCAGTCAGCATCGAAATCCAACAGCTACATTCTGGGTGTACTGACTCATCTTCTGTACTGGAGGATGGAAGCAGAAGACAATAAGTTATATGTTTATATCAGAACACAGTCCAATTAATGGAGAACAGTCAACATAAATAATTCCTTTCCGGTTTAAAAAATTTACACAAATGGAAAAGAAAAGAATGAAAGATGACGCAACTGAGTTGTTAATAAAAGGATTAGTCATTCCATCAGAATTTCAAGTTAAACATAAAAACCAGTACTTTAAAAATACAAAGTGATTTCAAGTTTTCTATTTAATACTATCCTGATGGGAAAACACAGAAGAAAATGTAAATAAGGGGAACATGCTGATGCAGAAAAAGAAAGAACAAGTCATAGTTTTTTCTTATTGTATGTTAGAGGTTAGTTATGATTTACTTGTTTTTTTGTTCTATCTTAAGATTTCAATGTCGACACTAGTAAAATGTTTTCACTTTGTTTGTGTACAGAGCTTTCCTATTCACTGTTAAACAGTTTAATGAGTGTCTGTGTATCTAAGCCTAGTTGCAATGGAGGAAACTTTATCTCAGATGATCAGCAAACTATAAGACTCTTAAATTGAGGGTACATTCTAAGGTTTCCCCACTCAGCTTTATTTGACTTCATTCAGTTACTGTCTTAGAAATTTTGGAATCTTACTTATTCCCAGCAGTGAATAAATCATACTGTCATTTAGATACTGATTTTACCTTGAATTGTTTTTACAATAAGGTTTTATATGGTTATGTTAATCAATGAACCAAATTCCCATGTTACTTTGCTATTCAGGTTTACGTCTGGCTAAACTCATGACCTTTAGCCCAGCTGATTCTTTAGGGAACTTATTAGCCTCTGTATCTAGAAAAGCCTTTTATAGCAAATGTGACTTATTTGAACATCCTACCATTTTCCATATTCTTCTTTTAAAGTACCAGAAGTTACTGGTAAAGAAAATCTGTATTATGGACTTACTGTCTCCTCTCCTCTCCTCTCCTCTCCTCTCCTCTCCTCTCCTCTCCTCTCCTCTCCTCTCCTCTCCTCTCCTCTCCTCTCCTCTCCTCTCCTCTCCTCTCCTCTCCTCTCCTCTCCTCTCCTCTCCTCTCCTCTCCTCTCCTCTCCTCTCCTCTCCTCTCCTCTCCTCTCCTCTCCTCTCCTCTCCTCTCCTCTCCTCTCCTCTCCTCTCCTCTCCTCTCCTCTCCTCTCCTCTCCTCTCCTCTCCTCTCCTCTCCTCTCCTCTCCTCTCCTCTCCTCTCCTCTCCTCTCCTCTCCTCTCCTCTCCTCTCCTCTCCTCTCCTCTCCTCAATGTCACTCAGAGTCCTGACAATAGTGCAAGCACTGACTGAAAGGCCATGTGCAGTTTGGTAACAATTTATAATTGGATTATAGTAGAGATAGCTCAGTATTTTCTTCTGTAATGATCCCTCAGCAGAAGATAGCTTCATTATTTCACATATTCTTTGAGGAAAATAATTCTATCAGATAATCAATCTACGAGAAAGCAAACAAGAAGCTGAAAAGTACTGATTCTGAAATGTGTTTTCTGTAACATCCTCTCCACCACAAAAGAATAAAAAAAATATGCTTGAATTCTTTTTGTCATTTAAGATTGTTATTGTAACATCTAGCTGGCAGAAAATAGAACTATTCGATTGCCTCTGATAGTTTATGATGAGCAACTTCATTTTCTTAGTGGAAAACACTATTCATTGTCTATGCATTGCTAGTATTCTTCAAACATGTTTTAATACCTTCCTTTCTTAATTGTTTTGGTTTGTTTTGTTTTTCCTCTCTATTTGTTTTGTTTTGGGTTTTTTTCTCTACATTGTTATAACTTCATATGTGGAGACAAATATATTAACCTTATTAAAAAATTCTTGTCCCGATCATAGCTTACCTAGAGTATGCTTCGCACTATTGTTTCATTCTGAGCCAGATTACACTAGTGTAGAAGAACCAGATTTTTTTCCACCAGTATTTCTTGAGGCAAATCAGTTTTCTGGATAAGAGAAATGGTTTTGATATAAGGAAATAGACCTCTTTTTTTCACAGAAGGGGCGATGAGTATCTTAATAACTGTGGAGGAACAACTGTAGAGCAAAGGGCAAGATCCTCTCATTATTTGCAGTCCTTAGGGAATATTAGTCTCACTTAGATGAACTGTTTGGACAAGCTCTATGTAGTAACTTGGGAATAACACTAAAGGGAAAATATTTTACTCCCAAGAAAAGGTCAAGACGTTTAATACAGTAGTAATAAAGGATGTATTATACTTCTCAGAAATAAACAGTTATTTTTGTTCAAGGTGTAGTATGTCAGGTACATGTTGTCTTTTCTCACTCTGACTATTATACTGTACCAGAAATGTACAAGAAAGCTCCACTGTTCTCTGGATTGCTGACAAGTTTTATTTATTCATTTGACTTTACAGCAGTGTTCACCATATCGTTGATCTTTTGGGAGACCGAAATGCACATTCTGATAACAAGACTTCGGGGTTTTTACTGGATATACCACCCCTCACTTCAAACTTACATGACATTTTCAGGTATTTTGAATGTATCACTGAGGTATAAAATAAAATTAAGTGACAAATGAAGCCAAATGCTAACATCCAAGATACAACACCATACTGTATATTATTTAGAATGTAACATCAAACTTGTTCTCATAAACCTAACAGCTTCTTAAGGAATATGGAATGAAATAGGTATGTGTATTCCACAAGGAAAAAAAACTACAAATGCTAACTGTAATAACTTTTGAAAAGATAAAGAGATTGCTGTTTTTTTTAATTATGTTTTCATATATTGCAGACTGTTACATATGACAATATAGAAGGTAAAGATTTTCTTCCTGGTTTTAGACCTGAATCCAATTAATTAAGAGCTGGTTGAGACTTGAGTGTGGAACGTAGTAGAAGCGAAAGTACCCTCTTCTAAGAAGGGGAAAGTGTGAGGGAAGCATTGCTAAGAAACTGGGTTCCCAAGAAACAGGCTTCAGCAAACTCAGGTACCAAACATATTCTAAGGAACATATTGCAGTGTTATTAATTTGAATTAATATTTAAAACAGGCTATTCAAAGCTTAACACTAAACTAACCTGGTATCACAGAAAGGTGGCTACGCTGAGAGAGACTCCTACACCAGAAAGGAATTGCAGGAACACTGGAAATTGGTATATGTCTAAGAATAATTCTGCAAAAGAATAGAAAAAAAACTATAGAGATAAAATTAGAAAGAGTAGGGAGCAAAATTACTTAAAACTAGCAAGAGACATGAAGCACCTAAGGAAAAATTCTGTAAGTGCATCAGAGATCAGAGAAAATCTGTGTTCATTTCTGGCAGAGTTTAGAAATGTCCTTTAAGGCTGTGTAAGCAGGTATTTGTGTGTATATTAGAATACGAGAAAAAATTGTTCACTAGCAATTGGAAGCCTTTCAATGAACTAGCTCTAATAGGAGCTGCAGCTGTAGATATTTTTTCCATTTAGACTTATCAGATTACTGAAGATCTTATGTAATGAACTTCTAAAACTGTAGCAAATCATAGAATAATTAAGGGAAGAATGGCTTTTCCAAACAATGAACCAACTCTGATGATTTTATAATTCATATACAATCAGACATTATATAAGGTACACTGAAGCGTAAAAAGCAGTGGTGTAAATGTAAACACTTAAAAATATCTGTTTCTATCACATCAGGATTGGAATTTGTCAGGAGAATAGGTACAGAAGAGGACATAAAAATAATTCACCCACAAAGAGCCTTTTATCTTCTTTTTGTCCACAATATTCATAGAACTTCTATTCACATGGTAAAATACCTTCTTCAAGAACTGGCAGTTAATAGCTGGCTCATGCCCCAAAGAACAGGATTTTAAATGCCTTACAAACATTAAATCCTACCTAATGTAAATATATATGCACTTAGTATCCATGTAACTGCCTGATCTTATTCTGAACATTTCTTGCACTTTTTTGTTTATTTTATTTCTCTAGCTATTTTCATCTTTGAATCTTCTTGTTTCTGTAAAAGTCATTAGAAGTAAAGCACATACAAATGTGAACTGTTGTATATTTGAGCTTGCAGTGACTTGTTATGCATTTGATGATAGGATTTAACTGTGTAGTATACACTTTGAATTTGCTATCATATTTCACTTGTATATTACCTCCCAGATAAGGAAAAAAACATTGTATAACTCTCCAAAGGCTTCCCTTCTCATTTTCTCCAGGCTCACTGCTAGCAACTACTTACTACCCCTCTTCCTCTCTCTGCCTGTTTCCATCTCTGCCCTCTCAAAGTTTTCATGTCCAGTGTATGCTTAGCTTCCTCTCAGGAAGATTTGTGCTGCTAAAAGTTACCACTGGATAGGGTAATCAGCAGCTTCATTCATTGATGGCCAGCCACATACTCTCAGAAGAATATATCGTATGAAAATGAGAACATGTCACCCATCAAAGTTTGTATTGTTACCCTGCCAAATATGAGTGGTATTTTGATTATTTAGGGATTTCATGTGACATAAACAAGTCTTCTCTGCATAAGCAGAAGAAACATCTTCAGACCAAATTTAAATCCACTGAGCACTACAAAAGACTCACAATACTGCTGTTCAGACTTTAAAATATATTCATAGACTGATAAACTTCACTCCTATCTCATCTAGGTTACTTGTACTACCTAAGGCAGAGTTAGGCTAGCCTTTCAGTTGATAGAACTATTGTTTCAGTCTTTCACGAGGCAGCTTATCAAGAAATATATTTTTATAATAATTTTGCCTAATAAATTTTACAGAGTCATTCAAGTTTTTCTCTGTAACTTGAAATAAAAAAAAAAAAATCTTTTTGTGTAATAGCTATAATGAAAATCCTGCTCTGTCTTATCAATATTAGGAGAGCAGTAATTACAAGATTTCTAGCAAAATCAGTGTTAGAGGCAAATCACATTCTAAGAAGGAAACAAGGTTAGGTAAAGCTCTGCTGAAAGTCCTTTTATTTGCTATAATGCCAAACATCAAACTATGAAATAATTTTACTTTCATTATTAGCTTTTGCAAGAGATGTACTGCTTTACATTGAGTTCTTTTCAAGTCAGTGGGGAAAAAAATAAATTGCTTTATCAGCACAGAAGGAGACAAAGAGAATTAAAGAAAATTTGGTGAGATGTAAACAAAGCAACAGCTTGAGCTGGAGGATGAAGTGTAAATAATAACGTGGTTCTGAGAAAAAGAAAGATTTGCAAAAATAAAGGCTTTAAAACTGTTAAACATCAAAGCAAACAAAAATAACATTTTAAAGCTTGCTTAAGCAAGAAGTTAAGGTAGTATTTAAGTCAAGGCAACAAATGAAAGTGCTTCACCCTTAAGGCAGAGTACAGTTACTTCCCCACATTGCTCTCACACTGCTTCAGGGTTAATTCTAGCATTTGTATCAGAGTTTCTACAATTCTGTTTTTGGAAAGGTGTAAAAAAAGAGCTTATATATTTTAAGTGGCCTCCTCTAAATTGTGAGTTATTAAAAGGTGATTGCAAACAAATTACTTGATGGGCTTTCTTTATGTTATTTTTTTTTTAATGGAACATCAATTGTAGTAGCTTAAGTAGATGATTTCCCTTGGTGTATGTGGGTGTGCTCTTCATTAAAAATGCCAAAGTACAATAAAATTGTAAGTACTTTTAAAGAGTAAAGGTATTTTATACTTCTGTATCATATTTTTTTTTCCAAAGTCAGTCTAAGTCTTGAAAAGCACACCATCCTGTAACTTTCTTTTCTTTTTACTAAAAAAGGGACCAATGTGATGAGGTTTAACAAGGCCAAATGCCGGGTCCTGCACTTGGAGCGCAACAACCCTAAGCAGAGGTACAGACTAGGAGAAACCTGGCTGGAAAGCTGCCTGGAGGAGAAGGACCTGGGGGTGTTGGTTGACAACCGACTGAACATGAGCCAGCAGTGTGCCCAGGTGGCCAAGAAGGCCAATGGCATCTTGGCTTGTATCAGGAACAGCGTGACCAGCAGGTCCAAGGAGTTTATTCTCCCTCTGTACTCGGCACTGGTGAGACCGCACCTGGAATCCTGTGTTCAGTTCTGGGCCCCTCACCATAAGAAGGATGCTGAGGCTCTGGAGCGAGTCCAGAGAAGAGCAACGAAGCTGGTGATGGGGCTGAAGAACAGGCCTTATGAGGAGCGGCTGAGAGAGCTGGGGTTGTTCAGCCTGGAAAAGGAGACTGAGGGGAGACCCTATTGCTCTCTATAACTACTTTAGGGGAGGTTGTAAAGAGGAGGGTGCTGGCCTCTTCTCCCAAGTGTCAGGGGACAGGACAGGGGGGAATGGACTCAAGCCCTGCCAGGGGAGGTTCAGGCTTGACATCAGAAAAAAATCTTTCTCAAAAAGGGTCATTGGACACTGATAGAGGTTCCCAGTGGAGGTGGTTGAGTCATCATCCCTGGAGGTATTTAAAAGACATGATGAGGTGCTCAGGGGCAGATTTAACAGTTGATAGGAATGGTTGGAGTCAGTGATCCTGGAGGTCTTTTCCAAACTAGTGATTCAGTGAAAATGTCTGACATCATTATTCATATTTATTAAAAAAATACAGTATACAAACATGCTTATATTTATAGCTAATCTTATGTGCAAATTGTGGCTGGAGAAGTGAGGTAATATAAGAAGTCTTGAGCCAAGGGTTGTTCTTGAAATGAGCTACAGATTCAGCCTATGCTGACATTAGGATTGAAGCTCTTTACTCACTGGAGAGAAGAGTAACTCTGTGTGTTTAAGGATGTCTTTTGAATGTGATTTACTTAGGATACTTTGTATGTTTAACTTGAAAATCTGGAGGAATAGCATGCACTTGTAGTAGTCAGAGGGAATGCTTCTGCAATGGAGTATCTGTGATTTCTGAGAAGAGCAACAACTATGGAATTGTCGCCTTTTTTAACTGGTATTTCAATGCCCTAAAACTTAAAGGATTTAGTATGATAACATTTGACAAGTTTCATATGGATACAAAGTTGAATGGACAGTCTAATTTAGACATGACAAACAGGTAATTTTTTTTGAAATTGAGTGACTGTTGTACAGCCATCTGTTTATGAGTCACTTAACTCCTCTTTTTTCCAACAAAAGCCCAGGAACTTTTCTGCTGTAATTGAGCTATAGTTTTTCTAATATGTCTCAGATCAGGAGCAAATAACATTCAGATTTCTCTTAAGTTACTCTTCTTACTCTGTATCTATAAACCACTATATATTTTCCCTTTTCCCCGCAGAACTTGAGTAGTATGCATACTTACAAAAAAACCCCATCATGTGTTCAAAATGGGAATAACATAAGCTATTGTCAGAATACTGATTTAAAACTGTATTTAGGCAATTAAAACCAAATATCTAAAATAATAAATATAGAATGAAGTAGACAAGAAAAAGAAATTCTACCTATGAAACAGACGATAGCATATAAGAACCCCCATTCATTTCCATGTCTTATTTTTAATATACTGGAATTTATGGAAGAATTTTATATCATCCATGGGAGGAAAATATATATAAAAGATTGTAAAACTTAGAGTTAAGTATTTACAGCTCCTCTGAACTTTACTAAAAATTAATAATAATCTGATACTATTCACATTCCCTGAGTATTTTAGCTTCACAAGATACGTTAAAAATCTGTTAAGTATTTTTCAGTTATCATCAATTGTTCTTTCTCTTTCCTACACAGAATATACAGAATAATGGATGTAATCTTGGGGTTGCTTTGCAGAATAAGATGCTTTGTTGTAAATATCTCCAAACATAACATGTGGAGTGAAGTAAAATCAAGTCCAAACAGTTTGAAAAAGTACCCAGTTTACTGTCCAAGGAACTTAGAGGTGTTATGATTTCTCAGAACGGCTAGTTACACAACACATGAACAGTTGAATTAGGAAGATTGGTTTTTTACTTGTATTTTTTCTTCTTGATTGCAATGATCTGAATAAGCTTGAAGTTTGTCTAGTTATAAGTACTTTAAGCCCAGCTCAGAGAAGATGTCACAATTTTCACTTTCACATAAGGGCAAGAATGAAAAAGCTGAAAGGTCTGATTGTAAAAAATACTCAACAGCTCTTTTCTTTGAAACTGTGTCAAGAAAAGAAATACTTATGATGCTACTGCCCATCAAGTATGATTAAGAGTCCAGTTTTTCAAATTCAGTGTGGTCAGGTGCAACCTTCAGTAATAACTGCAATGTTGTAGGAGCTACAGGTACAAATAGCAGTGGCAATTAATAAAAACTGGTAAGGTAACAGGAGCTTTAACTCCATGTCAACTCACATGAGGTGACACGAGGTTCATCTTTGTGTCTTCCTTGAACTACACATCTCAGTCCCTGAAACTAGGATCCTAAACTTCTGTTTTCCCCTCTCCTCACCTTTCTACTGTTGATTGTCTCAACCTGTCCTAATTGCAAGCCCTTTCCCAGTACCTTGGCTGTTTCGTGTATCCAGCCATATTGGTTTGATGGAATACATGGCCTGGGTAGGGAATATATTAAGTTCCCCACACTCCAGAGAAGTTTCGCAAGATGTGAGACACCTTTTTTCTTTCCTTAAGTAAAATTATGCTTCAGTTCTTACCAAATGCCAATAAAACCTCAGCTAACTTGGTGGAGTGGATGGGTGGCACGTGTTCCTTGCCAATCTGATACCATAAAATTGTGCAGAAAATCGTTCAAGATTTATTGAGAAAGGACAGAGAAGAGCATAATTTCTTAGTCTAACACTGAAGGCACTCAGCCATGAGGAGGCAATTGTAACTGCAGTTTCTGCTCACAGGCTTGCATTTAACTCAGAGACTGAATAATTTCTGTATAAGCAGAGCTTATAAACAAGGATCAGAACTCCTTTCTCACAGAGAAGGAAGTGAAAAAAATCACACTTTACCTCTATCTCTGTTCACTTTGTAGTATCAGATTTGTCCTTGCAGAGCAGCATAGCTTGGAAAACTTTGGTACAGTCTATACACTGATGACAGGGTTCTTTGGAGAGATATGTAGGCTGGATCCCTGTTAGGGTTTTGATTGAACTGAACTCCTACTCCTAGACAAATTCTCTGAGGTATTACATAAAAGAAAGATGGTGGCACCACAAAACTTTTTGTGAAAAAGTCACCATCCACAGCTCCATTTTATAAGAGGCCTAAATGTGTTCAACAGTCTTGCATCTCACTGGGCTGGGATTCTCAAGATGCTCCAGCGGAACAACGCCAAATTTTCAAAGTCACATTAGGACTACATAGGAAATATAGATTGACTTTGTTTGGTAATTATACACAAGCACAGAGGAAGAATTCAGGACCTAAAGCAAAACTTAAAGTTTCATCTTAGATACTATCTAAGATATCTAAGATACTATCTAAGATATCTAAGATATATTAAATTATTTCCTTTAATTCCTGATTTACATATGTAATAAACAGATGTGCAAAGCTGTTTAGGACTCTAATATATCTTTTAGAGTCTGATTTCCCTTTTCAATTGGAATTGTGGTATATAGAAATAAGGATAGACCATAGCCCTTGTGGATTTGGTCCATATGTCCATTGTAACACAACTCTTTAAGTGCAAATACCAGTGTTTCTTTGTACAAAAACTACTGAACTTTAAAAAGTTTCAAGTTTAAATTTCCTCACTGAGAAAGGACCCAGTCTTTTCAGATTACAGCAGAAAGGGTGTTTTAATAGCTACAAGCTCAGTTTATTCAGTCTTGGCTCTGAGAAGCAGCTGAATCTTTCTGCACATTACTAAGCAGCTCAGCATTTGGAGACCTCACAGCAAAGCCTGACAGTACATTAACAAAAGACATCCTCAAGAGGAACATATTTTACTTAGTCCAAAAAACTGAATGCTATTGAACTTTGTAGACCTTGTCTCCCTAAAGACTTTCTGCAGTGTAACTCCCTCTGCTTTCAGGGTATACCTTTTCCTTTTTTATAGTAACCAGCTACTCCAAATGGTTATCAATTTTTTTCCACTGCCTGTAGTCCTGCAGTGGTGTGTGGTCTTGAAAGTAACTGAATGCTTCCTCTCTTGAGCGCCTAGGTTGTGCCACTTAGACAAGACTGAAACTGCTATTTGGCAGTGAATTTAAGGTATGATTCAGAACAAAACGAGAAGCAGGTGAGTAAGTGTATGCCAATTTTTCATAGCCCCTTTTCTGAGACACTTTCAAGTGTCAAGTGGGTGAAACCACATAAAGGTGGGTTTTTTTATTCAGAGGGTCTAGCATTTCAATATGGGCTTGTCTTTGGAATTAATTTAGTGTAACACATGCTCTGTTTCCCACCCCTTTCCAGCACTCCAGTTCCTGAAATAAATATGATGATAAATGCAGCACAAATAACGGGTTACCATAGGAACAACTGCAATAGTGATCCCAAAGCAGAGTTGGTTTTTTTCCCAGTTTTTTTCTTTTATTTTTTTTAATACCATACTTTGCACTTACATAAAACTCTTTGCCTCCTTTCATTTGCAAATTTCTGTGGAAAAAATGCTCTTATTTAATATGATTTGAGTGTAAATCTATCAAAATTTTCTGTGTGTACTAGTCTTCTTGCCTTTTGCATTTTTTTCTACTAGAAAGATGAACACTAAAAAAAAAAAAATTCAGGAAAGATATTTGACATCCATGACATAGTAAATGAGAGTCTTATGATGAGCATTACTTGTTTATACATTATCATGTTTGTCTTACTGACCTAAACAAAGTGTTTATTGTATTTTTCTCTTTCTCCTCATCTTAATTTTACTCTCTTACAGCATCCTGGCATGCAAGCATAAGAATGCACAAATATATGTAAGTATAAATAAAGCAAAATAGCAGGTAAATTTTGATTCTTCAAAATCTGTCTCTTATTATCTAGGTCTGCATATGCCTTTTTCATCAGAGCTATCAACTGGGTTTCAGACATGCACTAACATATCATCACAACCCTATGCATAGGTTTGTAGAGAAGTATTTATGGATAAGTCTACCTTGCAGATGTTCCTTTCATCAGTTTTCCTGAGCAATTGTGGGGAGCACTGCTTTCCAAAAACATTCAAAATTCTAGAGCATTGGTGAGGACACTGTGAGAATGATCCACTCCAATTGGGAAATGGAGACAAAGTGAAAGACTGTTTCAAAGTCCATTGTCATCTCTGGGCTGTTCCTATCTTTGAGTTGTTTTGCCTATTAGACAGTAAAGTTACAATCTACATTTGTGAGGTTATCACAAAAGTTCTGTACCAAACTGACTTAAAGACTTGTCTCTTTAATCTATCATTAGCTCACCTACATTTTGGGTAGCACCAATGAGCAGGTGAAACAT
Organism: Clamator glandarius; assembly: GCA_033459285.1. Lineage (NCBI taxonomy): Eukaryota > Metazoa > Chordata > Aves > Cuculiformes > Cuculidae > Clamator > Clamator glandarius. Next base: position 4,247,428 of record JAUNZM010000117.1, on the reverse strand, counting down.
AGTCTAATGCTATTTAGGGCTTCCTAAGGGACCAAGAATTTCAGTTAAAAACAAACGAGACTTTCTTTCTTTTGCTCATGCATATTATAGTGCACAGCTTACAAACAAACAAACAAACAAACAAACAAAAAAGAATTGGGAGAAGCTGTAAAATAGACATTGACAGAGAACTTGAGCTAGACACGATTGAACAGACCTGCTGCATTGCTGTATTTGAATATTCAGTTCTACACATGTCCAGGTCTTCCATTAGTGATGACATGTTAGGTTGCATCCACACTGCAGCTGCAGGAGGTATACTGAGATTTAAGTTGCTATGAGATTGCTGTTAGCAGTAGATCTGGCTAAGTAAGCATTAGGTGTACGCTTCATTGCAGTCACCAAAATAGCTGAAGCATTGACCTACAAGTTTTGATAAGTTGCAGTTTTCTGACTGAAACCATATTTAAGGAAAAATTCTACATCAAATACATTCCTAAACTCTCTTCTCCTGCCTAACAAAAATGAGAGATGTTATTCAGTCTACATAGTTTAAGCAAACAGTTGCTGTTACAAACTTCCACCTTGCAGAACTGAAGGTTTTTCACAGTCAGCAGGACTGTATCACTTTTTATCAGCTGAGAAAATAAATCATAGCAGAAGGGGGTCTCTGTTCCATAACCTGGCCCTTCTGAAGTTATACCACATGTAATTTTAAGTAGTTATGAAGTTTACTGTGGATTTCCATTCCACTGAAATAGCTACCATAAGTTTCTCATTACAGGGTGCTTTTAGAGTTTCTTTTTTTTTTTCCATGCAAAGTATTTAATTTATTTTCAAAGTAGATTCACACCATCATTTTTTTTCCATGTGACATATAGAATTTAATTATAGTAAACATTTGACACTAATTAGGTGCTAGCTTTAGAGTATTTGATGTAGCTTATTAGATTTGGACACTGAATTGCAGTGTAGTTAGTGGGTAACCATGTTTAGGGATATAAATTCTATGAAACAGTAATTAATTTACATATACGTGCTGCTTCATTAATCTATGTGCTTAGATACCTAAAAACGTAAGGTGTGGTATATATTATTAGTCTATGAGGAGGAATAAATTTTTTTCATGCAAGACAGAATAGGGGTTTTGCCAAGTATTCAAAACGCTATGACATTCTGAACACAAGAAGTCCCCAAGGATGGTCTTCCTGTTCTTCTTTTAGGACTTAATGGACTCTTAGTGGGTATATCTCATGTTACCAAAGTAGAGTGTGAAGTTTAATTTTATGGTTTAAGTACTAGTGATTGAGGGATGTGATGTTATTGCCATTGCCTCACATCATCAAGTCTTAATTTCTGCCTCCATCAGCATACCTGTACATGTGGCTCTCCTAATATAGTCTCTCAAAGAAAGCACTTAAGCTACTATTTCAGAAACATCCTAGGAAGAGCTGTGCCTAAGTAGCAGCCTCTAGCAGCAGGAAGGGAAATGGCAAACAGTAAGTTTGTGCAGAGCGAAGCCCTGTGTGCAGAGTGGTAAGATAATGGAAAACTTCATGAGTTCATCAGTATCTGAAGTAGCACCCTGATAAACCCTGCTCCAAAATGATCTTGGTGAGGCAAATTCACAATATTTAATATGTTAGCATTTGTTTACTTCAGCAGCACCATTTCTACTGTCTCCTGGTAACACTGAGTCATTTAGACAAATTATAGGAAAAATGTAAATATGAGACTCTGGAGAACTCACAGCCTGTTCTGTGATTTGTGCTGCCAAAGGTGGTGTAATTTTTGGAGCTAACTAGAAATTTTCCACGATCTTCTACTTTTGTCAGAAAATGAAAATTACTGCTGCTGAAATATTAATAAAGAAACAAACAAAAAAAAAGCTTTTCAAATTTGTGAAGTAAAATATTAAATAAAAAAAACCCAAACCCCTGGGATAATCCTAAACATGGATACAGGGTAGACGAGCAGCCCAACAGAGAAGGACTTGGGGGAATTTGTGGATTAAAAACCGGGCATGACCCACCAATGGCTACTCATAGCCCAGAAAGCCAGTTGCATCTTGGGCTGCATCAAAAGAAGCAATCACAGTGCTGTAGTACATCCTCTATGGGGATATGCTGAAAGAGTGAGGGTTTTTCAGCCTGGAGAAGAGAAGACTCCAAGGAAAAATTATAGAAACCTTTCAGTGTGTAAAGGGAAGCTACAGGAAGGATGAGAAGAGACTGTATCAGGTAATGTAGTGACAGGATGAATGGTAATGGTTGTAAACTGGAAGAGAGAATATTTAGATTAGATAATAAGAAGAAATTTTTTACTGTGATGGTGGTGAGGCACTCATAGAAGTTGCCCAGAGAAGCAGTGGATGCTCCCTCCCTGGGAGTGTTCAAGGCCAGGCTGGACAAGTGTCCATGGCAGAGAGGTTAGAACTCGAGGATCGATGGTTGGATCCTTGATGATCCAGTGGGTCTCTTCCAACCTGGTTATTCTGTGATTCTGTGATTCTGTGTGATTCTTTTCTAACCCAAACAGTCCTACAAAAATGCTTGCTATATGTGTGTGTGTGTGTGTGTGTGTGTGTGTGTATGTATCCTTCAACATTAAATATTTTTTATTTGGGCAGAAGTAAGGAGAATTTTGAACTGTGAATGTATGTGCATCAGTTTGGCCACATAAAATTTTCAGTTCATGCAGCACTAGACAGATTTTATAAATATTTAACCTTTTCACAATTTTGTGATAAAATATGGTTTTATTCAGATCTTCTAATTTTTTTGCTCTTTTTATGGAAAAATGAAGCTAAATTTAAATCATTTATGACCAAGAACCTCTCTGAAATGCACTTTTTTTTGACTGATCTAGCTTAAAGTAGCAAAAGGAAATCACATGTTACAACATTGTTCAGGATTGATTAAATTTAAATTGGTCTCAGGATTCTTATTAAATACTAAATATCTCTTCCTGAACCTTCCATTTTGCAATGTGCAAGCCAATCAGCACAAAGAAGCAGAGGCATGTAGAGGTGTACAGAATTCACATAGCAACAGAGATGGATTTTAATAGACGTGATTATGAAGTAGATTGGGAGGTGTGTGTGTTGAGTGAGAGCTGCAATTATTTTTAATTCAGGATGGAAAGCCAAGAATTTTCAAGAAGAATTAAAAATAGATGATCAAGGTATAAAAAGAACTGGAAATGAGAGTAGTAGATGAAATAAAACGCACTTGTCTCTTCTGTCCTATGCATAGGGTTAACGCAGATTTCATGTCTCCTGAGCTCTAATCATCTCAACATCTTCTTAGATAGTCATACATTTAATTTTTCAGGTTTGTAAAGAGTCTGTAAGTTTTTGTAAGCACCTAGAGAATAAAAAAGTCTTGTTTGGGAATCTATGTGTGCTTAAAAACAAACTGTTGAACACAGTTATACAGAAGTGCAGTCACTGGGACTGGGAAATATCATGACTCCAGTAGACTTTTGGGTATTCTATTTGAGGATGCCAGTGCAGAGATCGAGCCTGAATCCTCTGTGCCTTCTTTTTACATCTGTACCTTGAATGGGAAACTCAGGTTCTGTTGTCTTAATAACATGTGATACTCATTTGCATTTGAGGTATTTGTGTTCAGTGTTTATTTGCTTATAAAAATGCCCTGCCTCTTCATAGTAGTCCAAATCCTATGTTGGTTTCCACAGCAACCATCCATTTTATATTAAATAGAGAAAGAATTATGTAAACCAAACCCATACATAAATTATCAATGCATACATTTCTGCTATCCTGGTTTTCCAATCCACTTCTCTATAGTTTGTATATCGGAAAGGAAACAAGGTAGTAAATCAACTTTTCTTAAACCAGGCACACTACAGCAATATATAAAAAATGAAAAGTAGAGGGTTTCACTCAACCTTTCATTCAATAACATTATTGAGCCAACTATCTGTCTAGAAATTCCAATAATATCTGACTCAAAGCATTCGGAAATCATGAGTCATTCACTTAAAGTCATGAGTCTGTTTTTTAAAATCTTGAGATTAAAAAAGAACCACTAAACCCTCAAATCCTCACAGGTTTTATTTGGTTTTTACTGTGGGAGGATGTTTTCAATTTTGAAGGATTCTTTTTGTAGCCTAGTTGATCTACAAAGCATATATTTTAAGAATGGAAACTTAAACTCTGAATTAGTTTTTGTATTCCAAGAACATGTCTGTCCTGGCAATAAGTAACAGTAATAAGCAATAAGTAACAGTAATAAGTAATAAGATCTCAGTCTTCTTAAAAGCTAAAAAGTATATTCAAATATGCAACCTCTTTATTAGCTCTCTCTATTAACTTCCAGTAATTTACTCTGACAATGTAAAACAACAACGAAAATATCATTTGCAGTGATACGTAGCTGAAATTAAGGCATGCTAGCTAAAATTTCAGCCTTAAATTTCTAGATGTCAACTGAAAAAACCAAAATCTTGGAATCTTTCATGATATTTAAAAAAAAGGGGGCAGGAGAAAGAAAAATTCCTCCAAATCCTACCACAATATTTAAATTTTGAGAATGAAAATGTTGAAATAAAACATTTATACATTTTCTGGAATTTAATGTTTTGAGAATTCAATTTAAAAATATTTGAAATGTTGCTCCTGTGAATCAGAAGAAAATTGCTCTGTTAGTAAAATTTTTGGCCAAAATTGCAAATCCATTCATAGCAGCTGCCAGACTTTCTGAGACAGATAGCAAGATCTCAGCTCAGGATTTCTCATGCATGTGGCTATGTTGAACATAACCTGGCAACAAAAAACACACAACTTATTCCTCGTTATTCCTGATTTCCCTCATTCTCGCGTATTTAATCATTGGTTTTGTCTGCATAGGGTCAATCAAGAGCAGGCCTTTCCAAGTAAGAACAACTTACTAAACGTGCATAAAATCTGCACTGTTATTTTTTATATGAAATCAAAAGAATGTACATTGGACAACAACGTTTTTTCCATGAGAAATGTTGATTATCTACGTGTGTCATTTTTCTTCACAAAGTCCTATAATTGCTTTTACTTATGAAAGCAATGTAGTATGCAAGTTAACATAATATATAATTGTTACCATTCAAATCTTTGACTAAGAAACAAAATTTTCTATTTACCATCATGATTAATCTCACTATTTCACTAGGATATTTAGTATGTATGATTTAAAGTATTCTTGAAGCTTTCCAATCACAGAAGGCTGAATAAAAAACTAGTCATATACCATATTTGAAGTACTAGATACAGTTAGAAATTATGGAGGAAAGACTGTGTCACAATCTATTTCATGATTTATTCTGCCTATTCAGTAATATATTTTGTCTATTCAAGAAGTTGATGCAAAAAGATAATAGTCATTTCAACTCCAAATCTTCTTGGATTCTTTTAGAGTTGAATTTAATCCTCAGTGTATTATTTTATTATTTTTAAAATTTAATATGAAAGTATTATGCAAGTGCATACCTCTTCTGGATGACTTTGAATGTCTTTCCAAGGGGAGGTATTAGTAAAATCTGAAGGAGAGTTAAAAATATTTTATTTGTATTATAATGCTAGAAAATAAGAAATGCAATCAGTGTTTCCAACAGATAAATAACTCTTATTCTACTTCCCCACAAGCAGTCTGAAAATACTTAGTGTGCCAAACACCAGGAAAAAAAATCTCTATTCTGTGTAGCTCAGTGGATATGCTGTTTTGGAAGTCCAAATGAAATACAGTATCTCATAAAATATCCCTTTATTTTTAATCCTTAAGATACCATGAGATAACTATAAGAAATATTCTAACTCCATACAGAAGAAAAAGATATATTTAAGTAAAATGGGAAAACATGTCTACTCCTACATTTTTATTCAAAAAATGTTATGACACATTATAGAATTTTTGTATGGGAAAACATTTTTGGCATCTATTGTGGTGTCTGCTAAAAAGATATAACTTACTCTGCTGAAAATACATAAAGTAATTATTTTTTGCTTAACATTTTTTATAATGTCATTAATTTCCTCTTTGAAGAAAACATAAATTGATTCAATACAATGCTATACCTTAAATTTAGAGTATTTCCCTTTTATTTGTAAACTGAAAAAGCAGAATGATATTTGAGTTACACACAAAAAAATTCCTTCTCACAAAAAAATTCCTTCTCTCTTGTTCCTTATTAAGCATGAGCAGAAAGGTGTTACATTTTCTCCTACATTTTTCTTTTTTCTCTTTAACTAGTTAATACTGAATGCCTTAATTATCTGATTAATCTAAAAATCAAGATGATTAAGATGTACATGGTAAACTAGGCATTTGAAAGAACATTTTACCGATCAGAAGTTCGAAGTAGAAGTGAAAATACAACAATGCATCTCTCAGTTAATATCTTACCAAGAACATGGTCTGTCAAATATATTTGCGTAGGGGCAATTCTAACAGAAGGACAAGAGATGGTTGCCTTGCCTTTGTCTTCCAAGCAGGTTTTGGTAACAGGGACAGAAATGAAGTCTGTTGCTACTGAAGATCAAGAATGACAGTCCACTAGTTCACTCTTTGGGTGCATGTCACCTATTGATGTATTAATGTCCCTAAAATGGATCTTCAGATTATGCGCCTTCTCTGACTTACTGTCAACAGCAGAAGCTGGCAACATGGCTATGTAGCTAACTCAAAGTAAGGACAGCTTCAGAGCAAAACCAAATCTACTTCAAACCCTCTTCTCTCTCCAGTATTTCCTCTCCCACCAAATGAAGTTACATACTACAGATGACATACTATTAAAAACAAATAAAAATTGTTCTTACCTAGGTGCAAAGAATGTTGACTACACTGAAGATGGGAAGGAGGATAGACAACGAATTCACATAAAAGATCATAGAATTATAGAATGGTTTGGATTGCAAAGGACCACCCATTAGATCAACGTCTCTCCCTTTTTAGACTTAAGGATATTGTGCAGGACAGTATCAAATGCTTTACACAAATCCAGGTAGATTATTTCAGTCACTGTTGCCTTGTCCTCTCTGCTTCTCTCCTGTCTTCCCCCAGCCTGCCCTGTCTTGCCTTGCACTTGTCTTCAGCAGAAAATAGATTTAGGTTCACATGTGCAGTAAAACTGTTCATTTTGTTGATGTTGTTTGGGACCAGTTAAAACATCTGAACACATAGTAAAATGCATTTGAGCCACCAAAGACATTCAGTTCCAAAATTTCCTCATATATAAGCTAATGAATATTTCACATGAAATATTTTTGTATTTACTTTTGGCAGAGCTGAAAGTGCACCATCACTGACTTTAGCTTTTTTCCTGGATAAACTGGGGAAAACAGCCTATTGCCTTAAAAAAAAAAAACAAAACACAAAAAAACCCCCCCAAAAACCCCCAAATCAAACAAAGAAATAAACCAGTGTTCTTGTGACTAGAGTACAACTTTTACCAGAGGAAGGGTTCATCGTTTGAAGAGATTATATGTATCGTATTCAACATGGTCTTGGTAAGTGCAAATAGCTGTTTTTTTTCTATGTTTACTTTTGTTTCTCTCCTTGAATGGAATGGAAAACCTGAATATATGAATATCATCTAGGAGTAAAACACTCAAATAACTCAGCCTTATGAAACAATTTGTATTTTTCCCATGTGCTCACTGATTAGATTAAAGTCAATCTTTCTGTTACATGAATGATTCCCTAGCTGACAGTACTGTAAGTTTCAATTTTATTAACAATGTCTGTTCATCTTGATAACAACTCCATAGGTCAAATCTGGGGGATTAATAATAACAGATACCTCAAGTACTGACTACTTTTATCAGCATTTTTAGTAGCAACTTCTATTTTTCTTCTCTTTTTCCTTTTTAAGCTATAACTAGTGTCTAAATTATTTGTGCAAACCCAGATTCAGCGACTGGCATGATAATATTACTGAATAGATCGAGGTATACAGAAGCTCAAAATGACCTTTATGTGCAGTTTTACAATATTTTCAGAATGCTTTCAAAACTGCTTAGAGTTGCTATGCATTGGAAAAACTTCAGCTGTGTTTTAATTTTCCTATTACGAAAAGCAGATACAAAGAAATTAAAATACAGTAAAATTTAAACTAAGTAGCATATACCCATGTTACTGTATTTAAAAAACAGAAATAATCAGAACCTAACCTTCTATATTTTAATGATGGGTCTTCATCTCAAGGAAGCTAGAGTGAAAAACTTTTCTCTTTTAAACTAGAAGCTCCTTTTTGGGTTGAGCAGTGATGAGATATTTGCCTCCATTTAGAATTAACTTACAAACTCTTTAACGTCTCGCTGAGCAAAATCAGCTGTTGTTCTGCTCATATGAAATACCAGTTACTCCCTTTCATGACACAGATACAGTAAGAATTTAATTTCCCACTAGTGCAACCAATAGGACTTTTTCAGCAGTTTTAGAGAGAGTAGAATCGGGACCATTGGCTGAACATTTAAAATTGGAACCCACAGAAAGCCTTTTAAAGCTATTTATACCATTCACCTTATGAAAATTGAAGATAGATACATAAGCACTCTTGCTAACACTAGCAGGTCTTTTTCTCCTTTAGGAGTCCAAATACCTTCGAAAATCTGAAACACTGGTGGATTCAGATGTGTTAATCTTTGAAATGATTGTTTATTGGTTGATTTGTTCACGTATACTGGTATAGAGTCATAGAATCATAGAATAACCAGGTTGGAAGAGACCCACTGGATCATCGAGTCCAACCATTCCTATCAAACACTAAACCATGCCCCTCAGCACCTCGTCCACCCGTGCCTGGTAGTACCAGTTTACTCAATGGTGAGGTAACCTTAGCTCCATTTCCCAAAAGAATACATGACTTTTGGCAGAAGGTAGCCAAATGTTGTTCATCATGCACTCTGAATACTAGAAATAGATCTGTGTTTGAAGACTGGATATTTTGGACAACAACACTGTCTTATGCAGGAATTTGAGTTCAAGGATGACATTAAAGGACCCTGAAGTCATAGACTTGAGTGAAATGTTTCGGAGTTCCTCATAAGACCTAGAGGATATCTCTTTATCTCAGTGTGCTGTATATAAATTGGCATTCTTGTATTTTTAAGGGATTTTTTCACAACCAGGTCTGAGTCTTCTGAAATAACACAGTGATTCCAGTTATGCCTTTAAGCAGTGCTGTAATATAAAATATGATGAATAATCATAAGAAATTAAATACTTATATTGAAACAATGCTAAATATATGAAATATAAAAAAGAGTTTGCTGCAGTTCATACTTTTATTTTTAGCTAAATGCATTATTAAAAAAAAATACCCAAGAAATTTTTGTAACTATTATGTTGGGTCACATTGCAGTCTATGGTTAGCCTTTTAGGATTTCACCATAACTATTATGATAAGAAGTACAAATCACACAGCATTTAAGTATATCTATTTCATTTGGATATAGAGTGTGGACCTTAGACACACTACCTTCATGTGTTCCTTTGAGGCTCATTAATCAGTGCGAAATTAAAGACATTTAAGGTAATCAAACCTTCTCAAAGTATAAGATGATTGTAGCCGTATTTAGCTCTAGCACAAGCCAAAAAAAAAGTAGCTTACATTTTCTTTATTACTTTGATATTAATATAATGCCTTCCTAATGTCTCTGCAGAATTTGCCTTTCATTATGTGCTGCACTGTCACTGTTTGTCTCTCTCTTTTACATAGCTGTTATTCAATTTATGCAACTCATACTCCATAAAACATTAAATACCTAGATTAAGAGACTTCGTATGTGGTGTCCTTCAGTTTAATCTTCAAGTAGTTTCAGTTGAATCAGGCATAAAGTAGATGGTCTGGTATCACTGATGTGCCCTGATGTTTTTACTGCAGTCACCAGGCTCTCAGCAGTCTTTTGCAATTTCTCCTGGATTTCAGTTCTGTGTCACAAATCTGCAGTTACAAAAAATCCTCCATCTACCTTTTCTTGGAGCAGATCTGGCCTTTCTTGTCTCTACTGTTCCAATATTGAGAGAAACACTAATAAATCTCCACTTCAGCATTCATTGAAACAGAGGTCAAATTGGTAAGCATCAACACAGAAACAAATAGGCCTTGTATGGCTGTTAACAAAGAAGGATAATTGCTGGCACTAGTTACAGCATTTAATTTCACTAAAGCAGTAGCTGGACCATTTGCTTTCTGCAATGTGATGGTTCTCTCTGTAGCATTTTAAAGCACCATGGCTCATGCTTTATAGATCGGCAAATCTTGTTTTCAGGTGATAAATAAATAAATAAATACCCCCTTTCCTTTCAACAATACTCCTCCCCTCCCTAGCAACACATTGAAAAACCCTCTTGTTTATGAAAAACTACATACATATGAGTAGAAGATTGGAAGATAACATCTAACAATTCGAAAGACACACCAGAATATTGGTCTATGACTGAATAAATATGTGTTTCTTCCTCTAAGAAGCATATGTTTTGTGGTTCTTTTTCTTCAGAAAACAATTTGCTAATCTGCTTAGAGATAATTGCAGAAGAGCATAAAAATGAAAGCATGAGAATATAACAAGATAAATGAAAAACAGCTTGATGAGTCAGTAGCCCACATTGTATGTCAGAAAGATAGATGTTTACCTTTATTCTCACTTAAATTCACTGCTGTCATTGCAAAGCTAACTGCTCCAGGCACTGCTCCATTTCCTTACCAAAGACATAATCCTGATTTCCAATGACTGTGGCTCAGGAGGAAGTCTTCTTTCTACGCTGTCAAAATATTATATGTTATATCCAACTGATCATGTGGAGTTAGGAAGGTATGATCAGGAAATAATGGGAGACCATCAAGGAATTTTTGGGTGCTACATGCATAAACCAAAAAATAATAGTGAAAAAAATTGGTGATTACCATACCATCAAAATAGGAAGAACGTTTTGTGGTTTGGCCTTTTTTGCTGCTGAGATTGAGTTGCTGGATTAGAGTGGGGAAAAAATAGGCTTACACAGAAATGAGTATGAGGAGATTAAAATACTACAATTTATTCATGTTTGTTGGATTTTAAGAAGTGGAAGCATCTAACTTGTCCTTTCAGAGTGCCAGTGTTATGATATACATATTCCGGCTCTGGCTTCACTTGCTTCCCTACTCCGTAGCATGGCTTTGTATGAGTCCTAATATCTCCTCATTCTATCTCTGACTTGGAATAATAAGGTTTAATCTTTTTTTTCCTCCCCAAACTCTTCTGTATCAATCATTCAGTGACAAAGAAACAAGTATGTCCATCATCTCTTAATCTTCTAAACTGCATATTCAAAGAAACTGAGAATTAATGTATCATCTGCTTCATTTATCTCAAATAATTTCACAGAAATGTCAGATCAGATTATAGTAGCATCCAACTGAAGGTCTCAAAGGGTCATCAGGAAAAGCTGTACCCGTTGCAAACAATGACATTCTATTCTTAGAGCCTCTGACTTGTCCTGTAAAGGAAACAGATACATTTAGTTTCAGGTTTTCCTACCATTAAACCTATCAAAGGGACCTTAATTACCATTTGATATACAGTTTTATTTTCCAAAAGATATGGTTCTACCTGGACCTCATTGAAGACTGGTTAGAATTAAGCAACTTTTGCTTTGAGTTTCAAGACTTCTGGGGAAATAGAGGGCAACAAGATTTGAGATGACTGCAAGTCAACGCTGATTCAGAGTACACAGCTTAAATAGAAGTTACCATTAATTCAGAACATATCGGCAGCTTGGACTGTTAAAAGATGTTTGCGCATATAGCAAGAAATGTTATAGTATTACTGAAAAAAAGACTGTGTATTTGATTTCATTAAAATGGCCATCACTTAAATGGAAGTCTGGAAGAGTACAAATCCATACTACTTTGGTTTCTTTGATCACTGAATCTAGTCCCAAAGAGTTGATTTGGTATATATAAAACTTAAAAGGAATTTCATTGATTTAAAAAATTCAGGGTTTTTCGTGCATAAATTTATGGTAGCAGAAATCCAGACTACTTTGAGTGCAAATACCTCTGATTCCTTAACAATAAAATATAATGCCTAATAGGACTTTTTATAAATTTGTGGGTTTATTGGAATTCCTTATGTAAGCTCTCAGAGAAAGAATGAGAATTTGCGAGACAATATAATATATTTACATTAAAAAATCCCATTCTGTGCCATTTTTATAGAGAAGCAGTTCCCTTTAGTCAAAAAGCACATGGTGTTCTATTTATGAATAAAACATTTCAGGTATAGGAAAAAATGAGTCATAAGCCTTCACTATTTGTTTAACTTGAATAATATGTTATTCAAGATGACCTGCAAAATCACAAATACTTCATGGAAAACCTATTCCATTTATTTATTTTTTAAAAATAAATATATTGGTCTGAATAGTACCCACAGGAGCTCTGTCAAATTTTATGTCTATGACCATTTTTTGATAGTCACATAATAGATGTTTATCCTGTTACAGCAATTGGAAATGTTTCATGTCATAAACAAACCATTATCACAACTTCTGTACTTTTGTGCGGCATGTGTAGGAAAGACAGTGCTGGAGTCATAGTTTGTCATCATTTGGCTGGGATACACTCACCTAATAAGAATGAAATAGATAAACCTTTTTATCTCTCCCTTGTATCTGAATACCAAGAATTATCACTTGGTGTATTGTACTGTTATAGGACACATTGTTCCAAATGTATTAATGAATTTGTTGTTGAATTATTTTCTAAACTGCCTACAGAAAAGTAAGCAGTAAGCAAAGTTTATCTTTATTTTATCCCTTGCTTTCATCTCTGATAGAGAGAAGACATGACTATCAACTCCCTAGGATGATGTAACAGCCCTCTAAAAGCTGTGGCAATACATTCCATAGAATTTAGGAACTTTGGGCAACCTGATGTGGTGGAACATGTCCCTGCCCATGACAGTGGAGGGGGACTAGATGATCTTTAAAGGTCCCTTTCATCTTGAAGTGTTCAACAGAAAAAAAGTCCCAGACAGTGGATTTTAACTGAAGTATCTGTTCAGGTCCTATCAGGGTAATAAGGAAGTCCAGTTACTGACCTGGCTTAGTTGCAAAACAGGCTAGGCACTGCTTAGTTGGGGAAAGTGGCTGTACAGTAAAATTAAAGATTGCTGAGCGTGATATAGAAATTAGGAATTTAGTTAAAAGGAAATCTGGTAGGCATAATGATGTGTGTGAGGATTTTTAAATTTTGCTAAGAAGTCTGTATCAAGGTCTTTATATCTTCTACAGAAACAGTAATATAAAAAGGATCTCAAATACTCCCAGAAGAGACACATCCCTCTGTTTCAGGCTCTTCTCAGTCTGGTGCAATGCCTTAAATCTAAGACAATAATTAGAAAATCAAAAAATTATCAAGCAATTAAAGAGTTCATATTAGTCAACCTAAGATAATACGAGATGTTTCTAGTGAACTTGCCATTTTCTAGCTTTTCTTCACCTGGCTAGCTTTAGGTGTTTGGAACATGACTTTGGATCTTCTAACGCAGTGAATGGCTGGGTGCCATCATGCATAGACATTTGCTACACTGCAGTCTGTCTGCTTTGATTCTTTTTAGTACTTTGGAGTACATTAGAAATACTGCAAAGTGTATAACAGTAACAATTTCAAAGTTCTGAACTTCTTCTTGAGACCTGATAATGATTGTCTGTTGCAAAGGGCGAGCAGGTATGGATCTACCCTTTCTGTCAAGGAAGAGTTATAGCTATTGAGTTGCTCTTTGCTTTGTATTAGTGAATCCAGTAAAGACACTGTTTGCTAGCTTCTACCATGGGACTTTATATTTTTAGGTAACTTCCTTGTACACAAAATTCATGTCTTGCCCATTATCCTCCCTCTCTCTCACTTAAATACACAAAACCTAGAATTCATTGCAGCTGGGTTGACATATTCAGTAATCCAGATTTATATGTTTCTTTTGATATATACTACATGAAAAATTTCATTCCCTTTGTCAAATGTTTGCTTAAAGAATGTAGAACTACTGTCAGATGTCCCCTTTTGACCTCATACATACAGTGTTTCTTTTCTCTATATTTTGTATTTGTATGCAGATAGCTTTCCAGAAAAGAATCAGTATGAATCCTAGAACACCCACAGACCCAGGATCTTGGAAGAACTTGTGATTCATAGTTTATCATGGGTACTACTGTTGTAGGATGTGTGCCACCTTGGAGCTGGATGAGCACCACAGATATCTCTGGCCTTCTGCTGCTGCGTTCTGCAAAGGAGTTCCACCCTGTGGACATGGGGCAGGGACAGAGCCCGTGGTTCTGGGGAATGTTCAACTGTGTCCATTGTCTTTGAAACATCTAACACAAGTTTGGGAATAGCTGCATCCCAATACAAATTATGCCCACAGTTATCTTGGAAATCATGTACTTGTGGTGATGGTTTGGGATATACCTTGCACAATCTGTTATAATATTTTTACTTTGTAGTCAGACATAAAACATCAAGTATACTTTTTGTACATGAAAGATAACAGAAATCTAAACCTGCCACAAATGGTACAGTCATAATTCAAGCTACAATGACTAGCATTCACTCTAACTAACAGAAATGCACAGAAAAGAGAAAATAATTTCAGGTAAACCTGCATAATTGCTTTTCTTTGTAACACCAGTAATAAAGTAGGAAATATCAATGTATAGAACCTTAATCCAAAACAGAACTGAATATTCACTGTCTTGGATATTTTCACCACATTCCTCTTATAAAACAGATAAACAATATCCTCACTGAACATAGATGGCTGTTTATAGGTTTCATATTAGGGATAAATTCAACTACTGAGTTGTGAACTGCAGAGGAGGGAACTCAGTCTTTGCAACTAGGCAAAGTAAATTTGATCTGTGTTTGGAGAAACAGTTGAATGTATTGAGAAAAACTAGAAAAACTCTGTTCTTAAATCTGCAAAACATTCAGGTTATTTTTCAGTCAAGAGGAGTCAAAGAAAAACTTAAGTAGAATTTCAATAAATGTTTTAAGGAGAAAAAAATCATAAACGGTAAAGGTGCATTTCTTTCCATAGCTATAACTGTGAAATGAAATGAAATTATTGTATTTTTTCCCTTTATTTAGTGTTTATAGCTGATTACTACATTTGAATTATTCAGCTACGTCAACACTGGATGTAACTGGAAGCATTTTAATGGTAGAAAATCATCCTTTTTGTCTCCTTTTGTTTTATTTTATTTCTTATCAATGTTTCTATTTTCTACTTAAACTATCAATAAATACAAATTAACCTAAAAAACATTCCATGCTTCAGCACCTCAAAGGTTCCTACATTAAATACTTCTATAATTTTACCAAGTGTTTGACATAAATTTTGGATTTCAGCTAGCAGTTCATTTTGGAAGAAATTGTCCCTTTTTATACTCTTGTATGATAAACAACTTGTGCTGGGATGTGTCCTTTAGAAAAATACCTATTTATTATTCCAGTATTTTAAATTATAATGAAATTTCATACTACTTTGTTATTTTTACAATTCACTAACAGTGTTCAAATCAAATATTGATCTTTTGTCAACATTCTCTTTTATTCCTAGTTGAACTTTCACCAATGAATAGTTATTTCTTTGCTTGAATAAAGTCTTGCCTATTGATATATGACCCGCTATGCCTAAAATTGTAACCAAATTGCCTTTTAACCTCCTACTAAAATCATATAATTTTAATCTTGAATCATTCTTGTAACTCATCCCTGAACCCTCCACTGTGTTTCAACATCCTTTAGAAGGGTATAAATGAAATGATATTTCAGTAGTCATGTTACCAAAATCATTTCTATATTCACATTCATTATTGCTGTCTGCAGAATGCAGCATGGATGGGATCTCATACATAACTGCAGACAGATATTTGTAACCACTTTCCAAACTAATAAGAATTATGGTTAAGTTCTGCATCCACTATCCTTATCTGTAGGGCCTTGCGTTTGCATGATTTAAAGCTTAACCTTCAGTCCTTCTCAAGTTAAGATGGATCTGTAATCTTGATCAGTTCTTCACCATTGTCATTTTTATGTCTTGAAGATTCTGTATGGAAGCAGACATATTCAAGTAAAATACATAAGCATTTCTGCAGGAAAGATCAAGAATTTAGCTAAATAAAAACGTAGTGATCATATTGTCTTACAGCTTCTAAACAAAATGCAAGTTTCTTTGTAATCTCAACGTAACCAACACAGGGAACCATTTCTTATTTCAGAATAAACAAAAAATTATGTTTTCATTTGACTTCTGTATCACACTTGAGAAATCAGAGTATTTCTTGGCAACTTTAAACTTAAATATGTGTTATATTAGCATACTCATATAGTGAACATTTCTGTATAGTTTTAAATAACAAAACACTACTAGAAATATTCATGTGTCGTGTGTCTACATGCAGTCAATGTCAGATACCTTTGAAATATCCCAAAATTAACTTCAAAGAGTGTCTCATATTGATGGGGAAACAATAGAATTAATTTTATGTTTATGTCAGAGAATATCTTATTGCTTTATATTTTGAAATAGGTAGTATATTTTTCACTCATGTCCCAGTTATAAACTTTATTTAAATGCCATTCTTAAAACATCATTTGAAAGAGAAAAGAAGAAAGACCTGACAGTAACTAAATGGTGGTTTGATTATTAGTCTGTGTAAAGAGAAAACAGTTCTTTAATAATGCTGACATGAATTTATTGGTTTCATGTTTTGATAAATGACAACACAGGAAAGAACAGAGCTATCCAAAAAGGCTTCAAGAAGCTAATTTACTTTGCAGCAAAGGAGGAAAATTAGGTTCCTCTAGAAGACAGTTCACGGCAGCTGAGTCAAATACTCATGTTGAACAATTGCTGTGTGGATCCTCTCTTTCTCTCCATGGATAATAACGAACACATGTCTAGCTTGCATTAAGTATTCACACAGGTATAACCTTCATAAATGCTTCTTATTTTCCCCCCATAAGTCTTTAATTTCCTTTCAGAATTAGATAGTTTAAGTGCTACTCAATTAAATTGCTCTCAAGGAATCAAAGTTTAATGAATTTCAAAGCTCTGCTGTATCCTTGGCTCTTCTATCATAACACATAGGAATTTATTCCTATCCTTTTGTCCTAAAACCTATTAATTTTTTTAAAATATTTTTAACATCTGCATCTAATTAACAGAATTATATTGTTGTTTCTGTTTTATAATTATGTATTTTTGCCAAAAATATCTATTCAATTATATAATTCTCACTTAAATTTCATAAGCTCTTTTGGAAAATCCATCTTGATCTCAAAGTAATTAAGGGGTATGCTAAGATACATCAATGCCTAAATCATTGTAATTAAGTAAAAGAATGAACAATGGAGGAAAAGAAAATGTTAAGACTGATGATAACAGGAGTCAGGCAAGGGATATGTCTCATAGGAAGAAGAATATGAAGTTAAATCTGGATAATTTAAATCTCTAAAAGTATGTTACTGATAATAACTCATCTTTGGGGGTTTGGGAGTGTATAGTATAGACAAAGATGAAATACTGTTATTTAGTAAAGGGTGTTATTATATACAGTAACAGGTAAAGTACAAAAAACTTAAGGAAAAAATGAGTTCACTGATTTAGGCATTTCCGTATTGAAGGAGATTCTGAAGTCGTGGAGTTTTACGTGCTCTTCTTCAGCCTATATTGAGTGTCTGCCCCTTCTAATCAGGTTATTAAAATGGTAGTAAATACAGTTTATGATCTGGTCTATTTTACCTTCTTCTAAGGATAACTGTGTAACCGTGTCCAGAACAGTGATCCAGTAAGTGCATACCTTGTCATCCAAGGACCTCTCAAGTTTACATGGACTGATTTTTTATACTCAGGAGCTAACTGCTAAGTTATGAGCAACCTTGAATTTGCACCCTATTAATAGTTTTCTTGCAGCTGGACTATTGATCAGATTAGCAAGTAGAAATCATAGGTCCAGGCAGAGTCCAGTTCTTGCCTAGCTGATAAGGCTCATGGTGAGCTGAAATGAGATTTCTGGCTAGCTTCTTAAAAGATGCATCTAGTCTGCACGTATATATTACACTATATTTTAGAAAAGGAGTTCTGTGTTGAATAACACATATCCTTGAACTGTTCTGCTTCCTATGTAATCTTGTTACAACAGGTCATTTGTACAATTGCTTATCTTCAGAGACATGGTGTGTGTTTTTATTTATAAATAGGTAGCTGAAGGATCAATAGACAGATAAAGCTGACAGGAACCTCTGAGATAAAGGTCAGATTGCAAGCTGCTCAGGAGCATACCATATGTTTGCATCTTGCTTTAACCACAAAACAAAACTGGGAGCTACCATGACCCATGATATTGAATTAATCTGAGTAGTGATCACATTTAATATGACAAGAATGAGCAACTGAAATCTGATATCTGAACACCTAAACCTGAATTACAAAAAGTCAGGTGAATTCATCTAACAAGAGCAGACTGAGTGTGTGAGAGAGACTAAACTAAATGCACAGAGTTCTTTCAAGTCATATGCATGACTAGTCATATACACAGTTTAGGAATAGCTTACTCCCTGCATAGGAAAGATCACTTGCAGTTCTTCTATTTACCTTTCAGTACATTGTTCAGTACAGTGACACATGAAATTGGAGAGCTCGTTGATTAATAAAACTACTAGAAAATTGTGAGAAACTTTGTAAAAAGCTTATAGCTTAGAGAAAGAAAACACTAAGTTTAAGGAAAGTTACTCATAAATTTTCGTAGAGGTTGATTTCAGAGGTGATTTTGTCCAATGTACTTATTTTGGCAAAAAAAAATTGTGGGTATTCTAAACTGAAGTTTGGGAACTGATATCTAAAGGGATTGATCATGCTTGTTCATTACATCCTTATAGTTAGGAAAGGTAAATTCACAATGGTTTAGGTCTGTTAGAAGATTCAAAAAATATTGAATCTGCCTTTAAAATAAAATGTTCCTCCTCTCAGTCTGTCTTTAGCTCATGTGGAGTGCAATGCACTATGTTCGATTTTAGAGATTAAATGTTCCTCATCAGTGTCTTATTTAAAATAAACTATTTTTTACATCTGCCATGTCAGTTCACCAGGACTGAGCCTCAGTTAATTTAAGCACAATCCAGAGTGTGGTTCACCGATCCTGCTTTAATTGAAATTCAAGTCCAGTTCATGTAGATAGTCAGAATCATTCACAATATTTAGAAAAAGTATGATGGAAAAGATTTTTAAATATGATTAACACACTTATGCTTTTAAATGCATAAAATCTTCTGTGCAACTATGGAGCTCATATGACATCAGTTGATCCAGAATATTAATAAAAATCTTCAGAGCATTACAAACAATAAAACCTTTGAATGGGGCAAAAACGATGCAAGGATTTGAAGTAGTATTAACTCTGAGAACAATCTACACTAGCCACAGCATAAACAGTGAAAAGTACAGGTACATGCAACTTTCAGAATATTGAAAATAACTTTAAAGTTCTATAAATTATGTGTCTTGCACGGAATAGAAGTTAAGTTAACTAGTGATTTCAAGAATGTTGGAAAATAAGTCTGTGGAATTGCAAGGAAGCCAGAGGAGGTGCTGTACTCCTATAGACAGCAATGCCTGTAGGTCTAGTAATGGAAGATATATTTTGGATTCTTTTCATGAGTTTTAAAACTTTCTACTTCCAAAGTTTCCTGGTAAAAAATAATTAATGGATTATATGAAGTATTTATTAATAATTTTAATTCTATGAAATGTTATTTTTTTCCTCCTTAAGAAGCAGCCTTTGTATTAGGTGGCTGAAATTTTCCCATTAGGTATAATATTCATAGTGAATAACCTCAAATGTAGCTTAGCTACATCACTGTGATAGAGTGTTTGATAATATTAGCCAGTATAAATCAACTTAGATCTCGTCGAAGGAAGAACATTACAAAATCTAATTTCTTCTGAAGATCAATTCACACAGGTTTGTCCTGTTTATAGGTAAACTGCTTGCTTTACTAAAGTTAGTTTCCTCTCTACTTTATATAAAATAAGCTACAGCAGAACAGCTCTAAAAATGAAGTAACATTTCTAAGATGAGAGTTAATACTTCTAAATATTTTCTTGCTGTACTTTATATTTGTAAACTGATTGGACAATTATCCTACAAGCACTAATTACTAATTGCCTCCCTTCCACTTTTCCTTACTTGAAAAATCCTGTTAAAATAAGTTCTGAGGTGTTGTGGTTTAACTCTGATGGGAAGCTCAGACTTACAGGTCAACTTACTCACTTGGTTATATGAGATGAGTAGAGAACTAGAGCGGTACAAGTGAGAAAACCTGTTGGTTGAGATAAAGACAGTTTAATAGATAAATTAAAAGCTGCACATGGAAGCAAAGCAAAATAAGTAATTTATTTACTACTATCAATCAGTAGGAAGATGGTCAACCATCTCCAGAAAAGCTGAAGTTCATCACATGTAACAGTGACTTGGTAAGGCAAACGCCATCACTTTCAATGTCCCCCCCTTCCTCCTTCTTCCCTTAGGTTTTATTGCTGAGCATGTCGTCGTACGGTATGGAATATTCCTTTAGTCAGATAGGGTCAGCTGTCCCAACAATGACCTTTACCAACTTCTTATGCACCTCCAGTGTAGTTGCTTATGGGGTGGTGTTAGAAACAGAGAAGGCCTTAGCTCAATGTAAACACCGCTCAGCAACAGCTAAAACATCCCTGTATAACCAATTTTGCTTTGGTTACAAATCCAACACTTCGTACCATGCAGGCTGATATAAGGAATATTAACTGTATCCTAGCAAAAATCAGTTCATGAGGAAACATAACAGTTCCCACACAGCATAGCAAGCACAGATGCACTCCCCTTGGAAACTATTAGGCTACATTTCTATGCAAGGGCTGAAAAAGTTTAATGGTTTAGTAAGAGATCATGAAGTGATAGATCTAGAGTTTTAATCAGCAGTTTTGCCAGCACAGAAGAGTCTTAGCAATCGTGACATGAAATAAATACCTATTTTTGCATTAGAGTTTAAAACTATGAATAGCCAGCTATATTACTTTTTCCCTAATAATGAATTATTTTATAATTTTATAACAGGACATAATTTTCTAGGAAATAGATGAATATTTTCAGAAAGTCAGTTTACAGGAAGTCAGTTTTTCATTCCTGGTATATTTGTCAGTATAAATATCTAACAACTTGCTCTCACTACAGCTGTCATCTAAGAGTATGTTTGTAAGTATATTTTCATGAAGTATTTAATATTCTACCTTGTAACAAATTTATAGAGTAAGTTACTTGCACTCCCATCTAGTCAATGGGGAAATATAAATATTCACATTTCAGCAGATTAGGGAGCTTTTAAAGACACAATACTCATTACCAACTAAAGCTAAGTAGGAATTATAAGAGAATGTATGTCTTTGTCATTTGGAACAAGGAGAGCTTTATATAGTGTCTAATAAGTCACCTAACTTCAAACTCAGAAGAGAAAGAGGGGAAATTTTAATAGGAAAATTAAAAAAGAGAAAGTAAGTGAGAGTAAATTCCTTTGTAAATACATAATGAGGAATACACATTTTGAAGCTATGAAGCAATAGAGATTCCACCCTAATTTTCATTGTTATTTGGAGTAGCATTAATTATTTACTCTTGAAGTTTTAACTTCAGGATTCATATAGAATATCCATTTTCTTGAATACATTCATTATTTCTAGCAATGTGACTGTGAGATGAGCAATTAGTGTTGACAAACTATTCACCAGCTGCTAGTCCAGAAGTATTTTTTATTAAGATACAGCCTTTGTTTAAAGTTAGTGAGCAAGATATTCAAAAGTAAATGACCAGTCTCTTCCCAGAATGTCTATAAATCAAAATATGATTAAATCACTCTATTGCAGTCTTAATTACAGAAAATACTTAATTGTGGACATATTTTTATTCAGTATAGCACTTAAAAACATGCTTAATTATCTATTCAGTTTTAAGGTCAACTAGTTTCTTTTGGGCAAAGCATATGTTTAAATTTATTAATGCAATAGAAATTCCATTTAGAAAAGATTTTTCTAAGTTGATTCATTCTATTCTCTTTCCATGGTCAGTGTGATTTCTATGTCAATTTCATTCTGTAAAATCTTCATTAAAGTAAGCTATATTTGTAAAATTATTCTTAATATTATTTTTAATATTAGTGATAATATTACTAATAATAATGCCTCCATCTGGTGGCATTCTTAGATTGTTGAAAGTGATTCATTTTTTTTAGTCCTAAGCTGGTTCTGAAATCTAAAAGGACTGCTGTAGTCAGATTCACATCTAGAAAAAGATTATTACACCCAGTTCTATTACAGAATTATCTTACATACTCAGAAATAGGACAGATGATAACTTTAACATAATATGAAGAGCTACAACATTTTTTTCTTTTGTAATTTATTGCACTGATCTGTAAGAGATGCAAAAAGCTTTGCCAAAGTGTGTTTCGATTTGCATTGTAATGAACAATTCTCTTCTAAGAGGCAGTAGAAGCAAAGACGTTAATGAGCTTTCTTGCTGTGTTTTTTTAGACAGAATGAATTGGCAGAAATCAGCAACTCATTTTCTTAAACACAAAGATAAAGTATGCATTTTATTTTGAGTCTAAGATTATCCTGTGTAAGGAGAAAAGTTAAGACTATAGCACTTCAATGAGTAGTACAGTAGGTGTTTCACCATCTGATGTTCTGCTTTAGAGTAAGACTTCTTACAGGAATGAATAGTTTCAAATGACATGTCAATTCAGGTTCCCGATATTATGAACCTCACATACACATACACACACATTGTGTGTTTGAAACGTTAAACATATAATATAAAAATTATATATGATATGTTAAATATTAATACATAGGCATTTTATAATATGTGTTGTTTATGTAGAAATTATATATGATAATATCCATATGCAATTATCAAAAATATTAGTCAATGTAAAGTGACTGAAAATTTAGGTGAATGACCTAAAAAGCTGTCCTTCTGGCAATAAACGTTATCTAGAGATGGTAAAGCAAACAAAAGAGTAGGAAAGAATAAAGATTTTATTTTGCTCAAAAAAGTCTTTAATTAGTACATTGAAGCAGAATAATCCATATTTGCCAACAAGAGAAAAAACAGCTACTCACATACTCTTGGCATGTTTAGACTGATGCATAGATCAGAATTACTGGAGATTAGTTTTTTTATCATTTTTGTATCTTGAAGGTTGTTGAAAACCCACACTGGATGCAACATCATATGGAAAGGAAACCATCCTGACCTTGCATCAGTATGAAATCATATGTTCTTCTGCCAGATTTCCCTGAGAGTAACTAGAAATGACTGATCTGTCAGTTACTCTTTGATTTATCTCACTGAAACAATTCTGGTACAGACAGCACCTGCTTGACTGTAATGCTGTAACTACATGAAAGTGTCGGTCTTTCTTATGCTAAAATTATTCTGATATATTTCTCTTGATAAACTCCTAATTTTGTGGAAAGGTGTTGTCATCTACTTTAGATAGCCATGGTTACTCTTACACGGTCATTCACTGCATAAT
Organism: Clamator glandarius; assembly: GCA_033459285.1. Lineage (NCBI taxonomy): Eukaryota > Metazoa > Chordata > Aves > Cuculiformes > Cuculidae > Clamator > Clamator glandarius. The sequence continues at coordinate 4,223,833 of JAUNZM010000117.1, read as the reverse complement.
AAAAATTTAAACAAACCAATTAGTTGTGATTACTTTCAGCCTTAGTTAATCTTTTAACTTTGGAGACCTGACCTTACCAAGTATTCAGTTATTCACTCATCTAAATTCATTACCTCTTGATTGACTGGCTTTTCATTCAATTGATAGCACCCTGATACACCCTAAAATGTGGAGAATAATAACATTTTGGTTACAGAATATACTAGTAACATAGTGATTTACCTGTCAAAGAGAAGAAACCATGACTCAGAGATGTGCAGATGCGTCAATTAAGGGAATTTATTTATCAGTCAGTCTAATGGATATTCAGAAAATAAACACTTTTTGATGAATGGAAAATACCTCAGCCTGAAGGAATACTAATTATTTAAGGACAGTGCAGTTGCACAAGATATGGAATAAAAAGCATCATAGGATTAGACTCATTAACAGTTGTATTTATGTGAAAAAAAAATTGTACCTGGAGTGAAAATACAGGTAATATTTTATTACAAAAGTCTCTGTAAACAGATCAGACTAGTCAGCATTTTCACTGATTTTTGCTTTATGTCAATATCCAAATGGAGTTCAGAGAGGAGCTACAGAGCTGAAATTAGCTTACTGCATCTACTGGGTCCAGTATGCTTTCACTAAATGCAATTATTCTTCAGTGTTCATTTACCGAAGCGGTTAAACTTGCCTGGAGCAAGGAAGGAAGGAATACAAGGCTAGACCTCAACTGATCATACAAACTGATTTTAAAATCAGTAGTCAAACTTAATGATCTTCAGTAAGCAGAAAAGCGAAGACTCTAAATGAAAACTTACAAAGAAGAGAATAAAAATCTTCATCAAAATACATTGGAAACCTAGAAGTTTAAATCCATTTTTGACAGTGAATTCACAGGACAAGTCATTTGAGTTAATGAAATAGCTGGAAAAGCAAGGATATATTTTTTCTCTATACTCGGAAAGTATTGTGACTGAACTATCTAACCTACTGCTAATAAAGAGCACTGAGGCCCAATTTATACATTTTAAATTTGTTTCAGTTTTTTCCCTATACAGCTTCTCACAAGCATTGAAACTTTATCTTCCAAAGGAGACAGTTCTTAACTTCTATCTGGCACCTTCCTGCTCAAATACGCATTTTTCTGAGCCCTACCCACTTCTTTCTTAAGTTCTACAAACACTTTAAAATTTTCAGAATATCATAGAAATGTTTGGGGTATTGATTTTTTGTTGTTTTTTTTTTTCATAGAATAAATCTTTTAATTTCAAAATATATTTTTGTTCCAGTTTGGATCGAAAGTTAGAATACCACCATTTCTCACAAAGTCAACCTCTTCTATAAAAGTTACTATAAATTATATAAACCAAAATAATATAAAAGATATTTTTAGAACATTGTCCCATTGAAAATGTAGCTGAACTCAAAACACTCAAAGAAAAAGTTTAGATCTGAGAAAAATGAGTTTTTCTAAGGTAAACATATTTCATCAGCTATTCTTTGCAATAAACTCATTTTTAGGCACTTTAACATTCAGCTTGCATACTGTAGATCATTTGAGCTGCCTTTCCAGGTGTTTCTTTAACAGTGATGGGAAAACTGCCGATGTACCTATTTTTTTTTTCCTCCTAACATTAGGTGTCAGAGGCTAATAGAAATTTGGGAAATCAACATCTGTCCCTAAATTCTTTTTCTTGTACTTTCTCTCAGATTATTAAGGTTACAGTTTGTATTCACTAATTTTTGGTGGGGTTTTTTTTGTTGTTGTTCTTTAACTTTACCCGATTTAATATAGGTTTCCTTTCTTGTCACTGTTTTGGGGTTTTTTTAGCAACACTGGAAAACTCATATGTATCTTCTTGAACTATTCTTTACATAATTTTGAAAGTTTAACAAAGTTCTTCTGAGCAAAGAAGACAAAGATGAAGAGAGAGGTCCCTTGTCACTTTTAATTTCTTATTGTTATCTTATTTGCTTCTGTGCTCTAGCAAAAACATTCAAAAGATGTGCTGCAATACTGGGAAAAAGCATTCTCACAAGCCAGCTAGCTTAGTTCATGAATACTAATTTCCTCTGGCATTCTTGGGCTTTCCTGCTTCATGCATAATGTGCAGGTTTTCTGCTTGTTCAGTATCACCTGAGGCATACCCTGAAAATGAGCTTCCAGTAGAACTCGTGCTGCTTAGTCAAATTCAAGGAGCCTCAAACCGTGAATATTCTGACCCTCTATTGTCTGCCATAATCCTTAAATCCTCTCCTCAGCTAATATTTTTCCTGAGTAATATTCATATAGCAATTATTGTTCTCTTTTCTGTAGCAGAGTAAAGGTGCCTTTTTTTGCCTACTCAGAAGCAATGATCTTTTCTCTGTCTGAGCATTTAACAAATGACCATTCTGTCATTTCTCTGTCCATTTTCTAATTAATGACATACAAATCTTAACATATCCATTTTGCAGCATTCCACCTGAGCTTTTCAAATTTTCTTTTACTTTATTTCTCTTGGAATGAAACCAATGAACTGGCAGAAACCCCTGTGTGTGGAATCCATTGTGTGAGGAATTGTGCATTCTTTCTTTCTTTGTTTTGATAAGGCATGCAGAAAACAGATTTAAGAGCATTGATCTAGAAAAGAGGAACCCCAATTTTAAGTCTTCAGTTGCCCTCATCCAAAGTGTTACATTCACTTTGGTTGAAAACTTATGCAATAGTACAAGAAAAGCGGTGATACAAACTAGTCCTCTTCCCGGCTCACCATCATTTCTTTCAAAGTAAAAAAGATGCCTCAACACATTACCAGGACTGTCAAAAATGGCCTAGTCACAAAAATAGGAAGACTATTTAGCTATCCCTTGACATATCCCCCCACCAGAAGCTGCTGAAACGGGCTCCTGCTTTACCGAGTCAGTGATGTGGAACGTAACCAGACGGAAGTCTGGTGGCCACTCCATATCAGCGGCCATCTCAAAGCCCATCTGTGCAGCAAAAATAAGTCTAGGATAATAGGCGATTATGTCTCTGCCACTCATTTTGCCTATCAGAATGATCAAACTGGCCCATGAGACCCCCCTCTCCCACATACCAACACAGGTGTGCGGGTATACATCCTAACTGTGAAACAAAACAAGATTCAGAAGTGGTCCTAAAAACCAAAACAATTAATAAGATTTATGAGTTCCTTGCAATGGGAATATCCTGATCTACGACCCTAGAATTGTCTGGATTCGTACACACTGGTGGGGGCTGCGCAGCAATACATTGTTTCTCAGACCACTGGCACTACCGATAAGATTGGGCCGACTGGGACCCCAGATATTCAGAACAAACTATGAAAGACTGACAGGAGCAAGCAGAAATCCGAGCCCCTCTCAACTGGCCTGAGACCCCTGTTTCCCCCACGTCATCGATGTCGTTTGCAACCCATGGACCCAGAGCGTTTGCAGAAACCTCACTCGCAGCAGCTTCAAGGAAACATCTAAAGATTCTATCACTGAACTCTGTACAGGTCGTATGGTCCTTCCCAAACCCTTATAGGATACTAATTTTAGTTTAACTTAAGCCTATATTCTTGACTTAGAATTGTAACATTATAGGTAATAAACTGAATGTTTAAATACAATTCTGGGTCTTACTCTGTTGGCCTTTCGGGGTGTGACATCCCTAACCTTCAAAAGTCAAACAGCAGAGTTTTAGGCCCTGAAGGCTCTGGCAGAGTGGGTCACAGCACAATTTTCTCCCTTGGACTTTGCCTACGGCTTCCCCTACCCAAACCACAGCCCAGGACCCCATGTCAGCACCCCAGGGCTCTGAGCCCCTACCCTAGACCGGTTGCAGAAGGAACAGTCTCCAGCCCTGTCTCTGAGATGCTGCTTGGATCCTCTGGACTGAGTACAGACCTAGCTGTTGCCTGATGCTCATGGATGGCTCCCTGGGTGTGGATGCAACCCAAGTGACCCTGATGCATCCAGGGCTCTTGCTACCCAGCCCTCATGACCTGGCAGCTGCAGCTCTTGCCACTCCTTGGCAAGTACTTTGATGTGACTTTTCTTGCCTCCTTTTTATTTTTTTTTCCCACCAAAAAAAAAAAAATCATGAAGATTTCTTTAGCCAAGCAATTGATAAATTGTATGTAATCAAGGGTTCCAAACAACTATATTGATGATAACCTTTTCATTTATTTTTTTCAATTTCCTCAATATAAAAGTTACAGAAGAGAATCAAAATTCTTTTTAGCACCACTGATGAGTACAACAGAAGCTTTCCAACAGCTGTAAAATATGTAAAATATTCATTTGGATAATGTCTCATGTATGATTAGACATTAAAATCAGACAGATAAACAAGCTTCTGCCTTGACCCATATACCCTGTTCCTCCAATGAAAGATGATACCTGTGAGATAGAAAGGGTAATAATCATTAAATAATTCCTGAATCACTGTAATATTCAGTTCTGTACATGAAGGCAAAACAAGCTTTATTTTCAGCTGAGTTTAGTAGACCAGATGAAAAACTGATGGTTAGGATTTTCTGCAAGTACTCTTTAGGGATGTAATCCTGTGAAAAGCAACAGCTATCAGTGGAGCAGTGTGCATGGGTAAAAAAAAAAAATTAGACTTTTATCCACAACTCTAGGTGAATCAGAGCCCTGGAAGATCATTCTACTGACTCAGTATATTCAGGATGATGGATTCTTATATTTATCTCAAAATTGTTTGCATATTTAAAAGTGAAATACATGCATTATAATTTTTTTTGTCATACTTCTGTAACTGTCATTCTGTTGAATTGTCCATGGAAAATCAAGCACATATTTCCTTTATTAATCACCTGCTCAGCTTTCAGTAGTTTTATAGAACATAACTACTCCTTTTATCACCTTGGACAGCGACTGGAATGCTTTGTAATTCAAGGAGAACTCCTATCTAATTGTTCTCTGCAACCCTCTTTGTGTGCTCTGTGTGCATCTATGCACAAAGGAAGTTTGTGCATAAATTTATTTGTATGAGAAAAACTTCTGCCTTGTGTAATTGTGAATAATCCACAGGGCTTGAATCCAGGGGCCCGGGAGAAGAAAAATAGAAGAATATTAAAAAAGAGGGACCTGGTGAGCCTTTAATTTTCCCCGAATTCAAAACTGGAATAGGAGTTTCTGAGCTGGAGCTGCAATTCCTATCAGAAAATTTCTATTACAAGTATTGGATTTCTGCTGAATGTAAAGGCGTTTTGAAGGAGAGGAGAGATTAACAGCTCAAATGGCAAGAATGAATAATAGAGGGTGGGCAAAGGGGAAAAAAATCCTAAACCCCAAAGGTATAAGTTATAGTTCAGACAGCGACAGAGCCATAAATACATTTATTTATCTATCTGTTCTGCATATTAATTACAACAGAATTATCACTTAAGCAATGTCTAGTTCTCAAATCTCTACAAACATAAAGCCCTTTAAACATCTAACTCCATGTTTTACATAGAATGATGTTTAAACTTGAGTTATGCAAACAAACAACAGGATTATCCATAATCTTAAAAAGAGCTGTTCTGACTTGGTCAGTGAAGATGCTGGAACTTGAGCCTACTTTGAAGTTCATCCTAATGAGATTTCTGGTCCATAGCTGTTTTATCTATGCTACAAAACTAAACATGACCTAGGCTGTTCCCTGGCATTGTTGCGAAGTGTAAAGTGATGAATCATATTTATGTCATTAACCTTCTTCTCCAAAACAGGGTGGCAAATCCCAACTGCTCTCTGGGAATTAGTGCTGGACTGTGCTGCTGCCAACATCAAACCTTGGAATTGTTTGTGGGAGTATATAGTTGTTTTTGCAGTAAATTATTTCAGGGATCATTCTTAAAATCTTCTGAATTAATAGGCTATGAAGAAGTTCTAGCTCCTGGAAACATTCCTTGATGCTCATTAATTTGCCAGCATAGAAGTACCTGTGATACTTCCTGTTCATGAGAACTATTGTATCCATGGAAGGCATTTTACCTTCTTTTTTAAAAAAAAACTATCACACAGTGTTGCACTTCTTGTAGAATGCAATATCAAATTTCAGTTTAGACTAAAACATTGTTGTTTGTCAAATACTAGACCATATCAGAGAGGGGAAAACAAATTTTATGAAAGAAAGTGTTTTGACATTGAATAATATAGAAAAAGATTCTGAATCCTTTGTGCATAATGAATAAGACCTAATATTTTTAACCACCAAGTAATGTAACTAAATTAATGGACCTCTTTTAATATAAGATACTACTAAAAATGAAAGTAAGATGAAGGTTTGTATGATAAATATTAAAACCATAAGTTTAGCAGCTTCTACCTTTAAATTGGATGGATAAATATCAGGCAACTAATAATTTGAGAAAATTACACTTTCTAAAGCAGTAGAAGTGTGTATGAGACTGTAATGATTTTGATAGTTTTTCAGTCAGTATTTGTACATATACATTGAGTAGACCGCACCTTCAATAAGTTTGCAGGTGATACAAAATTAGGATTAGTTGATGCACCAGACAATGGTGCTGCCCATCATAACTTGAACAGTAGTGAGAAGGAACTTCATTAAGTTCAATAAAAGCAAATACCAACACCTGCACCTGGGAAGGAATAAATCCAAGCGTCATTATGCACTGGCTAAAGAGAAACTTTGCAGGCAAGGACCTGGGGAACCTGGACAATCATGAGTCATAGTGATCATGAGTCAGCACTATGTTCTTGCAGTAAAGAAGGCTGATAGCACTGTTTATTGCCTTAGGCAGGGTGTTACTGGCAAGCTGAGAGAAGATCCTTCCTCTCCACTCAGCCCTTTCGAGACACGTCTTGTTCCAATGCTGGCTCTTTAGGAGAGGATAGACAGAGAAGGACATAGAGGAATGTGTCCAGTGGATGGCCATGAAGATGACTGTAACAAGATAAATATTTCCTTTCGGCCTAAATATTCCTTCTGTTCCATTTAGTTAAATACATAGTTTGTAATTCAAAAAAACCTTTCATATTATTTTTCAGGTTAATATTATAAACATTTTACGCATCTTTATATATACACATATATGTGTGCATATCTGTGTGTGCATAAATTTAGATCATGCCCTGGAACATGCAAAATACATTCAGCACAATGTTTTTTCACACAATGTGCTTTTAATAGGATAATCATCATGAAGATACTGTGGAAGAATAGTAGTAATTTCCTTCTAACACTGAACAAGGAAATTTGGAGGCAAAGCTAATTAATCTAACATCTATGCCTTACCATATGTTCCCTTACACATACTCAGGAATAATTAATTTCTTTAACCAACACTGTTCAATAATAAGCCTGATGTGTATTATCAATAAGATAACTACATTTCCTTTTCGTAGGTGAATACTGAGTCCAGTTATATATCTCTTGTTCCATCTAGAAATCACCCTAGTAGCCATGTTCTCTAAGGTTAATATTACAGGCTGTTAATACAGTGTCTTTCAGAACTTTTCTGATAATAGAAAGAATGTATATAACCAGAAAAGCATGTGTAAAAGAAAAGAGCTTCTTTCATAGCTACACATTCATGGCTATACAATAATCTGCACAGTACTTGGATGCAAGACTGGTCAATCACATTGTCATCTTACTGTGATGTACCCAAGCATTATTTTAAGAAGGAAAATAAACAATTCCTGTGAGAAAAATGCATACAGATCACCTTCTGGCCTTTGCAGTTCTCTGAGAAACTTTTAAAAATGCAAATAAGAGCTAGTTGTCCAAATTTATCAATAGATATCTGAAGTCACATGAAAGTCTTTCCTCACCTCTGCAAGGTACTATTGAGCAATGAATACAGATGTTTCTTGTTGAAGTCCCAATTTCTACATTGCATCACTCCAAATAAATTCTGTAGTCACTGTTTTTTCTACTGCAAAAGTAAGTTTTTCAGTTAATTTCTCAAGAACGCATCAGTCCATTATGTAGTTGTACTTAAAAATTTCACAAACTATCCATAACTTCTACAATTCTTTTCACTGTTTCATGGTAAACCTAATAAAGAGAGAATCAGAAGTTAAGTATTCTTCTGTGCGCTTACGTGAAAATGAAAAACATCCATTATTCAGAAGGACAGCGACTATAATATACTGAATACAGCAAGCAAACAAATTGTTTCATTGATTATTGTGAATGATGTCTTAAAAAACATGTTCAGTTCTGCTGGTAATGTATTATCTGACTTTCTCAGATCTCTACGTGAAGAGTGTATTGAACATTTCTTGTCAGAGAGATTCATCCTGTAGTGGCAAAAAACTGTGGCAGCAATTGAATACAGAAACTAACTTCAAAGCCTACGAAAACAGGTGGCATTTATTGAACTTTATTAAAGAATCATAGAATATTTTGAGTTGGAAGGGATCTTAAAGATCATTTAATTCCAACCTCACTGGCATGGGCAGGGACACGTCCCATTAGATGAGGCTGCTCAAGGCCCCATCCAACTTGATCTTCAAAAATTCCAGAGAAGTCCCAAAAGACCTTCTGGCCAAGCTGCAAGGTTCCAAGTGGACCTTATTGCTTTCTAAACTAACCCTTGGGGAGGTAGTCTAGGTGCCACAGATTAGGTTTATTTTCATCTCAAGATGAGTGGAGGTGCACAATCTGAACAATGGATTCTTTGGTCAATAATATCCTTACAATCTAAGATCCACCTCATAACACACGCTTTTTGTGCCCTGTCCAGTCAGCACCTGGTCCATTGACATTTCAGTGGCTAGGATGTCCCCGCTAATTGTTTGATCCTCCTGCCTATTTCCAGGCACAGCACCTCTTTTCCTATCTGTAAGGTTTGCAGCTGGAATAGCTTTCTTATCTTCTGGCTTGGCTTTGGTCTTTTTCTTGTGTTATTCTGTGAATCTTCATCCTTTTATCTTATCAGTGCCAAGGTTCCCTTGTCAATCTATTGCTTATTTTGGAGGCCTTTTCCCTTAAATCATAGGTTTTGGTCCTTGCTACCTTTGCAGGGCAAACTGTCCTGTTCCTCTTTTCCCCTCTTCTGCTTAGACATTCTTGCTGACAAAGTTCACTAATAATAAAAACAAAGTTCACTTATGTCAAGCTATCCACTCATGCTAAGCAACAAGCAAATTACAATTTAACTTAATTCAAATCCATTAATTTTAACTTAGTAGAAGCAAACATATTAATTGCCAATAAACTAAATGCATATAATATTAGGAACCCTTGAATGTGCTTGTTGGTCTTACAGTTACTGAAACCCTCAATAAAATAAGTCTTCCATTGACTGTTATTTTATTTCTATAGTTTTAAATACAAATTGTTGAAACGGGGAAAACTCACAAGTAGTTTTAATAAAGAGGCTAAACGACTGAAGTCAAGAAAGCATAGAGAAAATAATAATGTCCTTTGCATCAGCGTGTGTCTACTCTAAGAGCACAAGAAGGTTATCAATTCAGAATATACAAAGTACTGTGTACACCCTCTTTATGTTTGAATTTGTGGTGAATGTTCAGACACAGAAAGCTTCCTGAATAAAAACCCAAGCATTTAAAGATCTGCCTGTTCTTTCTAACTCCGCAGTTTATTCTCTATTCAAATACAGTGTGTTTTATATCTTTCAAGTCATCTCCTCCACACTTTGACCTTTGCAGACAGGACTTAAAAACACCAAACAGAGATCAGAAGATGCTACAGAACCTGACTTCACAGTCTTCCAATTCACTGTCTTTATCCTGGTGATAGCAGCTCACATTTCAATAACTTAAGTCATTTATTTCTCCAAATTCATAAGTACATGATCCTCTTCAAACTCTGCTCTTAGAACCATTGACTCCAGTTTTTCACTTCAGCTCTTTGACTTATATCTGTAAGACTGAATTTTCTCTTTCCCCCATTGACCCAGGTTTTTCTCTTCAACCCTTTGACTTATATCTGTAAGACTGAATTTTCAGATGTTAAATTTGCATATCATGCTGTCAAAAAATGAGTTCCTTCAAGCACTAACTCGATCTTTGAGATCTCTTCACTATAAGCCTCAGTCAATAACTGAAAACTTTCCATCATGGATTTCTTCAGTTTCACAAGAGACTTCATGTTAACCCGGTGTTCTCTCCTGTACACCAAACACATCCACTCATATTGAGTAAAGAGATTGAATTGAGCCTTGCCTCACTGTGACAGGTTAGAACATATTCTATAACCATCTCCTTGCCTCTGCCTTCCCATTCTTAGTTCTTGTGCCATAAATTTAGTCTGGTTTTTTGTGTCACACCTCGTATACTGGGTAAATCCCATCTTTTCAAGTCAATGAAGCAATCACAACTTGCCTTCTACAAAGCTAGAAGGGAATCCTCCAGAAAGACTTTGGCAAGAAAAAATAAATTAAATCATGTTAATAAAATCTTTAATAAGGTATACTCATAATTCAAGAATAGATTAATGTTTCTTTTGTCACACCTATGATTAACACCAGGAAATTATTTCTAGCATTATTTCTTGCAATGGGAATAAGGAGAAAATTATCTTGTATCATTACAAAAAACAAAAGATGCAGTGTAGTTGGTCAAAGGTCATATAGATGTTGTGAGAAGCAACATGAATTTGTTAGAATTTTGTTTTGTGAAATGGTCCCTCCATTTGATACAGTGTTTATCTATCTCATTGACGATAACAGCAGGAGACAAATCAACACAGTTCTTTAGAACTTCCACTCTGTGGGACCACCAATGTGTTAAAAGCAGGTGAAAGTAATTCAACACATGATGTATTATATTCCTGATGCAATGAGAAAGATTCAATTTTTTTTTAGAACTGTTGTGCCAGGAGCTTGCAGGCACAGCTCATATTTATATTACGTGAAAACAACAAATAATAGAGCCTGGAAAATGAATTGAATCATATCTAGAAATACATGTTTCTTTTCTTAAGGAGTATTTTAGTCTTATGTAGCAATTTCTTTTTCATTTCTTGTGCAACAATAATGAATTAATTCGGTCCTATTAGTTTTTCTTGCACATTTTCTTCCATTTTTTTATACTTTATGCCTTCCCAACATTTTACTCATTCAGCATCTTGTTTTTCTTATGACAACAAAGCAAGTTGAAGTGATTTCATCATTACTACAATCAGTTGGTTCTTCGTTACAAGGTTGCAGGACATTTCTTTATGTCCAATGCATAGGATGTCATTCCTTCAGGGATACTGTAATAATCCCAGTAATAAACCTGTTATTACTATAGCCACACACACACACACACTTTAATTAAAACAGAAAGATGTCTATTTCATATGTTTATGATTGAAAATAGACTATGATTTTCCATATTGTCTCTGCCTAGATTCATTTTCCAAAGAACATATGAAATTATGTTATAGGATGATTTATTAACAGCTTTCAAGACCATCAAAATAGTGGTATCATTTCTTTTAGTGAAGCTGATACAGGAAAACAGAACAGCAATTCAGTCTACCATATCCATATTATCATTCTAAAAGCAGTTGCTATACTGATGACATATCTATAATTCCCTGAAAGAAAGATAATGAAAACAACAACTTCAAAGACTCTCTTATAAAAATGTTTTTGCATCTTTGTGATCCATTCACTGAGATAAGTTATAAAAACTTTAAGGGTTTGTTTGATTTTTTAATTTTCTTTTTTAACTGTCATCATAAAATGGATGTTGCCAACTTATGTTTATTTTTAGTGCGGTGGTATTTGTTTGTTTGTTTCTAAGAAAGAACTCTAAGACAAAATCTTTTAAGTTATTCTGAAGTGAAAATGGTATAATAAGGTCATATACAGAGTCATGGCCTTCTTTCAGAGGTGCAGGTGATATGTTGGCTTGGGTTTTGAGTTGAGGTGTTTTGTTTCCATACTGAATTATAAAAATACCATGAATAAATCAATATTTTGTAAACATGACTTCAGTAAATTGTCTGACACTATAGATTAGTATATTCTTTTTGCCTTTTTTTTAGTGTCCTGTTCTTAGATATACTCATCATCTCAGGTATTCAAAACAAAATGGACAGATGAAGTACTTCCATTTATTACATTTCTGAATACTAGTCCTCATGAATTTCATGACAGAGGAATTTGAATCTGATACCACTCTGATATCATTCCTTGTTTCAAATTACTTTTCTGTTACATATGCTTATTTTACAGATATGTCCGCTGGAAACAAACCTACAGATGAACTTCTGGGGACAGTTCAGGCTAGTTTCATTCTGTTCTTTACTCTCTATGCTTTTACTTTTTCTTTTAGTATTTATCTATAATTTGTCACAGTCTTAGGGTCCTTACACATGACACAATTATTTCTAGGATTACCCAAATTTACACACAATTTCCAGAACTTCTTTGACTTTTCTGTGTATAAATATTCCTTACTCCACACTTTGCTAAAGTAAGCGTTCTAGCGGAGTGGATTTGAACACTGATTTGTGACTGAAAGTCAGTTTTTTTCTGTGTATATTTTATACTCTCCTGTTTTAAGAGTAAGACTCTCATTGCAGCCTACACAATCTTGTTGATTACTGTGAGTGTTTGGCATTTGACAAGCACTTCAAGAAGAAGAAGATGGGGAAGAAGAAGAGGAAGAGGAGGAGGAAGAGGAAAAGAGAAAAAATAAGAGAAAAAAATTTGAATTTTCAAATAAGAAAGAAAAACAAAGGGAGTTGATCTGGAATACAGAACAGACTTAACCTTCTAGTTACTATTAATATTTTAGAAAACGTACAGCTCCATATTATCCTTTATTTTGGCCTTTTGTTATTATTATTTCCCACACTATGTTCTGTTGTGTTGTCAGACCACTAAAATCATTTATAATTTCTCAGGATATAGCTCAGAAATTGTTCTTTCCACCTGTGTCTGCATCCAGATGTGTTTAGATCACCTAAACCTGCAAACAAATACCTTGAAAGAAAATGTTGTGGAGATACATATTTAAAAGGCAATACTTTGAAAAAATTTTAGTAGAGCTGTGCCAGAGAGCATTTTGACACTTAGAACTTCAGAAAGTTCTAGCTTACAGCAATACTTTTATCATTTATGAACAGCTGTTTTTAATGCTTCAAAATTTTGGATTTTTACTAAATTATGATAAAAATGGAATGAGTCCTCTGAGAGTAATTGACCTGTTCAGCATCAAGCATCAAGCATCACTATTTTCTTTGTCTTTCATAAACTCAGGAAGTGGCATCCTTGAGGCACTAAGTCTATCAATCAAACCCAGCTGACCTGGAAGATTAGGTAAGCAAAGATGTACAAAGAAAACAAAGAAGTAAAAATTTACCTAGAAAGTAGCAAGTAGAATTGCAAAACACTGATTGACAGACTAATGATACATCACATAGATGTACTGAGTCTGAAGAAAATAAAAATTCCTGAGCTTCGCCATATTTACCTATGCATTACTCATGTTTTAACAATCAGCTGTCCAAATTGTTTATTGCAAATAAATTGTCCCAATATTAAAAGCATCTAAATCCCCAAATAAGTTGTTTACAAATCTAACTTGATTTAAGCAAAGTTTTAATTTGTCCCATCCAGGAATCCTCAACATAAGATGGATATGGAACTGATGGAATGGATCCAGAGAAGGGATACAAAGATGATCAGTGGTTTGGAGAAACTTTGCTATGATGACAGGCTGAGAGAGTTGGGTTTGTTCAGCCTGAAGAAGAGAAGGCTCCGAGGAGGCCTTACAGTCACCTTCCAGTACCTGAAGGAGGACTACAAGAAAGCTGAGAAGGGACTTTTTACAAGGGCATGTAGTGACTGGACAAAGGGAAATGTCTTTAAATTGGAAGGGCAAAGATTTAAATTAGACATTGGGAAGACGCTCTTCATTATGAAGGTGGTGAGGCACTGGAACAGGTTTCCCAGGGAAGCTGTGGATGACCTCGAAATGTTCAGTGCCAAGTTGGATGGGACCTTGAGTAGCCTGGTCTAATGGAATATGTCCCTACCCATGGCGGAGAGGTTGAAACTAGATTATCTTTAAGATTATTTCCAACTGTAACCATTCTATGATTCTAGAATTCCAGGATTTACAGCTTCCTCCCATAACAAAGTAATTCCATCAACATTTTTCAACAATTAAACCAGAGACGGATGAAAACTAAACAATTTTTATGTAGGATTTCTACTTCTGTCTCTACCAAGCGATGTTTATTTTGTTATGTATTACGGGATAACTACTGTGAGAAAACATAAGACCTATCACAGAAAATATAATGCAGAGCATTTACCTATTAGGCAACTGCAAATTGAAGTCCCTCCATCACAGAAGTGAACGTAACCTTACTCTCCACATCCTAGCTGGACCACTGAAATCCTTTCTTAGAAAAATAACTACTGCTTTTCCTAACAGTGATGTTGTGAGATTTAGCTTTTCCTTGATTGTTTCAGGCTTTTGTTTTACTTCATTATTTAATGCCCAAGCCTAATTTTGTGACTCATATGGTAAAAATATCTGCTAGTTTGAGATTTGAGGTGGTTGCAGTCTCCAGGTATCTATGAAAACCTTTATGAGTGAACAGACAATTGCCTACCTGCTGTAGTTCCCTGAAACACCACATGACACTTCATTGTGGTTTTTGATCATCTAAATATTGGGGAACCTAGGCAAGCTGAGGGAGTATAAATCATCTTATGGATATAATAGTGGTCTTCTTTCATAGAGTGTGCAAATTTGGATTCTGGTATTCTGTTTGGCCAAAATAAAACAAAGAAGAAAATAAAATGTAGAATTGCTTCTGTTCCTCTTAACTTTATTCTTATATATGCAAGTTATCCAAAGGGAGAAAATATCAGCGCCCCAAATCTGTTCAGAGTTGGCCTTTGATATCTTGATGCCTGTTTTCACTCATGGAATCTGAGAAGATATTTTTAAAAGCTGCTGTAGAGAAAGAAAGTAACTTAGAATGATGATAGACATTGAAACCCAGTTTAAAATATGCATGATTACCATTCAGGCAGATGCATATTCTTTTCCACAAATGCCAGTCTATATAAATGGCATTGCAGTATGTCACTTTTCCATGACTGAGTGTTTTCTGTACAAGTCTTGGTAACTGACATATTTGACATCTGGACATTTCCAAAGTAGCACAATCTCTTCAGCAAACCACATGCATCTGTATTTAGATGATCTCCTTTCACTCTGAATACCTGCACAAGCCATTAATTGCAGCAAGGCATATATTATAAAAATGTGTTATGTATAATTTAATTTACAATGTTTTCTTACTTGACTAGACTTGGGAGAGGATAGCAAAAGCAAGGCCTCTAAAGAATATCCAGGTCTGCAAAGAATAATAAGTTATATGTTTAACAAGGTATACACAACAAAATACATATATTACTTCAGTCTATTTATTACTATCAGTCACAATGCAAAAATAATGAAACACTTGTAAATTTAGCATCTAAGCTGTCATTGTGCCAGGAGGAATTTTTTCTAACAAAATCATATTTAGCAAGTATGGTGTGTCACAGTTTAGAGAACTAGTAGAGTAACTGAAAGTCAAATCTTCTGTTCCTCTGACTTATGGCAATTATATTTTAGTGCTTAAAAAATTTTAGTTGCATGTCATCTATGTTGAATTCTCCTTTTCAAAGAACAGTATTTTTCTTCATTGTAGGCAGCACATTATATCTTTTATTCCAGAAAATATGATCTCTTAAACAAATGTCATAATTTGATTCCTAGCTGACATTCCTTTCTTACTTCTCACTTCTATGAAGTTAATTTTGTACACTGAATGAAGTAAGTGTTATATTTCATTTTTATTTTTATTGCACACAGTTTTTCTTGTAAAAGAGAAAATATTCCACACACAGAAAAGGAAAATACATTTCACTAAACTCAAGCTGAAGCAGAAAAGTACTCCTTGACAGAGACCGCGATCTAAGGGTAATACACGGTCTGTTCCTAACTTGAAATACATGAGTAATTTCCACTGATGAATTTCAGATTTGGTAAAGTGCAGTGTCAATTCAAACTCATTATTTTTAAGACCACAATCCTTTAAGGCACAATGAACATCCAAGAC
This sequence comes from Clamator glandarius, assembly GCA_033459285.1. Taxonomy (NCBI): domain Eukaryota; kingdom Metazoa; phylum Chordata; class Aves; order Cuculiformes; family Cuculidae; genus Clamator; species Clamator glandarius. The sequence continues at coordinate 4,207,791 of JAUNZM010000117.1, read as the reverse complement.
TACTGGCACATTAGGGTGTGAAGTAAATATATCTGGCTTACCAACATAAACCAGGAATTCTATTATACTTGTCCTTTTAGTATAGTAGACAAATAATTCATAAGCAAGCAAATTAAGTAGGACAACACCACCACCCTCACAGACAGGGTGATTTCAAGTATCTTTTGGTGACTCATTCTATGCTATTTTATAATAAACTTCTTTCATATAATCCTTTCCTTGAATGTGCAATTAAAGGAGAATGACAGAAGGTAGGAGGTGAGAATGACTAGATGAGTATACAGCACCAGACTGGTATTCCATTAATGTGAACTACCATTTCCTTATAATCAAAGATAGAAATTTGCTTGGATATCCACAACCATGAAATTTTATTTTTTTACTAATGTCTCACGTTAAAATAACTCTAAATTCTAGTATTTTTTTTTAAACTGGTAAATAATTTGTTTATTTAGTGTTGGCAGAGATACAAACAGAAACATTATGTTTTCTCAGGAAAGATGCTGTAAAACGTATATTCTTGTGTCATGCACAGGATACAGAGTACCTTATACCCTGCCTTCTCCTTGCTCCAGACACCCGACCTGGAAAATGACCCTGCCAAATCCAGTATATCATTAGCTACATTAAAACTGAATACATAAACAAAAGTGATATTTAGGAGCATGATTTAAGGATTGGTGGGAATGGTTGGACTCGACGATCCAGTGGGTCTCTTCCAACCTGGTTATTCTGTGATTCTCTGATTCTGTGATTTGTAGCTACAACTACACAGTCAGAAAAAAACCAGCCAGAATTGTCGGTAATTGTAAATTCATAATGAAAATTTGCCACTAGAGTTTTGCTCCCTATAGTCTGTTTCTGTAAAAACAAGTTTTTGAAAAAAGGGTTCTAATCTACCCACACAATCACACTAAAAAAACCTTAAAATCATGTTTTTCCATAAAAGCTCAGTGAGTATAGAATCTATGGGGAGAATGAGATATCACACAGAGGGGTTTTTTACCTAGATTAAATTGCATCAGTTGAATTAACAGTTTCCTTTGGTTAAAATCTTGCCTGTTGAGTTTTGAATGTGTTTTCCAGGAAAATCAGTAGAATTATGTATAGATCAAAACAAGAATATTGCCGAGTTGTAACTGATTTGCCTTTTTTTCTTTTTTTTTTTTCTCAAGACAGGTAAGATGTTCTTATAATTATGTTTTAATATTTGAAAGAGACTGCTAGATTAAACATTTAACAGATTAATTAGTGACACCAGCCATTACTAACCATGAGGCAGAGACCATTCTCCAGTAATTCAATTTTCCAAGATTCATGTGTGTACAGTAGGAGAGGAGGAAATGAGGGTGGGAAGGAAGGAGAAAAGGAAGGAAGGAAGGAGGGAGTGCACGAAAAGAGAGACAAGGTCTTTTTCTGTGATAGTCTGGAAGACAGCATGGATGTTGCTCATGAAAAATAATTTTGGATTTGGATAGTTTTATGAATTATCTTCAAAAGTCTTGTTTTTCAAAAAAAAAAGCTTCTACTGAGTTATGGCCATTCCAACTAATGTTTTTATTAATAACACTGATTAAAATTTTGATGGGTAAATTTAAAAAAAAAATATCCTTACAAATGCTTCGCTATTATTCAGCAGAAGCAGTTGAGCACTGCTTCTTCTGTTTCTTCAAGAATTAAATTGACTGGCAGAACTTGGAATGTGTTTGTAGCAACAGACACTTTAACCATTACTGTGAAAGTAATGTTACAACCAAATAGGAGTTTATATTCTCCTTGGAAATACACAGAACTGTGCTAGTTCCAGGGGGAAAAGGGATGATTTTCTGCATGGCTAATTCCTGCTCACATGAGAAGGATCTGCTGGATGAAGCTCTTGTGCAATTGCTGACATTTTCAAATCCATCACCATGTGATCATGATCCTATGCACATCTATGTCCAGAGGAAGCTGTTGATAAGTCAGCAAATATGTACTTCACAGTGAGTCGTCCTACGTACTATGCTAAGAAGTTCCTTACGTGCACGTTCTTCAAATTCAACCTATTACATTAAGAAGGATGGAAGGAAAAGATCTGATATACATTAGAGAGGGGATAAAACAGATAGACCTGATACATTCTCAGGAAGAAGATATGTAAGACTCAAATATTTAAAAAAACCAGACTGCACTCCATTGGACAGGATGATGTTTTAGAAAGTCAGAATTCATGAAGAATCCATCACTCGTTTCTTTAAATAGAAAACCCTATGTATTTCTCAATAGTTGATCATTCTTAATGCTAATTTAAAATAAATGAAATATAAATTGTGCTTTCTCTTTCTCAGTGCTTGTGTACTGAGTATTCCTCTTTAATTGTGCAATCCTTTATAAAGAAAACCAATGATTTTCTGCACTTTTCATTTACCTCTTGGTTTTCTAGATTTACATCTTACTATGGTTTTTTTGTAAATATAAAGGCAAAAATTTGGGGACTTTTAATTATCTGTATCATGATAGCAGCAGCTGAGGCTTCAGGAAATTGAAATATCCTAATACTCAATAAAAATCAGAGGAGAATTTAAAATGCAAGCATTTACTTTATTTTCAGTGGATTTGATTGCTTAGCTTTCCTCTGTAGTAATGGCAGCAACAGTGACGTGGAAATTAGAGTAGCACCAAGTTATGTTTGCTAGTTTGATTTGTAAAAGGTTCATCAGTTGTGAATAGAGCTCAGATATTTCCAAGAAACTAGGCAAAATGCCGCCTTATTGAGGCTTTAACTTAGAAAAAAAATAATCTTATATTCTCTTTATTCGCATTCTGCACACAGCATTTTGTGGCTGGTGTTACTCAGGTCAAATGCAAGGTCTCATTACGAAGGAGGTAACAGCTTTGGTTTTATGATAGCTCTTATTCTGTGTTTGATGCAAACTTGCTGAGCACATAATGGTTTCAAATTGCAAAGGTTTATCTACTTTCCATTCTGTTTTAATTTGATGGTGACATTAAACTTCAAGAAGCTACCACCTGAAAGCTGTTGGTTGCATTTACAAAATGTATCAAGCACCAAAGAGCTGATGCAGCATTCTTCACTGTGAGGTTTCCAACTGAGATTATGAAATAATTTGAAAAGTAAACTTTCGAAAAAGTATAATGTGGTAGCATAGAAGGATAATTACCATTTAAACATCTGAGAGTGTACATACATACAAAATGGCAGTAGCAATGGGTTTCATTACACTTTTGGAAGTGCAAGAGGAGCACATAAGGTCTAGAAACAATACTTAGAAAAGATTTCAATATGAAGTCAATGAAAATTTGCCCATTTACACCTGTTATTTTTTTCTAGATTATATATTTCATGTGATTCTAATATAGTCATTTTTTGTAAACAATGAAGTCAAATTCCTGGACTGTCATAATTAGCATGCTGACATCTGTCTTATGATCAGAGAACAGATTTTTTTTTAAAAATTCTTAATTTATAATAAAATATCTCTTCTTTTCCAAGTAAATTGGGAAATAATCAAGTATTCCTTTATTTTAGAAGTCTGCTTTGTAGTACACGGTGTTCACAGCATTACAGCATTTCCAAATGCTTATTGATTAAGACTATTCACCAAATATTACTTCATCAGCAGATTAATCATTATGATAATCTAGTTTAATGTACACTTAATTTCCTCAGTGTAATCAACAATAGAAAGACACATTTTTCCCACATATTTTAAGACTGAATGACTTGGTGCAAAGAAAGAATGATTGATTTATTCATAAATCATTTTAATCAGCACAGATCAGTACCAATGAATTTGTGGAGCAGAGTTTTTACAGGTCTTTGTCACACATCTTTAAAACTACTGGGACAAGCTTGCACGAGGGATATCAGTTCTTCTATTGGTTTTTTTTTTTCAATGAAGGATTTAATATAATATATATCATTTTAACATATTTGAATGTATGTTATTACTGGTGAAATTCTGAAACATTGAAATCAGCAGCAAAATATACATTGATTATATGAAGGTAATATTTCAGGCTTTTAAAATAAAAAAAGATGCGGAATTTTTCAGTTCAGTTGCATGGACAGAATACATGCTGCAGATGGAACTGCTATTCTGTCAACTTACTTTCATGTACCACAGCTATATACAGCACAGCTGTGAAACTAGGTGTACATAAATGTGACTGTGAAAGGAAAATGTACTTGATATCCATTGATAACAACTGTGGATTTCATGAAGCCATAAAGTACTGCTGATTTTTGAAATTATTGAAATTATTCTGAAGTATGTGCAAACCTTTCTTGCTTTGTTAATTTATTTTTCAAATAAGCATGAGACTCAACTTACATAAGTTAAAGTTGACCCTTTGAAATTCTACAAAATCAGGTAAATAATCAAATTTATAAAAACCCACACTGCTTATATACTTGTGAAGGATAGTACACAGAAAGAAGTTGAGAGAGTAGATACTAGTACTTTGGGTATCCGTTTTCCCACATGGTGTTTGGATCAAAGCACTCCAGTGAAATTCAGGTTTTTTTGCTCTGTATGCTCAAATTATCTTATGTGTCTTGTACTCGTATGTTATTACATGGGCTGGTTTAAAGAGTCTGTGATTCTGTGAAGTTAAGTCTATTTTATGGAGTAACTTGAGACAATTTGTGGAGCAGTTGTGGCAGTACTGAAGCTTAACATCCAGAATCTTAAACAGTTATCTGGAAAACAGGGTTGAGTGGCAGGGAAGCAAGGTGAAGTGAAATAACGTAGGCAAACTGTGACAAATTATGTAAATGACCCCCCAGAATTTTATCTGAAGTGGTCACTCTAGGTTTCCTCAATAACCCACATGATCTGATTTGTAGGTCAATCTTGATCTGGTAGTACTGCATCTTCCTGCACAGTTCTGACAGCAAGTAGAGGAACAAATAGAGACAGAAATACAAAGGATGAAATGCTATTATAATTACTCGGTACACCTTGACTACCAAAGGCACAATTTAAAAATAATTCTCCCCTACAATGGCATCAGTGATTAATACCTTCTCTTTTCATGTAAAATATGAAGTTACATGAGATTTCAAATTTTGTTAGTAATAAACTATTGTACAAATGTATACACAATGAAGTTGCATTACTATGTGTAAAATAAATTCATATGGATTATTTGAACCAAGTGAATGCAACACAAATAATGCCTATCTTTTTTCAGGGCTTCAAAAAACCCACATACGGGATAGGTCATAAGTTGCCTTCTGTAAATCATTAGTGTGAATATTAAACTTGCAGCTAAAAATAATCAGATTAAATATAATGTAAGGGCTAAGACATATAAAATATGTCTCAATGGTTTTTTTCTACAAAGTATTCCCATAATTTAACTGCTTTTAAACTAGTCATGCCTCAGTTATACACAAGAAATAATTTTCAAACTTTCATAGTTACTTGAATCATTGACAGAAAATACTGGAAACTACAAGTACCATTGATCTGAGAGTTTACTTTTCTGGTTTTAACCATGGATTTTTGCGAACTTTCATTTTTAGATAAATTCTGGTCCAGACTCAGGACAAAAAAAATCACTGAAATGAACATCTGTTGTTCTGCTTTCAACATTTCAGTGTTCCCCATGTCTTTATCCACTGCATTATATAAAATGGTGTTCTGGAAATACATCATCTGAGCAGTAACCTGGATTTTAGTCAGAAATTTACCAGCATAATTTAATAAAACTCAGAACTGAATGATCAAAAGCTGATTAATAATAAGAAGAAGCTGTCTGGGTTACTTGAAAACCTGTGGTACAGGCAATCAGTACTACCAATCAGTGTGCTATGCTGGCTGACTTATATTTGCAGTCAGAATAAGATGCTTCTGAACAGGAATTACCATTAATTTTGACACAAATGAGAATAATTTTTAATGTCATTTATCTTACATGTAGTCAGACATTGAAGCAGAATTAGTCACTGTGATTGAAAGCCAACAGGTGTTGTTGCCTACTGGTAGAGCCCACCCTTTGTCATAGAAATTTCCTCTGCTTTTCACATCAGAGCACTCTGTCTTAGTATCATATATCTGCTAAAAGTCTGAGGATGTTTCATTTCACATTCCTGATTCATCGACACATTAGGTCTACTGAAATTTGTGTTTCTCTGCTCAGTACTGCTCAAAATTTTTTTATTATTACAGGCAAGAAAGCTTCCAGCAAACCTTTTTTATATCTTAATAATGACTGCTTTTTCAGCAGTGACTCAGAGAGCAGGGCTCTCAAACATTTATTCCCACATTAAATGAAGAATTTTAATCATAACCCTTCAAAAGCTAAGCTAGAGAGTGGTTAGTACAAGCAGATCTAAACCCTGCCTATAACTGAAAGAGCTATTTCCATCCTTTCATCCCTGCCACAAGTTTTAGTTTCTGAGTGTTCTCTAAAGCAGGATTCAAGATGTAGGATCAGCTCCATGAAATACCTGGGAGGAAAAAGAAATGTTTTTAAATGCAAAGTCCATCAGAATAATGGATTCATCCCATGGCAGGCTGAGTGCTCACAATGGTGCTCCAGAGACAGTGTCTAGAGAGGGAAGATACACTGCTTTTGGTCAGGGCTTGCAGCGAATTCAAAAGCAATGTAAAACAGAGATAAATACATTCACACCATCCCAAAAAGGTAGTTTCCTGCTCAGTCCAAAAACCATTGCATCTACACAACAAGGATATCATATAGAGCACTGGAAAGTTAGGAGTCAGCTCTCAGGGTGGGGAACTTCCTAAGCCAAGTGTGTCGTGATGGAAGTGTACGTGTCACCACCTCTTCTGTCACTTTCCATATACTCTGGGAAGACATTCTACTGTACTCAGTCCTACAGCACAGACATATGCCCCTCCATCTGCAGCACTGGGGATCAAGGGTTTCTGACTGGCATCTTCCACCCACCTTCCTCAGGTTTTCCGAATCACGGAATTGTTTAGGTTGGAAATAACTTTTAAAATCACCAAATCCAACAATAAAAATAACACTACAAAGTTATGCGCTGCCAAAGTAATGTTCTTTATGCACTTTCTACCCTGCCTCAGCCCCTGTGAAGATGCTTAAAGAAGATCTACTATTAGAAGTGTTAAAACACCCCCCAGCTACCTTTGGTGGCCATGGAGAAGTATCTGTTCATGGGAACAACTCATCTGGCAGATAAGAAGGGAAGGGGTAGTTACTTCAACAAGGGAAATGAGAAGCATCAGCTGGTAGTGAGGTGGCATTGCTCCTCTTCGTTTCAGCCAGCACAGCTGCAGCTGGAAGAGAATGTCTTTCTCCACTCATTATGCTTCAATTCAAAGGTAGACTAATTTCAAATCTAATAAGCAGCTTCATTAGTATCTCAGGATGAATTTGTGACTTGATGAAGCATGAGTCATATTTCGTGAAGAAGGTCAGATATATTTTTATTGATGCTTACTTAATGTGGATTTTATGGGAGAGACAAGGTCAGGAGCCTCGGTTAAAAAGCTTTTGCATCTCAGTACTGTTCTTGTTCTTGTTCTTGTTCTTGGTCTTGGTCTTGGTCTTGGTCTTGGTCTTGGTCTTGTTCATACCTCAGACGAGTGAAGAAGAATTCACTGTTTTGTATGGGCTTCTGTAATGCCACAAATAACAAACAATTTTAGATAGGAAATAAAAATTTTACAGCATTCTCTCTTACTTCTTTTATCCTTTACTAGTAACAAATGTTTTTGTACAAGGACAGAGGAAATATATACAGAAGAGTGATTATAACTGAAATATTCTCTATATCTCTATTTTATCTTTCTC